>CM067359.1:80610659-81198791 GCA_034401795.1 Chaetoderma sp. LZ-2023a
CAGTTTCTTCGGCCATAGCAGAAAGAGGCAGTTGCTCAATAGGCATAATTTCAAAGTGTCTATCGACAGAATGACCAGGAAGATTGAAATGTTGAGCTACGTTGGTGTCCTCGTCGTGTCTAATATCGCAACGGTGTCTAGTTGCTCGCCATCTTAAAGGGCATTTTGTTTCACCGACATACTGCTTTTGGCATAATTTGCAAGAAATTAAATAGATAACATTTTTAGAATTGCAATCTAAATTAGACTGAAGTTGGAATTTGCTTTTGTTCTGATAACTGACAAATGTTGTCTGATTAGGTAGATAGAGGTCTAATTTACACCTCTTCTTTCCACATTTCTGAGATTGTCCTACGCCTATAATCGGACGATTGTGACAAATTTTGGTAGGCTTTTGATCGGCAGCCTTATCAGTAATAGTTTCCAAATCATGTAAAGTTTTGGATTTTATTTTGCGCAAAAATCGTGTTGAATATCCCCTCGGTTTGAGGGCTTTAAATAAGGTGGAACACGCGGATTCAAAATTCTTTCTATCACTAGAATTTCGGTGAAATCGGATAATCTGTGATTTGATAATACCTTTAAAAGTATGAGGTGGATGGAAAGATTTCTTATGCAGTAGTTGATGGGAATCGGTGGGCTTAAAGAATACTTTGTAATCAAGAAGCCCACTCATGTTATAATTTACACCTTTGTAGAGAGTAACGTCCAAAAAGTCTGCAGACGACTGGTCGATGTTGGCTTTAAGTTTGATGTTAGGATCGTGATTGTTCAAAATAGTGAAAAATTCATCAAACTCTTCCCTCGAATGATTCCAGATCATAAAAATATCATCGAGGTAACGGCGGTAAAATAAGGGCTGCTTAGGACATTTGTTAAGCGCATCTTCTTCCCACTCAGCTACATAGATGTTGGCAAAACTAGGACTAAAACGTTTACCCATAGCGCATCCACAGATTTGTTGGTAGATTTCGCCAGCGAATTCGAAATCATTGCCCTTTAAACTCAGCTCCAGGAGAGCTAATATTTCGCTAGTGGGCCTATTGTTATTGGGATATTTATCAAATGCTCTGCGAACAGAAGACAAACCCCTTTCGATGTCAATGTTTGTGTACATAGCATCGATGTCGAGGGTTATCAAGAGTGAGTTTGGAGGAACAGAAATTTTTGAGACCTCGGATAGGAAATCCTCAGTGTTGTTCAAAAAGCTGAAATGTCTATTCGCAATTGGTTGTAGGTGGTAATCAATAATTTCACTAATTCGATAAGATTCAGAGCCACAATCAGAGATAATAGGTCGACCCAGTGGTATCATAGGGTCGGACCATGACTCAATAGGTTTATGAATTTTTGGCAAAAGGTAAAACGTACGTGGATTTGAATCTCGTTTAGCAGTAAGGTATTTAAACTGCTTTTTCGTTATGGCCTTTTTGTCAGCCATTTCTTGAAGGATTCCATTAAATTTATCACAATTATTTTGCCAGAGTGGTTCGTCTAATTTGCGGTAGTGTTTCAGATTACTGAGTTGCCGATGTGCTTCACGAATATAATTATCCTTACGCATTACTACAGTAGCAGATCCCTTGTCAGCAGGCTTTATAATGATGTCATTGTTTTTACGCAAACCTGTTAAGGCTAAACGTTCTTGATATGACAAATTTTGATGATTTTTAGGAAATTCTAAATTTTCAACACGCTCCTTGATAGCTTTTATACTATCAAGGATCGCAGGGTCAACCAACTTCGAGTTAGGTGCCCAGCCAGTTTTTTCAACAAAAGGTAGAAAGTTGTTTTTCTTGGAATTTCGAAAAAAGTCTGCTAATTTTACACGGTGAGAAAATTCTTCAATTTCCCATAAGCCATTATCTAAAAGGGCATCTATGTCGACTTTGGGCCGTTGTGTTGGTACATATGTTAGACCGAGATTTAGCAAAGATCTTTCTGCTTCAGACAATGTAGAGCCAGTTAGGTTAACGATATTACCACCCAGGCCAATTTCTGGGTGGTTAGTACCCTGACCCGTAGTTAGTTTAAATTAAGGTGCGATAACCAACTATTATACATCCTATTTGCAGTGCACTCCGTCCAGTGGATGTTGTCCTCAACCACCTGAAATTCAGACACGTGGAGGCTGGGAAGGATAGGGACCTTGGCCCTTAAGCCCTCTACACGGCTGTTAACGAATTGTATGTTTCGTTTCTGGGTTGTAGTCAGGTGCTTTGAATAATTTAGTTTGGCAAAGTGAACTTTAGCCTTTGGAAATTTTGAACGCATGGTACTAAACAGATTCTCAATTCTTTGGGAGGTGTCATGCTGAAGTTCGTCCTTATCATTAATTCCGATGTTAAGGATGATACGCTGAGGTTGGAAGACCTCATTGTATTTTCTAACCATATTCCTAATGTGGTTTATCTTAGCACCTGGATAGATTGCTACCTGCATATCTGGATGAGGTGTCTGATTGATACGAGCTAAATTTGAAGACCCAATCAGCAGAATCTTCTTGTTCAGAGTAGGAAGGCGCCATTCATTCTTATTATCCACCACGAACCGAAACTTGTAGAAAGACCTATGCTCTTTGGGTGTATCCCTAGGCGTAGGTTTGGGCTTAGCTGTGGGCGTAAATTTAGGTTGTGGTGGCTTGGACCTCGGCGTCGACGATCTGGTCTTTTGACCAGGTCGGTCAGTAGCTGCTCTCTGTGGAAGGGGAGGAAACTCGACTGGGGACAGTGGCGAGACCGGAAGAGGGATCTGACTAGGATCCACATGAGCGGACACTAACGGTGACCATTCTGGCAGCGGAATCAGGAGCAGATCCACCACAGGAGACTGCAGGGGGAACACTGGCGAGCACTGGTTATTTACCCGCTTAACTACTGGGGGACTCTCAGTGGGTGACCTATTCCATTTCTGATTTGATTGTGGGATGACTGGTAAGGTCAAGGCTGACCTTGCAGTCGGTGTGACTGGTAGGGCCACAGAGGGCCCTGCAGCTGATGTTCCTAGTAAGGTCACAGGTGACCCTACAGGGGGTGTTGTACTATTGCAGGTTCTAAAATGTGGATCAAAAGGTCTGATGAAATCATAAAACTGATCAATTGATGAAGAAAGAAACTTCCTGCCATAGTTATTTCGGGCCCAATTTATTGCTGTGGTCTTCGCTCTACCTAATTCTAAATTTGGTTTGGACTGAGCTTCGATGAGGAGCGACATAAGACGACCAAGCTGGAAATTATAGTGACTAATGTTAACCTGAAGTAAAGATATGGCCATTTCAAATTTGCTGCTAAGATGTCCTTACGGACATCGGCGTTTGGCATCGCTGGTTTACAGAAGAAATTCTGTCTCTCTAACTCTGACACTTTCCAGCTCAATCCAGGAGGCAAACTGCCCCTACGTACATGAGCATTCAAGATGCCAAGGTGGTGAAAGCATTGTATAATCATGTAGTAACACTTGGTTAGTGCAGCCTGGGCAGATGGCAGGCGACTGTCGGTTAGACCTCCTGTCATCCTGTCTTCTACTCTTGCTAACTCCAGCCATAATGTTACTAGTTAGATAATTCAATGTTTCTGCCACTAAAATCTACAAGAATACCAAAAATTTGAGAGGACCTAATGGAATCGTGAACCAAGGGAAGTCTATCGAATTACAAGCCTAACAAATTCTACAAGCGTATCAGAAATCTACCGCTGAGAAAAGAAGTTTATGATTAAGCATGTTAATATTTAAATAATTAATATAAGCTATCAAAGGATAATTGTGTATATTACCAATAATCTTATGCACCGTCGTGAAGTGGGTGATGGTGTTGATTGTGGTGGTAATGGTGGTGATGATGGTGGTTATATGATTAAACGCACTGGCTCAGGATCTCCCAAGGTTGGGAGATATTTTTTATTTATTTTATTGTCTGAGATTTGTTATGTTTGTTTGATAGAGGCGGTATGGCCTATAAAATATGAATAATATATATCATTCATTCTGAAGGTTTTTGAAGAGTTAATTTCGAATTAACCAAGATGTCACGTAGATTGGAGTTTTTCTTAAAGGCTATCACTGGACGCAAATTGAGAGGTTTTTTCATTTTATCCTGCAATTTATGATATTCATCTTTCAAAATTTCAGAAATTTCAACATTTTTTCGATTGTATGTTAAACTGAATGGAATAATTTCACGTTGATCAGCAAGACCAGGGTCCACGTTTATGCCACTCGGCCATTTTGTTTTCAGTTGCTTAATCCAAAATGATTCTCGAAGTTTTCTTTGTTTATCAGTTTCTTCGGCCGTAGCAGAAAGAGGCAGTTGCTCAATAGGCATAATTTCAAAGTGTCTATCGACAGAATGACCAGGAAGATTGAAATGTTGAGCTACGTTGGTGTCCTCGTCGTGTCTAATATCGCAAAGGTGTCTAGTTGCTCGCCATCTGAAAGGGCATTTTGTTTCACCGACATACTGCTTTTGGCATAATTTGCAAGATATTAAATAGATAACATTTTTAGAATCGCAATCTAAATTAGACTGAAGTTGGAATTTGCTTTTGTTCTGATAACTGACAAATGTTGTCTGATTAGGTAGATAGAGGTCTAATTTACACCTCTTCTTTCCACATTTCTGAGATTGTCCTACGCCTATAATCGGACGATTGTGACGAATTTTGGTAGGCTTTTGATCGGCAGCCTTATCAGTAATAGTTTCCAAATCATGTAAAGTTTCGGATTTTATTTTGCGCAAAAATCGTGTTGAATATCCCCTCGGTTTGAGGGCTTTAAATAAGGTGGAACACGCAGATTCAAAATTCTTTCTATCACTAGAATTTCGGTGAAACCGGATAATCTGTGATTTGATAATACCTTTAAAAGTATGAGGTGGATGGAAAGATTTCTTATGCAGTAGTTGATGGGAATCGGTGGGCTTAAAGAATACTTTGTAATCAAGAAGCCCACTCGTGTTATAATTTACACCTTTGTAGAGAGTAACGTCCAAAAAGTCTATGGACGACTGGTCAATGTTGGCTTTAAGTTTGATGTTAGGATCGTGATTGTTCAAAATAGTGAAAAATTCATCAAACTCTTCCCTCGAATGATTCCAGATCATAAAAATATCATCGAGGTAACGGCGGTAAAATAAGGGCTGCTTAGGACATTTGTTAAGCGCATCTTCTTCCCACTCAGCTACATAGATGTTGGCAAAACTAGGACTAAAACGTTTACCCATAGCGCATCCACAGATTTGTTGGTAGATTTCGCCAGCGAATTCGAAATCATTGCCCTTTAAACTCAGCTCCAGGAGAGCTAATATTTCGCTAGTGGGCCTATTGTTATCGGGATATTTATCAAATGCTCTGCGAACAGAAGACAAACCCCTTTCGATGTCAATGTTTGTGTACATAGCATCGATGTCGAGGGTTATCAAGAGTGAGTTTGGAGGAGCAGAAATTTTTGAGACCTCGGATAGGAAATCCTCAGTGTTGTTCAAAAAGCTGAAATGTCTATTCGCAATTGGTTGTAGGTGGTAATCAATAATTTCACTAATTCGATAAGATTCAGAGCCACAATCAGAGATAATAGGTTGACCCGGTGGTATCATAGGGTCGGACCATGACTCAATAGGTTTATGAATTTTTGGCAAAAGGTAAAACGTACGTGGATTTGAATCTCGTTTAGCAGTAAGGTATTTAAACTGCTTTTTCGTTATGGCCTTTTTGTCAGCCATTTCTTGAAGGATTCCATTAAATTTATCACAATTATTTTGCCAGAGTGGTTCATCTAATTTGCGGTAGTGTTTCAGATTACTGAGTTGCCGATGTGCTTCACGAATATAATTATCCTTACGCATTACTACAGTAGCAGATCCCTTGTCAGCAGGCTTTATAATGATGTCATTGTTTTTACGCAAACCTGTTAAGGCTAAACGTTCTTGATATGACAAAATTTTGATGATTTTTAGGAAATTCTAAATTTTCAACACGCTCCTTGATAGCTTTTATACTATCAAGGATCGCAGGGTCAACCAACTTCGAGTTAGGTGCCCAGCCAGTTTTTTCAACAAAAGGTAGAAAGTTGTTTTTCTTGGAATTTCGAAAAAAGTCTGCTAATTTTACACGGTGAGAAAATTCTTCAATTTCCCATAAGCCATTATCTAAAAGGGCATCTATGTCGACTTTGGGCCGTGGTGTTGGTACATATGTTAGACCGAGATTTAGCAAAGATCTTTCTGCTTCAGACAATGTAGAGCCAGTTAGGTTAACGATATTACCACCCAGGCCAATTTCTGGGTGGTTAGTACCCTGACCCGTAGTTAGTTTAAATCAAGGTGCGATAACCAACTATTATACATCCTATTTGCAGTGCACTCCGTCCAGTGGATGTTGTCCTCAACCACCTGAAATTCAGACACGTGGAGGCTGGGAAGGATAGGGACCTTGGCCCTTAAGCCCTCTACACGGCTGTTAACGAATTGTATGTTTCGTTTCTGGGTTGTAGTCAGGTGCTTTGAATAATTTAGTTTGGCAAAGTGAACTTTAGCCTTTGGAAATTTTGAACGCATGGTACTAAACAGATTCTCAATTCTTTGGGAGGTGTCATGCTGAAGTTCGTCCTTATCATTAATTCCGATGTTAAGGATGATACGCTGAGGTTGGAAGACCTCATTGTATTTTCTAACCATATTCCTAATGTGGTTTATCTTAGCACCTGGATAGATTGCTACCTGCATATCTGGATGAGGTGTCTGATTGATACGAGCTAAATTTGAAGACCCAATCAGCAGAATCTTCTTGTTCAGAGTAGGAAGGCGCCATTCATTCTTATTATCCACCACGAACCGAAACTTGTAGAAAGACCTATGCTCTTTGGGTGTATCCCTAGGCGTAGGTTTGGGCTTAGCTGTGGGCGTAAATTTAGGTTGTGGTGGCTTGGACCTCGGCGTCGACGATCTGGTCTTTTGACCAGGTCGGTCAGTAGCTGCTCTCTGTGGAAGGGGAGGAAACTCGACTGGGGACAGTGGCGAGACCGGAAGAGGGATCTGACTAGGATCCACATGAGCGGACACTAACGGTGACCATTCTGGCAGCGGAATCAGGAGCAGATCCACCACAGGAGACTGCAGGGGGAACACTGGCGAGCACTGGTTATTTACCCGCTTAACTACTGGGGGACTCTCAGTGGGTGACCTATTCCATTTCCGATTTGATTGTGGGATGACTGGTAAGGTCAAGGCTGACCTTGCAGTCGGTCTGACTGGTAGGGCCACAGAGGGCCCTGCAGCTGATGTTCCTAGTAAGGTCACAGGTGACCCTACAGGGGGTGTTGTACTATTGCAGGTTCTAAAATGTGGATCAAAAGGTCTGATGAAATCATAAAACTGATCAATTGATGAAGAAAGAAACTTCCTGCCATAGTTATTTCGGGCCCAATTTATTGCTGTGGTCTTCGCTCTACCTAATTCTAAATTTGGTTTGGACTGAGCTTCGATGAGGAGCGACATAAGACGACCAAGCTGGAAATTATAGTGACTAATGTTAACCTGAAGTAAAGATATGGCCATTTCAAATTTGCTGCTAAGATGTCCTTACGGACATCGGCGTTTGGCATCGCTGGTTTACAGAAGAAATTCTGTCTCTCTAACTCTGACACTTTCCAGCTCAATCCAGGAGGCAAACTGCCCCTACGTACATGAGCATTCAAGATGCCAAGGTGGTGAAAGCATTGTATAATCATGTAGTAACACTTGGTTAGTGCAGCCTGGGCAGATGGCAGGCGACTGTCGGTTAGACCTCCTGTCATCCTGTCTTCTACTCTTGCTAACTCCAGCCATAATGTTACTAGTTAGATAATTCAATGTTTCTGCCACTAAAATCTACAAGAATACCAAAAATTTGAGAGGACCTAATGGAATCATGAACCAAGGGAAGTCTATCGAATTACAAGCCTAACAAATTCTACAAGCGTATCAGAAATCTACCGCTGAGAAAAGAAGTTTATGATTAAGCATGTTAATATTTAAATAATTAATATAAGCTATCAAAGGATAATTGTGTATATTACCAATAATCTTATGCACCGTCGTGAAGTGGGTGATGGTGTTGATTGTGGTGGTAATGGTGGTGATGATGGTGGTGGTAATGATGATAGTGGCAGTGGTGGTGGTGGTGGTGGTGGTGGTGGTGGTGGTGGTGGTGGGATGATTATTTCAGTGATGATTATGGTGATATACGTGATCATTATGATAATGCATACACATAAAAGATGGTGTTTCATAAGATCATCCCACTCTAGCAAGCACCATCTTGTGGTCCATAGTTTAGGCATATCTGTGGTTAGTAACATGTTATAGACCACCTGTCTTTAGTGATCGCTTGACAGATGATGATGGTGGTGGTGGCGGTAGTGGTGGTGGTGGTAGTAGTGGTGGCTGTAGTGGTGCTGTTGGCAGTGGTGATGATGGCAGTGGTGATGATGGTGGTTATATGATTAAACGCACTGGCTCAGGATCTCCCAAGGTTGGGAGATATTTTTTATTTATTTTATTGTCTGAGATTTGTTATGTTTGTTTGATAGAGGCGGTATGGCCTATAAAATATGAATAATATATATCATTCATTCTGAAGGTTTTTGAAGAGTTAATTTCGAATTAACCAAGATGTCACGTAGATTGGAGTTTTTCTTAAAGGCTATGACTGGACGCAAATTGAGAGGTTTTTTCATTTTATCCTGCAATTTATGATATTCATCTTTCAAAATTTCTGAAATTTCAACATTTTTTCGATTGTATGTTAAACTGAATGGAATAATTTCACGTTGATCAGCAAGACCAGGGTCCACGTTTATGCCACTCGGCCATTTTGTTTTCAGTTGCTTAATCCAAAATGATTCTCGAAGTTTTCTTTGTTTATCAGTTTCTTCGGCCGTAGCAGAAAGAGGCAGTTGCTCAATAGGCATAATTTCAAAGTGTCTATCGACAGAATGACCAGGAAGATTGAAATGTTGAGCTACGTTGGTGTCCTCGTCGTGTCTAATATCACAAAGGTGTCTAGTTGCTCGCCATCTGAAAGGGCATTTTGTTTCACCGACATACTGCTTTTGGCATAATTTGCAAGATATTAAATAGATAACATTTTTAGAATCGCAATCTAAATTAGACTGAAGTTGGAATTTGCTTTTGTTCTGATAACTGACAAATGTTGTCTGATTAGGTAGATAGAGGTCTAATTTACACCTCTTCTTTCCACATTTCTGAGATTGTCCTACGCCTATAATCGGACGATTGTTACGAATTTTGGTAGGCTTTTGATCGGCAGCCTTATCAGTAATAGTTTCCAAATCATGTAAAGTTTCGGATTTTATTTTGCGCAAAAATCGTGTTGAATATCCCCTCGGTTTGAGGGCTTTAAATAAGGTGGAACACGCAGATTCAAAATTCTTTCTATCACTAGAATTTCGGTGAAACCGGATAATCTGTGATTTGATAATACCTTTAAAAGTATGAGGTGGATGGAAAGATTTCTTATGCAGTAGTTGATGGGAATCGGTGGGCTTAAAGAATACTTTGTAATCAAGAAGCCCACTCGTGTTATAATTTACACCTTTGTAGAGAGTAACGTCCAAAAAGTCTACGGACGACTGGTCAATGTTGGCTTTAAGTTTGATGTTAGGATCGTGATTGTTCAAAATAGTGAAAAATTCATCAAACTCTTCCCTCGAATGATTCCAGATCATAAAAATATCATCGAGGTAACGGCGGTAAAATAAGGGCTGCTTAGGACATTTGTTAAGCGCATCTTCTTCCCACTCAGCTACATAGATGTTGGCAAAACTAGGACTAAAACGTTTACCCATAGCGCATCCACAGATTTGTTGGTAGATTTCGCCAGCGAATTCGAAATCATTGCCCTTTAAACTCAGCTCCAGGAGAGCTAATATTTCGCTAGTGGGCCTATTGTTATCGGGATATTTATCAAATGCTCTGCGAACAGAAGACAAACCCCTTTCGATGTCAATGTTTGTGTACATAGCATCGATGTCGAGGGTTATCAAGAGTGAGTTTGGAGGAACAGAAATTTTGGAGACCTCGGATAGGAAATCCTCAGTGTTGTTCAAAAAGCTGAAATGTCTATTCGCAATTGGTTGTAGGTGGTAATCAATAATTTCACTAATTCGATAAGATTCAGAGCCGCAATCAGAGATAATAGGTCGACCCGGTGGTATCATAGGGTCGGACCATGACTCAATAGGTTTATGAATTTTTGGCAAAAGGTAAAACGTACGTGGATTTGAATCTCGTTTAGCAGTAAGGTATTTAAACTGCTTTTTCGTTATGGCCTTTTTGTCAGCCATTTCTTGAAGGATTCCATTAAATTTATCACAATTATTTTGCCAGAGTGGTTCGTCTAATTTGCGGTAGTGTTTCAGATTACTGAGTTGCCGATGTGCTTCACGAATATAATTATCCTTACGCATTAATACAGTAGCAGATCCCTTGTCAGCAGGCTTTATAACGATGTCATTGTTTTTACGCAAACCTGTTAAGGCTAAACGTTCTTGATATGACAAATTTTGATGATTTTTAGGAAATTCTAAATTTTCAACACGCTCCTTGATAGCTTTTATACTATCAAGGATCGCAGGGTCAACCAACTTCGAGTTAGGTGCCCAGCCAGTTTTTTCAACAAAAGGTAGAAAGTTGTTTTTCTTGGAATTTCGAAAAAAGTCTGCTAATTTTACACGGTGAGAAAATTCTTCAATTTCCCATAAGCCATTATCTAAAAGAGCATCTATGTCGACTTTGGGCCGTGGTGTTGGTACATATGTTAGACCAAGATTTAGCAACGATCTTTCTGCTTCAGACAATGTAGAACCAGTTAGGTTAATGATATTACCACCTAGGCCAATTTCTGGGTGGTTAGTACCCTGACCCGTAGTTAGTTTAAATTAAGGTGCGATAACCAACTATTATACATCCTATTTGCAGTGCACTCAGTCCAGTGGATGTTGTCCTCAACCACCTGAAATTCAGACACGGGGAGGCTGGGCAGGATAGGGACCTTGGCCCTTAAGGCCTCTACACGGCTGTTAACGAATTGTATGTTTCGTTTCTGGGTTGTAGTCAGGTGCTTCGAATAATTTAGTTTGGCAAAGTGAACTTTAGCCTTTGGAAATTTTGAACGCATGGTACTAAACAGATTCTCAATTCTTTGGGAGGTGTCATGCTGAAGTTCGTCCTTATCATTAATTCCGATGTTAAGGATGATACGCTGAGGTTGGAAGACCTCATTGTGTTTTCTAACCATATTCCTAATGTGGTTTATCTTAGCACCTGGATAGATTGCTACCTGCATATCTGGATGAGGTGTCTGATTGATACGAGCTAAATTTGAAGACCCAATCAGCAGAATCTTCTTGTTCAGAGTAGGAAGGCGCCATTCATTCTTATTATCCACCACGAACCGAAACTTGTAGAAAGATCTATGCTCTTTGGGTGTATCCCTAGGCGTAGGTTTGGGCTTAGGTGTGGGCGTAAATTTAGGTTGTGGTGGCTTGGACCTCGGCGTCGACGATCTGGTCTTTTGACCAGGTCGCTCAGTAGCTGCTCTCTGTGGAAGGGGAGGAAACTCGACTGGGGACAGTGGCGAGACCGGAAGAGGGATCTGACTAGGATCCACATGAGCGGACACTGACGGTGACCATGCTGGCAGTGGAATCAGGAGCGGATCCACCACAGGAGACTGCAGGGGGAACACTGGTGAGCTCTGGTTATTCACCCGCTTAACTACTGGGGGACTCTCAGTGGGTGACCTATTCCGTTTCCGATTTGATTGTGGGATGACTGGTACGGTCAAGGCTGACCTTGCAGTCGGTGTGCCTGGTAGGGCCACAGAGGGCCCTGCAGTTGATGTTCCTGGTAAGGTCACAGGTGACCCTACAGGGGGTGTTGTACTATGGCAGGTTCTAAAATGTGGATCAAAAGGTCTGATGAAATCATAAAACTGATCAATTGATGAAGAATGAAACTTCCTGCCATAGTTATTTCGGGCCCAATTTATTGCTGTGGTCTTCGCTCTACCTAATTCTAAATTTGGTTTGGACTGAGCTTCGATGAGGAGGGACATAAGACGACCAAGCTGGAAATTATAGTGACTAATGTTAACCTGGAGTAAAGATATGGCCCATTTCAAATTTGCTGCTAAGATGTCCTTACGGACCTCGGCGTTTGGCATCGCTGGTTTACAGAAGAAATTCTGTCTCTCTAACTCTGACACTTTCCAGCTCAATCCAGGAGGCAAACTGCCCCTACGTACATGAGCATTCAAGATGCCAAGGTGGTGAAAGCATTGTATAATCATGTAGTAACACTTGGTTAGTGCAGCCTGGGCAGATGGCAGGCGACTGTCGGTTAGACCTCCTGTCATCCTGTCTTCTACTCTTGCTAACTCCAGCCATAATGTTACTAGTTAGATAATTCAATGTTTCTGCCACTAAAATCTACAAGAATACCAAAAATTTGAGAGGACCTAATGGAATCGTGAACCAAGGGAAGTCTATCGAATTACAAGCCTAACAAATTCTACAAGCGTATCAGAAATCTACCGCTGAGAAAAGAAGTTTATGATTAAGCATGTTAATATTTAAATAATTAATATAAGCTATCAAAGGATAATTGTGTATATTACCAATAATCTTATGCACCGTCGTGAAGTGGGTGATGGTGTTGATTGTGGTGGTAATGGTGGTGATGATGGTGGTTATATGATTAAACGCACTGGCTCAGGATCTCCCAAGGTTGGGAGATATTTTTTATTTATTTTATTGTCTGAGATTTGTTATGTTTGTTTGATAGAGGCGGTATGGCCTATAAAATATGAATAATATATATCATTCATTCTGAAGGTTTTTGAAGAGTTAATTTCGAATTAACCAAGATGTCACGTAGATTGGAGTTTTTCTTAAAGGCTATCACTGGACGCAAATTGAGAGGTTTTTTCATTTTATCCTGCAATTTATGATATTCATCTTTCAAAATTTCAGAAATTTCAACATTTTTTCGATTGTATGTTAAACTGAATGGAATAATTTCACGTTGATCAGCAAGACCAGGGTCCACGTTTATGCCACTCAGCCATTTTGTTTTCAGTTGCTTAATCCAAAATGATTCTCGAAGTTTTCTTTGTTTATCAGTTTCTTCGGCCGTAGCAGAAAGAGGCAGTTGCTCAATAGGCATAATTTCAAAGTGTCTATCGACAGAATGACCAGGAAGATTGAAATGTTGAGCTACGTTGGTGTCCTCGTCATGTCTAATATCGCAAAGGTGTCTAGTTGCTCGCCATCTGAAAGGGCATTTTGTTTCACCGACATACTGCTTTTGGCATAATTTGCAAGATATTAAATAGATAACATTTTTAGAATGGCAATCTAAATTAGACTGAAGTTGGAATTTGCTTTTGTTCTGATAACTGACAAATGTTGTCTGATTAGGTAGATAGAGGTCTAATTTACACCTCTTCTTTCCACATTTCTGAGATTGTCCTACGCCTATAATCGGACGATTGTGACGAATTTTGGTAGGCTTTTGATCGGCAGCCTTATCAGTAATAGTTTCCAAATCATGTAAAGTTTCGGATTTTATTTTGCGCAAAAATCGTGTTGAATATCCCCTCGGTTTGAGGGCTTTAAATAAGGTGGAACACGCAGATTCAAAATTCTTTCTATCACTAGAATTTCGGTGAAACCGGATAATCTGTGATTTGATAATACCTTTAAAAGTATGAGGTGGATGGAAAGATTTCTTATGCAGTAGTTGATGGGAATCGGTGGGCTTAAAGAATACTTTGTAATCAAGAAGCCCACTCGTGTTATAATTTACACCTTTGTAGAGAGTAACGTCCAAAAAGTCTATGGACGACTGGTCAATGTTGGCTTTAAGTTTGATGTTAGGATCGTGATTGTTCAAAATAGTGAAAAATTCATCAAACTCTTCCCTCGAATGATTCCAGATCATAAAAATATCATCGAGGTAACGGCGGTAAAATAAGGGCTGCTTAGGACATTTGTTAAGCGCATCTTCTTCCCACTCAGCTACATAGATGTTGGCAAAACTAGGACTAAAACGTTTACCCATAGCGCATCCACAGATTTGTTGGTAGATTTCGCCAGCGAATTCGAAATCATTGCCCTTTAAACTCAGCTCCAGGAGAGCTAATATTTCGCTAGTGGGCCTATTGTTATTGGGATATTTATCAAATGCTCTGCGAACAGAAGACAAACCCCTTTCGATGTCAATGTTTGTGTACATAGCATCGATGTCGAGGGTTATCAAGAGTGAGTTTGGAGGAACAGAAATTTTTGAGACCTCGGATAGGAAATCCTCAGTGTTGTTCAAAAAGCTGAAATGTCTATTCGCAATTGGTTGTAGGTGGTAATCAATAATTTCACTAATTCGATAAGATTCAGAGCCACAATCAGAGATAATAGGTCGACCCGGTGGTATCATAGGGTCGGACCATGACTCAATAGGTTTATGAATTTTTGGCAAAAGGTAAAACGTACGTGGATTTGAATCTCGTTTAGCAGTAAGGTATTTAAACTGCTTTTTCGTTATGGCCTTTTTGTCAGCCATTTCTTGAAGGATTCCATTAAATTTATCACAATTATTTTGCCAGAGTGGTTCGTCTAATTTGCGGTAGTGTTTCAGATTACTGAGTTGCCGATGTGCTTCACGAATATAATTATCCTTACGCATTAATACAGTAGCAGATCCCTTGTCAGCAGGCTTTATAACGATGTCATTGTTTTTACGCAAACCTGTTAAGGCTAAACGTTCTTGATATGACAAATTTTGATGATTTTTAGGAAATTCTAAATTTTCAACACGCTCCTTGATAGCTTTTATACTATCAAGGATCGCAGGGTCAACCAACTTCGAGTTAGGTGCCCAGCCAGTTTTTTCAACAAAAGGTAGAAAGTTGTTTTTCTTGGAATTTCGAAAAAAGTCTGCTAATTTTACACGGTGAGAAAATTCTTCAATTTCCCATAAGCCATTATCTAAAAGGGCATCTATGTCGACTTTGGGCCGTGGTGTTGGTACATATGTTAGACCGAGATTTAGCAAAGATCTTTCTGCTTCAGACAATGTAGAGCCAGTTAGGTTAACGATATTACCACCCAGGCCAATTTCTGGGTGGTTAGTACCCTGACCCGTAGTTAGTTTAAATCAAGGTGCGATAACCAACTATTATACATCCTATTTGCAGTGCACTCCGTCCAGTGGATGTTGTCCTCAACCACCTGAAATTCAGACACGTGGAGGCTGGGAAGGATAGGGACCTTGGCCCTTAAGCCCTCTACACGGCTGTTAACGAATTGTATGTTTCGTTTCTGGGTTGTAGTCAGGTGCTTTGAATAATTTAGTTTGGCAAAGTGAACTTTAGCCTTTGGAAATTTTGAACGCATGGTACTAAACAGATTCTCAATTCTTTGGGAGGTGTCATGCTGAAGTTCGTCCTTATCATTAATTCCGATGTTAAGGATGATACGCTGAGGTTGGAAGACCTCATTGTATTTTCTAACCATATTCCTAATGTGGTTTATCTTAGCACCTGGATAGATTGCTACCTGCATATCTGGATGAGGTGTCTGATTGATACGAGCTAAATTTGAAGACCCAATCAGCAGAATCTTCTTGTTCAGAGTAGGAAGGCGCCATTCATTCTTATTATCCACCACGAACCGAAACTTGTAGAAAGACCTATGCTCTTTGGGTGTATCCCTAGGCGTAGGTTTGGGCTTAGCTGTGGGCGTAAATTTAGGTTGTGGTGGCTTGGACCTCGGCGTCGACGATCTGGTCTTTTGACCAGGTCGGTCAGTAGCTGCTCTCTGTGGAAGGGGAGGAAACTCGACTGGGGACAGTGGCGAGACCGGAAGAGGGATCTGACTAGGATCCACATGAGCGGACACTAACGGTGACCATTCTGGCAGCGGAATCAGGAGCAGATCCACCACAGGAGACTGCAGGGGGAACACTGGCGAGCACTGGTTATTTACCCGCTTAACTACTGGGGGACTCTCAGTGGGTGACCTATTCCATTTCCGATTTGATTGTGGGATGACTGGTAAGGTCAAGGCTGACCTTGCAGTCGGTCTGACTGGTAGGGCCACAGAGGGCCCTGCAGCTGATGTTCCTAGTAAGGTCACAGGTGACCCTACAGGGGGTGTTGTACTATTGCAGGTTCTAAAATGTGGATCAAAAGGTCTGATGAAATCATAAAACTGATCAATTGATGAAGAAAGAAACTTCCTGCCATAGTTATTTCGGGCCCAATTTATTGCTGTGGTCTTCGCTCTACCTAATTCTAAATTTGGTTTGGACTGAGCTTCGATGAGGAGCGACATAAGACGACCAAGCTGGAAATTATAGTGACTAATGTTAACCTGAAGTAAAGATATGGCCATTTCAAATTTGCTGCTAAGATGTCCTTACGGACATCGGCGTTTGGCATCGCTGGTTTACAGAAGAAATTCTGTCTCTCTAACTCTGACACTTTCCAGCTCAATCCAGGAGGCAAACTGCCCCTACGTACATGAGCATTCAAGATGCCAAGGTGGTGAAAGCATTGTATAATCATGTAGTAACACTTGGTTAGTGCAGCCTGGGCAGATGGCAGGCGACTGTCGGTTAGACCTCCTGTCATCCTGTCTTCTACTCTTGCTAACTCCAGCCATAATGTTACTAGTTAGATAATTCAATGTTTCTGCCACTAAAATCTACAAGAATACCAAAAATTTGAGAGGACCTAATGGAATCATGAACCAAGGGAAGTCTATCGAATTACAAGCCTAACAAATTCTACAAGCGTATCAGAAATCTACCGCTGAGAAAAGAAGTTTATGATTAAGCATGTTAATATTTAAATAATTAATATAAGCTATCAAAGGATAATTGTGTATATTACCAATAATCTTATGCACCGTCGTGAAGTGGGTGATGGTGTTGATTGTGGTGGTAATGGTGGTGATGATGGTGGTGGTAATGATGATAGTGGCAGTGGTGGTGGTGGTGGTGGTGGTGGTGGTGGTGGTGGTGGTGGTGGTGGGATGATTATTTCAGTGATGATTATGGTGATATACGTGATCATTATGATAATGCATACACATAAAAGATGGTGTTTCATAAGATCATCCCACTCTAGCAAGCACCATCTT
Source organism: Chaetoderma sp. LZ-2023a (assembly GCA_034401795.1). Classification (NCBI taxonomy): domain Eukaryota; kingdom Metazoa; phylum Mollusca; class Caudofoveata; order Chaetodermatida; family Chaetodermatidae; genus Chaetoderma; species Chaetoderma sp. LZ-2023a. The sequence goes on from CM067359.1 coordinate 80,627,856, forward strand.
GTGGTCAATAGTTTAGTCATATCTGTGGTTAGTAACATGTTATAGACCACCTGTCTTTAGTGATCGCTTGACAGATGATGATGGTGGTGGTGGCGGTAGTGGTGGTGGTGGTAGTAGTGGTGGCTGTAGTGGTGCTGTTGGCAGTGGTGATGATGGCAGTGGTGATGATGGTGGTGGTGGTGATGATGGTGGCAGTAGTGGTGGTGGTGGTGGTGGTGGTGCTGGTGGTGGTGGTGGTGGTAGTGGTGGTGGTGGTGGTGGTGATGGTGTTGATAGTGGTGGTAGTGGTGATGATGATGGTGGTGGTGGTGATGATAGTGGCAGTGGTGGTGGTAGTAATGTTGGTGATGATGCTGGTGGTGGTGGTGGTGGTGGTGGTGGTGATGATGTTAGTGGCAGTGGTGGCAGTAGTGGTGGTGGTGATGATGGTGGTGGTGGTGGTGGTGGTGGGATGATGATGATTATGATAATGATGATGAATTAAGTGCCATTTAATAGGTTGAATAATAAAGAAATTAATTTTAAACCAAAACTTAAGAATGGTGTGCATTTGGTTGCAGTTTGAGTGGCTACTCTCCATTTGCTGGTGAAAGTGACAAGGAGACCTTTGATAACATAAAGCATGTTGACTATTTCTATGACGATGATGTCTGGGACAGCATTTCAGAAGATGGCAAAGACTTCATCAATAGACTACTGCAATACGACAAAATGTAAGTAGCAACAAAATTAAAAAGATATTTTAAAAATATTAATACTTGAGACACACTTGTCACAGGTTAGGTATGAAGTGCTTTATTAAGAAATGAAGCCACGAATGATCATGTGTTAAGACTTATTGACAAATAGCACCACAAATGATCACATGTTAAGGCTTAATGACAAATGGAACCACAAATGAGCACGTGTTAAGGCTGATTGACAAATGGTCGAATGAATGATCATGTGTTAAGGCTGATTGACAAATGGCACCACAAATGATCATGTGTTAAGGCTGATTGACACATGGTTCCACGAATGATCACGTGTTAAGACTGATTGACATATGGTGCCATGAATGATCATATGTTAAGGCTGATTGACAAATGGTGCCAAGAGTGATGAAGTGTTAAGCTCTAAGTCTGGTTGACAAATGGTATCATTAAGGACTAAGGCCTTAGTGGTAAGTTTGGCTGACATATGGTGACATAAATGATCAAGTATTGAGTGCTAAATCTGATTTGCAAATGATTTTATTAAGCGCTAAATCGGATTGATACACAGTGTTATGAGGGTTGAAGTGCTAAGCCTGATTAATAAATGGTGCCATGAGGGATGAAGTGCTAAGCCTGATTGACAGACGGTGCCATGAGGGATGAAGTGCTAAGCCTGATTGACAGATGATGCCATGAGGGATGAAGTGCTAAGCCTGATTGACAGATGGTGCCATGAGGGATGAAGTGCTAAGCCTGATTGACAGATGGTGCCATGAGGGATGAAGTGCTAAGCCTGATTGACAGATGGTGCCATGAGGGATGAAGTGCTAAGCCTGATTGACAGATGGTGCCATGAGGGATGAAGTGCTAAGTCTGATTGACAGATGGTGCCATGAGGGATGAAGTGCTAAGCCTGATTGACAAATGGTGCCATGAGGGATGAAGTGCTAAGCCTGATTGACAGATGGTGCCATGAGGGATGAAGTGCTAAGCCTGATTGACAGATGGTGCCATGAGGGATGAAGTGCTAAGCCTGATTGATAGATGGTGCCAGGAGTGATGAAGTGCTAAGCCTGATTGACAGATGGTGCCAGGAGGGATGAAGTGCTAAGCCTGATTGACCTGATGGAGTGTTAACCCTTTAATGGCCATACTGGCCAAAACCGGCCTCTTTTATCATCTTATAGAATGTCCATTTACAGGCCAAGAGAATACACATTTTTTTAATTTACCACTGGAATGACTGGCTCGATAACCGAGCCAGTCATTCCAGTGATAAATTGTCAAAAATTATATTCTCTTGGCCTGTAAATGTACATTCAATAGGCGGATATTTAAATTTTCTTGACTAAATTTGACAATTAAAGGGTTAAGAGCTAAGTTGGCATGACAAATGGTTGCATGGGACATGAAGTGTTAAGCACTAAGTTAAGTCAGATCGATATATGTTGAGCTTTGTGTTTAATGCTCAGCCTGATTGATAATTGGTGCCAGGAAAGACTGATAATTAAGGTTAATTGACGAATGGTGGCATGAATTTCTGTCTTAATAGTACTGATATCATATATGTAGAATTTTTAATTTTGTGTAATTTTTTACATTTTTCAGGGATCGTATGGGAATTGATGAGGCTTTACGCCATCCTTGGCTCAATGTATGTATTTGAAAATGTTTCCATCTAATCAATCACAATATTAACCTGTACCACAATGAAGAAAAAAATCCAACTTGAAAAGATCATATAGAAGAAAATGCTGTTGCTGTAAGCTGTTGTGTACATAGAGACATCATCAGGTTACAGCAACATCTTTTTCCCTAGATGAAGACACATTCTTATAGTAAAAGATCATCATATTAACTCGATGTTATTCATGAATATCTTGTCGACTAATCAGTGAGTGATTTGGAATTTAAATTAACATATACTGTTGTACGATGTGATTAAATTAATTCATATTGCTTGTAGTGAATCATGGATTATCACTAGAGATAATTAAGTATCAGAATTAATATTTATATTGTGTAATAATTAATAAAATAAATCATTCAATTTAACCGCCAGCTTACAGTACATTTTCTGTCATTCATAATACGCTTAAGTACAAATATTGTGCCTCTTGTTTGTCATTAATAAATTTGTATTTAAAATTTAATAACTAAAATTAGAATTTAATCAGGGTTATATTGTTGCCCTGTTGAGTAGAACCATATTGCTGTTTTTATGTTTCTTATGTTGTCACTGTATTAAGTGAAATTGTTATTTTGTGTTTTTTATACATAATACTAATTTAACAAAATTTAATTTTTGCCCATCTGTGCAGCCTCAACCTAAGAAAAAACTGGCAGAAAAACAGGAAGTGAGTAATTATTGTGACCGTGCTGCTGCTAAATAATAATAATAATAATAATAATAATTAGTACATATTTACTGAAGTAACTGTAGGTGTGTGTGTGTGTGCGCGTGCATGCATGCATGCGTTCGTGCGTGCGTGCGTGCGTGCGTGCGTGCATGTGTGCTTGTGTGTGTGCGCGTGTGTGTGTGTGTGCGTGCGTGCGTGCGTGCGTGCGTGCGTGCGTGCGTGCGTGCGTGTGTGTGTGCTGTATGTAGAACTGAAGGCCTGGTAATGGTGATTGATTTGAGTGTGACTATCATAGCTTATCATACCATCTGTTTGGCCTTAAAACACATCAAATATGGGAAGAAGCATCGCTTGATGATTGCGAAAAATGGAGAATAATCGCAGAATGTCTGAGCCAATTGTTATTCTGTAACCATTTCCTTGTAGACAAAGAGATTGTGCTATTGGTGGCCAAAATTGGCCTTTGATTTTTTAAGTGTCAATTAATAATTCAAGGACACAGTTGAAAATTACTCTTTCTCAAATAGGGGAAATATTTTTACAAGCGCTATGGATTTTCTGAATTATCCTTCGGCATACACGGCTCATATCTCTGCTAAATTTTGCATCAATCACAGCCAGAAAAATAGGATTCATACCAATGGCAAAAAAGGCTCGCTTAAGATTGGTTGTATTTTGAGCAACACCTGTTTTGGGGAAACTCTAGTGGCCAAAGTTTCTTCCAAACTTTAAGACTTTAAATCTCCAGGACAACACATGGTACAAATACTGCTCCCATACATTCCCTATGAAACCCAACTTGGACATGAAAAGCATATTTCTAAAAAAAGAGGTATTGGATGGATTCAATTTAAAATTGATACCAAGTCAACTCCATATACAAGCAAGAAGTTGAGCAAGTGTCAGTCAATAAGACAAAAAATATTCGGTGTCTATTTTGAAATAAAAAGGGTTTTTCAACATTTCTTGGCAAGTGGCATTCATTTCTGCCAACAAATTTAAACTGATGACGTTAACCAAAATGGAAAGCTGAGAAACAATACATGTTATAATGTATCTTTTAATGTCCATTAACCTGTGTGCGTATATGTGTAGTGCATGTGTGCGTGCATGCGTGTGTGCGGTGCATGTGTGCGTACGTATGTGTGTGCATGTAACCTGAAGCTAATGAGAATTCAGTTCGGCAAAAACCAAAACTGGTCAATTTGACCCCAAAGGAGTGTCCTTGACCTTTAACCCCAGAACCAATAGATACCGGTATCTCAATGAGCACAAAAGTAACACTATCTAATTATGGTGGTGATCAGATAAATGCTGTAAGCAGAGTCGCAATTCACATATTCATACTGTATATTCTTATACACTTCCTGGGGCCTTTTTGGGCAAATCCACATTCTGTTGAAGAGTAGTTTAAGTCTGAAGTTGACTGAAGTTGTAGTTGATCAGATCAATACTGTAGGAGATGCAGTTGAAGTTTCTTGCTGAGAATAAGAATGAAAGAAAAAAGATCTTGAGTAAATATAATAATCCGTGTTTGCACGTAGATTAATAATAATAATAATAATAATAATAATAATACTGCATGTGCAAGCATGCATGCGTGGATGGGTGCATGTGTTGGTGCTTCCATGCGTATATGTGTAGTGCATGTGTGCATGCATACGTGTGTGCGGTGCATGTGTGCGTATGTATGTGTTTGCATGCATGCATGTATGTGGTGCATGTGTTCGTGCATGTGTGCATGCATATGTGCATGCCTGTGTGTGTGTGTGTGTTCGTGCATGTGTGCATGCATATGTGCATGCCTGTGTGTGTGTGTGTGTGTGTGTGTGTGTGTATGTGTGTGTGTGTGACATGTGTGCATGCATGCGTGTGTGCGTACATGTGTGCATGCATGTGTGCATGTGTGTGTGTGTTTGTGTGAGTGCATACATGTGTACATGCATGCATGTGTGTGCATGTTTGTGTGCACGTGCATGCATGTGTGGTTGCGTGGGTGTTTCTGAATAAAGCCCATGCAGAGATGAGAAATCTGAGTGTGAACAGTTGTCTCTTATCGAATGTATAAATACTCTAACCTCATCTGTGTGTTGGAATTGGTGGATGTCTGGAATTGGTGGATGTCTGGAATTGGTGGATGCAGTCAAGAAGTGCACGGAGTGTTATTTTTTTAACTACTATAATGGTTATATTACATCACTGTATAAAACATTTAGAGCTTTATGTGGAGATTTTCATATCGTTGCAGGGGTCCGCTCAGAAGAAGTTATCAGGTCAAAAACTGGCGACAGAACATCACAAAGATTACAAAGACAGGACAAAACACAAGGTGGGTATAAGTAGACACAAAATATATAAAGATCTTTATTAAACTATGTTTATGAAGACAATCAATTTGTCTGTTGATCCGTCTGTCCTTCCATATTCCATCACTGAACACAACATCACTGAACATAGCATCACTGAACACAGCATCACCGAACACAGCATTACTGAACACAGCATCACTGAACACAGCATCACTGAACACACTGAACACAGCATCAATTTGTCTGTTGATCCGTCTGTCCTTCCATATTCCATCACTGAACACAACATCACTGAACATAGCATCACTGAACACAGCATCACCGAACACAGCATTACTGAACACAGCATCACTGAACACAGCATCACTGAACACACTGAACACAGCATCACTGAACACACTGAACACAGTATCACTGAACACAGCATCACTGAACACAGCATCACTGAACACAATGAACACAGCATCACTGAACACAGCATCACTGAACACACTGAACACAGCATCACTGAACACAGCATCACTGAACACACTGAAGACAGCATCACTGAACACAGCATCACTGAACACAGCATCACTTAGCACACTGAACACAGCATCACTGAACACACTGAACACAGCATCACTGACCATAGCATCACTGAACACACTAAACACAGCATCACTGAGCACACTGAACACAGTATCACTGAACACAGCATCACTGAACACAGCATCACTGAACACAGCATCACTGAACACAGCATCACTGAACACAGCATCATTGAACACATGAACATAACATCCCTGAACACACTGAACACAGCATCACTGAACACAACATCACTGAACACAACATCACTGAACACACTGTACACAGCATCACTGAACACATGAACATAACATCACTGAACACACTGAACACAGCATCACTGAACACAGCATCACTGAACACAGCATCACTGAACACAGCATCACTGAACACACTGAACACAGCATCACTGAACACAGCATCACTGAACACATGAACATTACATCACTGAACACAGCGTCACTGAATCCAGTATCACTGAACACAGCATCACTGAACACAGCATCATTGAACACAGCATCAGTGAACATAGTATCATTGACCACACCATTGCTGTTCAAACATAGTGGATTGGTCAATCATGCTGTTCAAATGTAGTGGATGGATCGATTGATCACTCGTGCTGTTTAAACATAGCAGCTTGGTAGATCGTGCTCTTCAAATGTAGCGGATTAGTCAATCATGCTGTACAAATGTAGCGGATTGGTCGATCATGCTGTACAAATGTAGCGGATTGGTCGATCGTGCTGTACAAATGTAGCGGTTTGGTTGATTTCGTCAGTATTCATCATGGATCAAATGTTGTAGGTGCACACAACAGGCCTCTTGTTTCACTTCAAGAGTATACTTACCTCCCTAATACTCTTTGATATTGCTAAATATCGGCTTGCACTCAATAAACACTCAGAATAAAAACAGTTAGGTGCCCCTACTGGGCAGGGAGTCAGGGTGCAGTCTGGCGGATGCCAGCCCCACCACCGCGCATGCGCCGACTAGCACTTCCTCTTTGCTAATTTATTGGCTGAGAGACAACTCATGTTTTCTGTGCTCATAGGCTTTTCTTTAATTTCTGAAAGTTTTGGCTGTGTAGAAGTTCTATTTCTCCTGGATTACTATGGCAGAATGTGTTACTACTCCAGAGGAGCGCCCAGGACCTAACTATCAGGTGACTTCTAGTATATTTTAGTGAGTTTTTCCCGGTGTAATGTGTTTCCGGGACTCACGTTTATCATGATAAGCACCTAAAATAACTAGTTTATTTCAAAATGGCGCTATGAAATACTAATCTCTCTTTGTGTTTATGTCCACAGGTATCTACCTAGGTTCCATTTCCTACTAACATTGTAAGGTTATCGAACCAAAAATCTTTTCCCAGTGAGTTGGAGGCCTCGGATGAAGGTCTTCTCACTTTGCCCTCTTGATCCACTTCCTTCCCCCTAAGGTGGAGAGAGTTAAGAGGTCATAAGGTTGGTGGAGCGTCCGGTTCATCAGATCAGATGGTTTGTCTATGCTAAAGACTCAGGTACTCTAGTTATGATATGAGGCATTTCAATTATATTTGACAATATTTATAAAATCTTACTGCCATTTATCATTGTTTATCTGATGTTTGTATAGTCTGTATAAACTATCCGGTCTAGTTAGAGGTTCTGGATGGGATTACAATTCGTCCTTACACCTGGAGGTTTTGTTCGGATCGATTTAACTTCTTATTTTTGAAGTTATGACATCATAATCAGCCTTGCGCCTGACTATCAGTTATAAGTTTTGTCCAAATCTGGTTTATTATCATTATTAGCTTGGGTGTTATGGCCCCTTCCTCCTTGTTTATTTCGTGTTGTGTTCTAATTCAATATCTGTAATACTTATTGTCTTCGTCCTCTGCTGTGTTTCAGAGGCCTGGTTGTCTTTCATGTGGAAGATTTATCCTTGACAAGTTCTTCCCCCCATTTATGCTCCCAGTGCAGCCCATGTGGGCCATTGTTTAAATGTGAGATCTGTAAGAAATGGGGGTGGGGGGGGGGGGGGGGGTTGTAGCTAATGTCTGAATTTCTCTCATTACAGACCAGGGAGAAGGCTCCAGAGGAGAAGAGGAAGAGTAAGAAAGAGGCTTCTGGTAAGAAGGGTAAGAGGGAGGCCTCGTCTGCTATGGATATGGAGGCCTTCCGTATTGAGATGATGGGAGAGATGAAGAGGACAATTAAAGATTTGGTCCCAGAGTTGCTTCGTGGCATGCTTCCTGGTCCAAATCTTTCGTTGTCCTCTTCATCTGCTCCGGAGCAGATAATCCCCGCCTCTGAATCGGTGCTATTTAGGGACCTATCAGTTTTCGACCATGATTCAGAGGTGGCCCTAATAGAGGGTGAAATCCACAGTGAAAACACTGGCAGCAGGCTTGCCGCGCCGGTTGTTCGTGGTCAGGTGTCGCTGGAACCTGCCTGCCTATCAGGCCAGGATTATCCGCACCCTGCAGGTACCAGTTCCTCCTATGGTACCTCTCCTGGCCAGTCCGGGTTAGCATTCTTTGCTAACCTGGAGTCTAATCTTTCTGGCCAGGAAGAAGAGGATTATCTGCTGGGTTCTCCTTCTGGTGCCGTGGCCATGGACATTGACGTGCGTGGGCCCCTCACGGGGAACACAGGTGACATTGTCCATGGTACTACTCACACAGGAGTAGCGTTCATGGTGCAGAAGGTAGCTCGGGCTGGATCTGATGGCCAGTTTTACCGCATACCTCGGCTTGCGGATGGTGTAGCAGGTGCTGGCCAGGACCATGGTGTGGCAAAATTTTCCCCACACAATGCCATGGCGCCTGCTCCTGGTCAAGCCAGTCAGTTTAGCATGCCTGTTCTTTCAGGCCCGCATGCTTTCTCTGGCTTGCCAGGCATATCAGTTCCTCCAGCCACGTCCACACCTGTGATTGCTCAGGAGGATGACGAAGGCCCTCGTCTTGTAGAGCATTCACAGGTGGCCACGGAGGAAGACTGGTCTGACGCTTGTCAGTGGCTAGTTAACATCAGGCCAGATCTTGCCGTGGTTCAGTCGGCCAGTCAACGGGACCAGCACCCATGGCTGGCAGGTAAACCGACTGTTACCGCTATGCCATCTTTGCCGTTAACTGATCATATTGTTGATATGTTCACCGCAGTGGAGATGTCTATTAGTGCACATGGACGTTTAGCGAAGGCCCCCCCCCCGTGAAGTGGCAAAGCGGTGCCGTATTACAGCTGATCAATATCAGCTATACGGTGTAGTACCGAAGCCAAGCACGGATGACCATGCGGCGCTGGGTGAGGATACGCGGCCAGGTTCCCGGTCTGACACGGTAGCACTGTGTTCGAACGTGCTGCGTTCGGCTAACACCGCATTACGTGATGCGGAAGAGAGTTTGAGGGTGTCCATTGCGGCGCTTTCGCATGTCTCACAGTTGTTACAAGGGGTAGTAACGGCATCTGCATTACGTCAGCCTAGTCCAGTGACTGTCCAGAGAGCCATCCAAGATGGACTTAACTTGGCTTTGGACTGTTTAACCCAGTCTGTAACCGGGAGTGTCCGGGCGAGGCGCACGTTTGCTCTTGATATCTTGTGCCCGTCCCAGGATTTGTATAATAGGCTGCTGCGTACGCCTATGACAGGTCCTGGTCTCTTTGGAGGTGAGGGATGTAGGCATCTCCAGGAGACAGTTACCCTGGTCAATAACCAGAGGGAATTACGGGAGCAATTTGAAGTGCTCCGTAGACAGCGCGTTCGCGCAGCTCCCCCTGCGTGTCATCCCCTGCAGGCTGGAGGTGGCGGTGGCCATGTCAGAGGCCAGCCGCCAGCGCAGTGTCGGCCACGGCCACATGCGGTTTGGCCAGCAGCGGGGGGGGGGGGGCGCAGGCTCCTCCGGCGCAGCCAGCCAGGCAGCCGCCCATGCACCGTGGTGCGCGCGGTGCGGGCCATGGTGCACAAGGATCTGGTCGTGGTAATCGTACCTGACAGGGTGATTACCACAGTAAGAGCTACTCCAGTGCATCTGCACCAGGAGACAGTGCCACTCTTGCGCTTCTTATGTCCACCTCTCTCCCTATGTGGGCCAGTGGGAGGCCGATTGGCCAACCACATGCAAGAGTGGGAACGGTTGACTCAGTACCATTTAGTCTTGCGATGGCTTTCAGTCGGGTATCATCCCGACTGGATAACAGGTCCACCATCGCGACTGTCTCTGGTGCCGGTCTGGACTCAAATTCCAAGAGATCCAGATCAGCAGTTGTGTATAGAGGAGGAAATAAATTCCCTCATACACAAGGAAGCAATTCAACTGGCGCAAAATTGCCGGGGCTTCTATTCAACCGTGTTCTTGGTAACGAAAAGCACTGGAGGGTGGAGACCGATTCTCAACAAGTTCATAGACACACCCAGTTTCAAAATGGAAACTGTGAGATCGGTGATGGCAGGGTTGGAGAAGGGAATGTGGACAGCTTCAGTAGATTTGAAGGATGCTTATTTCCACATTCCAATAGCGAGGGGTTTCCGTCGTTTCCTGAGATTTGCATTCCAGGACAGACAGTGGGAATTCAGGGTGTTACCCTTCAGAATTTCTACGGCTCCTCGGGTCTTCACCAGGGTGGTTCTTGCGATGACAGCATACCTCCGCAGGAGAAACATAGCAGTCCACATGTACATAGATGACTGGCTGTTAAAAGCACACAACCAGGAAAGTTTATCAGCAAATCTGGAGATAGTTTTGAAAACTCTCACAGATTTAGGCTGGATAATAAATTTTCAAAAATCAGAGCTGACTCCATCCCAGAAGTTTGTTTACCTGGGAATGTTCTTCGATCTGGAGATAGGATATGTTTATCCTACTCAAGAGAGGGTACAGATACTCATCTCAGTAATACTATCAGTTTGCGACAGTCGTCATGTCCTGGCACGGGTTTATCTGAGAATGCTGGGATTGATGGTTTCTCTGGAACCAGTCATTCCTCAGGTGGCCTTACGCAAGCAGCCGATACAGTTATTTCTCATGACACAATGGACCCAGAGTACAGGTTCACTGGACTCAAGCGTGTCAGTGTTGGAGCCTCTAATTCATCACCTTCAATGGTGGCTGAAGACAGAGAATCTCCTGGCGGGGGTAATGTTAACCCCTCCTCACCCTCAGTTAACGATGTATACAGATGCATCGATGGGGGGGGGTGGGGAGCTTACCTGGAAGAATCCACGATATCAGGTCTTTGGAATCTGGAACAGTCAAATGAACATATTAATCTACTGGAATTAAGAGCAGTAGTCCTGGGCCTGGAACATTTCTTACAGAAAGTTCAGGGCAAGAGTGTTCTAATTCGATCAGACAACTCAACAGTAGTGACTTACATAAACCGCCAGGGTGGAACGAAGTCACCCAGTCTCTGTATGATGACTTGGAAACTGCTTTGTTGGTGCCTGGATCACAGGATTACCTTGAAGGCAGTTCATATTCCGGGAAGGTTAAATCTGTTAGCAGACTCATTGAGCCGAAGGATGAGTGTTTTACCTATGGAATGGCAACTAAATCAATGTGTGGCGGGTCGTCTGTTCGACCACTGGGGGAAACCCAACATAGATTTATTCGCAATGAAGAAGAATGCGAAGATGACGACGTACGTCTCTCCGATTCCAGATCCAAGCGCTTTCGCAACAGATGCGTTAGCGATCAGCTGAGTGGGAATGTATGCATACGCATTCCCTCCAGCAATCCTGATTCCAAAAATTCTTCAGAAAATCAGACAGGAGGAGTGCCAAGTGCTTCTGATCGCTCCAAATTGGCCAAGCCGATCATGGTATACAGATCTGCTGGACCTTCTGGTCTGCAATCCGGTTCCTCTGCCTCTGATGGACAATATTATCTTCCAGGGCAAGAACCTTCACAACAATCCGTCAATGTTCCAATTGACTGCGTGGATGATGTCAAGGAATCTAGAATTAAGGAGGGCTTTTCTGAGCAAGCAGCCATGTTCATGGTGAAAGCCAGGAGGGGGTCAACCTCCAGAGCATATAATTATAAAATCAACAGATTTGCGAAATGGTGCTCAACAAGATGTATTAATCCAATGGATTCATCTATTCAGGTAGTATCCGATTTCCTCTGTCACCTGTATGATGCCTATAGCCTCAAGCCTAACTCTATTGCTGGCTTTAAGTCAGCCTTAATGTCAGTTATCCCTTGCTTGGCTAATAGGGGAAGTGATGAAGTAAATACATTAAATACTTTAATCAAAGGCATGGGCAATCTAAGACCAAGGAATCCCCCAGTGATTCCGTCTTGGAGTTTATCACTAGTGCTTCAGGTGCTAGCTGATACGCCGTTTGAACCACTAGGCTCAATTTCTATGAACATGTTGACGCTTAAAACTGTATTTTTAATTGCTGCGGCCTCGGCTAGGCGTAGGAGTGAGATTCATGCCTTGTCAGCCGAGGCAGACCATTTTGTGGTTACAGGGGAAGGCCTTAGGCTTCTACCCAGGACAAATTTCATGGCGAAAAACCAGTCTTTGAAATATCCGGGTCAACCGATAATTTTACCAGCTTTGACTAGGTTTGATCCTAATTCAAAACTATGGTGTCCAGTCCGAGCATTAATCCGGTACAAGCAACATACTCAAGACTGGCAGACGGACCCAACAGCGTTATGGTTGTCATATATTGAGCCCCATGGCAGGGCGTCAAAGGACACCATTTCCAGGTGGATTGTAGAGTGTATTCAGTTTTGCCATAAATCCGCCGCAGGTAAACAAGTTGACATGGCCAGGGCTCACAGTGTCCGTGGTGTAGTGGCTTCCACTGCCCTATTTAATGGGGTACCTGTGGATGACATTATATCAGTAGCTCAGTGGCACTGTGAGTCAAGTTTTACCGACCATTATCTCCGTGACACCTCGAATCCTCTCGCCTTATCGATTTTGAAAAGCTAATCTAGGTGTGTACATATTTTGATGAGGTATCCTCATTTTTTATATCTTTCACATTTAATCAATGGACTGCATCAGTCTTCACCAATGGGGAGATGATGACAGCACTAATCTTCCACAAGGTGAGTCTTGTGTGTGTTGTCCATGTTTTTTTGTAATGTCACGTGACCCTTCATTATTAGTATGGTAATGGTACATGTTTTTATGTGGTTCATCATTGAGAGTATGCGAAAATGGAATTTTTTCGTCTCTGTCCTATAGTACATGGCACTACGTAGAGAGCGTATGGGACATTGAGGTCATTCAAGTCTTCCTCCCAGGGAGGGGGGGGGTGGCGCGCATATGACATTCGGTCATCTCTCATCCATCGGTTTGTGTTAGCCGATGTTTTTTCAAATCCTGACTGTGTTTTCACACAGTTTCAGAAGTTTAAGTGCACATAGGGAAGAGCTGGTCTTTTGACCTCGCCTCCCTCCCGCCGAATTCACTGACGAATTCTGGCAATATCAAAGAGTATTAGGGAGGTAAGTATACTCTTGAAGTGAAATAAATGAAATCACGGATTTCTTTTTTCACGAGAGAGTTGATACTTACCTCCCTAATACGGACCCGGCCTCTTCACCCCACAGAGGAAGTGCTAGTCGGCGCATGCACGGTGGTGGGGCTGGCATCCGCCGGACTGCACCCTGACTCCCTGCCCAGTAGGGGCACCTAACTGTTTTTATTCTGAGTGTTTATTGAGTGCAAGCCGATATTTAGCAATATCAAAGAGTATTAGGGAGGTAAGTATCAACTCTCTCGTGAAAAAAGAAATCCGTGATTTCGTTTATTTCATCTATGAATATGTTTTTTACCTACAGAATTTATATGAGAACTTAAAGATACTGTTTTCACTTCAAGAGATATACTTACCTCCCTAACACTCTATGATATTTCCTAAATATCGACCTTCACTCAATAACCCCAGATTAAAAAAGATAGGTGCCCTTAATGGGCAGGTAGACAGGTGACAGTCAGCCGGATGCCGGCCCCAACCTCGCGCATGCTCAGACTGTCACTGCCTCTTTCTTGACCATTGGCCTGAATCACATGCTTGTGTTTTTGTATCCACTTGCTAAGTTTTGCTCAATTTTCATATCTAAATTGTTTTAGAGTGCTGGAAATCATGTCTGATAAGTTTAATTCACCTGAGGCGACGCCAGGACCGAGTTACCAGGTGAACTCTATTACAATTGTGTTTTAATTACATCTTAATTACGCGGAGTCACCTGTTTCCGTGACATGGTATAGATGTTATAGGCACTCAGAAAACTGGTAACATTATTATCTTGCGCCATAAACTGCTAATATCTCTTTATGATTATGTCCACAAGTTTCTGTAAGGAGGTTTGTTCACCTCTAAAGAGGTTTATCTCCACTATTTCCCTATAAATGTTAAGGAAAAAAGACTATGCCCAAGAGAGAGCTTGTCGTTCTGCCTTCTGGTCCCACCCTTCCCTTTTAATAAATAGGTGAGTGGTGATGAAGAGTGGTTGTCAGGTGGAGCTTCCAAGAGCTGGATGTGATGGTATGCCTTTGCTAAAGACTCAGGTACTCTAGTTATGGCACATTAAAATATTTGAAAATATTTGTAATTATTTGCTACCAATATTTTTTCAGTCATACTGTTTATCTGTATCATTATCATGAGCTATTACTGTGTTTGCATTACTGTTTAGTGTGTTCTTGTATTCATACAGTTCGTCTTACACCTGGAATTTGTTTGTTTGTTTTCATTTTTGGAAATTATAACCTCATAATCAACCTTATTATTATTTTTAATATCCTCTTTGAGGCTGGTTGTTCATCTTTTTCACCGTCATTTGTAGGCCTATAGGTGATTTTCTTTCTCCTTTATGAGTTATTTAATTTATTTTAATTATTAAAGAAGCCTTAACTCATTGTCGTTGTCTTGTCCCTTTTTTCAGAAGCCTTCTTGTGTTGGTTGTAACCGATCAATCAAGTTAAAGTTTGCTCCTCACCTCTGTTTAAATTGTTCACCTTGCAGTCCATTATTAAAATGTGATGTCTGTAAACAGTGGGGGGGGGGGGGAGATTTATTTTCTGAATTCTGGTCGTTACAGGCGAAGGATAAGACGTCGGAGGAGGAGAAGTGTGCGAAGAAGAGTGTAAGTGGCAAGGGTAAGAGAAAGGCCTCTGTTTCTTTGGAAATGGAGACTTTCAGGTTGGAAATGATTGGGTAGATGAAAAAGACAATAAAAGATTTGGTACCAGAGCTACTTCGCAGCATGCTCCCTGGGCTGAGTAATTTATTGTCTTCTTCATCTGCTCCCGAGCAGAAAATCTCCACTGCTGATTCTGGTGTCCATCGTGGTCCGTGGTCCGAAAATGTTTCAGAATCAGTGGTGGCTTCAGCAGATTGTGGAAGGCCCGCTGCCTTGCCAATGAATCCTGGAGAAGGTCTAAATGATCCCGGCTGGAGGCTTGCCTCATCGGTTGATCTTGAACCGAGGTCGCTGGACACAGGCTCGCGCCTAGAGTGTCTGTGCCTGAAAGGTACCACAGCCTCTTATGGTAACTTCCTTGTCCAGCCCGGGTTAGCACTCTTTGCTAGCCCAGAGGCAGTGTATGATGTGCAGGAGGAAGAGGATTTTCTGCTGGGTTCACCCGTTGAAGCCATGAACATGGAAACAGACGATCGTGCACCCCCTCATGGGGGGCACGGCCAACTTTTACCAGGGAACTACTCCCGCAGGGGTAGCTTTCACAGCTCAAAGAGTGGCCCGTGTTGGAGTGGATGACCGCCGTTTCCGTATACCTGGGCTTGCCGAGTATATGATGCCGGCTGGTCTGGGCCATGGTGTGGTGGATTACACCCTGCATGTTTCCATGGTGCCGGGTCCTGGCTTTTCAGCTGTGGTGCAAGATATGCCTGCACTCTCGGGCCCACATGTTTTCCAAGGCCGGTCAGCAGTATCCATGGCTCCAGCCACGTTTACACCTGTGAGTGCAATAGAGGATGACGAAGGCCCATGCCTTGTCGAGCACTCACAGGTGGCCACAGAGGAGGACTGGTCTGACACATGCCAATGGCAGTTAAGTGTTAGGCCAGAGCTCTGTGTAGAACTGTCGGAAAGCTAGCGGGACCAGCGCCTGTGGTTGGCTGGAAAGCCGGCAGTTACCGCCATGCCATCTCTGCCATTAGCGGAACATATAGTTGATATGTTCACGGTGGCAGAGACGTCCATGAAGCCTAATGGACAGCTTGCAAAGGACCCCCCACCCCCGTGAGGTGGCGAGGCGATGCCGTATTGTTGCTGGCCAATACCAGAAATACGGTACGGTGCCAAAGCCGAGCGCTGATGATCGCGCAGCGCTTGGCGAGGACACACAGTCAGTCTCCTGTTCTGACAGTAAAAATACTCATTTCAGTAATACAGTCAGTGTGCAACAGTCGTCATGTACTGGCATGGGTTTACTTGAGAATGCTGGGGTTGATGGTTTCTCTGGAACCAGTCATTCCACAGGCGGCCTTGGACAGGCGGCCTATCCAGTTATTTCTCATGACACAGTGGACCCAGAGGACAGGTTTCCTGGACTCAGAGGTGTCAGTGTTGGAACCTCTTATTCACCACCTTCAATGGTGGATGAAGAGAAAGAATCTCCTGGCGGGTGTGATGCTCACCCCACCCCACACTCAAATAATGATGTACACAGATGCATCAATGGAGGGATGGGGGGGGGGGGCTTGCCTGGAAGAAGCCACAGTATCAGGGCTTTGGAATCTGGATCAGTCACAGATATATATATAAATGTACTGGAATTATGAGCAGTAATTCTGGCCCTGGAACATTTCTTAGACAAACTTCAGGGTAAGATTGTTCTAGTTCGATCAGACAACTCAAAAGTAGTGACTTACATAAGCCACCAGGGCAGTACGAAGTCACCCAGTCTCTGTATGATGACTTGGAAACTGCGTTGCTGGTGTCGAGACCATATGATCACCTTGAAGGCAGTTCACATTCCGAGAAGGCTAAATCTGTTAGCAGACTCATTGAGGATGAGTGTTTTGCCTACAGAATGGCAACTAAATCAATGTGTGGTGGATCATCTGTTCGACCACTGGGGGAAACCCAACATAGATTTGTTCGCAACAAACAAGAATGCGAAGATGACGACGTATGTCTCTCCGATTCCAGATCCAAGTGCTTATGCAACAGATGCATTAGCTATCATGTGGGAGAGAATGTATGCATATGCATTCCCACCAGCAATCCTGATTCCAAAAGTCCTTCAGAAAATCAGGCAGGAGGAGTGCCAAATGCTTCTGATTGCCCCAAATTGGCCCATGCCGATCATGAAATACGGATCTGCTGGACCTTCTGGTCTGCAATCCGGTTCCTCTGCCTCTGATGGACAATATTATTTTCCAGGGCAAGTCCCTTCACATCAACCCGTCAATGTTTTAATTGACTGCGTGGATGTTGTTAAGGAATCTAATGTTAAGGAGGGCTTTTCTGAGCAAGCTGCCATGTTTATGGCAAAAGCCAGAAGGGTGGGGGGTCAACCTCCAGAGCATATAACAATAAAATCAATCTATTTGCAGAATGGTGCTCAAACAGAGATGTTAATCCAATGGATGCATCTATTCAGGTAGTAGCCGATTTCCTCTATCACCTGTATGATGCTTATAGCCTCAAGCCTAACTCTATTGCTGGCTACAAGTCAGCTTTGATGTCAGTTATCCCTTGCTTGGCTGATAGGGGAAGTGACGAAGTCTGTTCAATGAACACTTTTATAAAAGCCATGGGTAATCTAAGACTGAGAATTCCACCAGCGATTCCGTCTTGGAGTTTATCTCTAGTACTTCAAGTGCTGGCAGACAAGAACTTTGAACCACTAAGTGTCATTTCTATGAAAATGTTGACACTTAAGACTGTATTTCTAATTGCTGTGACCTCTGCAAGACGGAGAAGCGAAAGTCATGCTTTATCTGCTGAGGCAGACTGTTATGTGGTTACAGGGGAAGGCCTTAGGCTTCTACCTAGGATAAGTTTCATGGCTAAGAACCAGTCTTTGAAATATACAGGTCAACCAATTGTTTTACCAGCTTTGACTAGGTTTGATCCTAATTCAAAAGCATGGTGTCCAGTCCACACATTAAACAGGTACAAACAACGTACACAGGAATGGCGGATGGACCCATCCTCATTATGGTTGTCTTATATTTAACCCCATGGCAGGGCATCAAAAGACACTATATCTAGGTGGATTGTGGAATGTATTAAATTTTACCACAAATCCACCACTGGTAAACAAGTTGACTTAGCCAAGGCTCACAGTGTCTGTGGCATAGTGGCATCCACCATCCTGTTTAACGGGGTGCCAGTGGATGACATTATGTCAGTAGCTCAGTGGCACTGTGAGTCAAGTTTTACCGACCATTACCTCCGTGACACCAATAATCCTCTTGCCTTATCGATATTCAAAAGAAGATCAGGTGTATATATTGTAGATAAGTTGCACTTGCTGTCTTCAGACAGCACATTTTAATTTGGGAAACAACCGCATATTCGTGTATCATTTTTCCTTCACTGATGTAAACTGGATGGATACAGCTTACATGCATAAGGTCAGTACTGCCTTTTGTTGTTACATAATTTATTATCACGATGTATTACCCTTATTTAACAATAATGTAATGGTACCTGTGTATTATGGGGTTCATTTATTAAGACTATACGAAATGAAGCCTTTCGTCTCATGTCCTGTAGTACTTAGCACCAGTACTTAGAGAGCATATGGGTCATTGAGGTCATAGCTTCTCCTTTCCCAAAAGGAGGGGTGGGGGGAGCGCATTTGACATAGGGTCATTACTCTCACCATCGGTTATCATTGCCTGATTGTGTGTGTCACACAATTTCAGATGTTAGTGTTTTATGCGCAAAACACGCAAGGGATGAGCTGGTCTTTTGACCTCGCCTCCCTCCCACCAAATTCTCTTACAAATTCTGGCAGTATCATAGAGTGTTAGGGAGGTAAGTATATCTCTTGAAGTGAAATAAATGAAATCACAGATTTCTTTTTTCATGAGAGTTGTTATACTTACCTCTCTACCATGGACCTGGCCTCTCCACCTCACAGAGGCTCGGTCTTAAGGCATCTTTTTTAATCTGGGGTTATTGAGTGAAGGTCAATATTTAGGAAATATCATAGAGTGTTAGGGACGTAAGTATAACAACTCTCTCGTGAAAAAAGAAATCCGTGATTTTGTTTATTTATCAATATTCATCAGGAGGATGAGCAAGACCTGTTGCCCATTGGTCGCATGTCGAGAAATGCAGCAATCTTCCGAAAAGAGGGTGATCAGGGCGTCATCATCAGGGAGCTTGTCCTAGGTCAGTGAGACACATGTTTTAAGTATTCATATTTAAGTAACTGATGTGTCAATTCTGTACAATATGACAATGTGTCAATCATGTTTAATATGGCAATGTGTCAGTTGTCAGTAATATGATGTGTCAATTGTCAGTAATATGCTGTGTCAATTGTCAGTAATAAGATGTGTCAATTGTCAGTAATATGATGATGTGTCAATCATGTGTAATATGATGAGGTGTCAATTGTATGTAATATGATGATGTGTTAATCATTTGTAATATGACAATGTCTCAATTGCATGTAATATGATGATGTGTCAATCATGTGTAATATGACAATGTCTCAATTGTGTGTAATATGATGATGTGTCAATCATGTGTAATATGATGATGTATCAATCATGTGTAATATGATGATGTGTCAATCATGTGTAATATGACGTTGTGTCAATTGTGTGTAATATGATGATGTGTTACTTGTGTGTAATATGATGATGTGTTAATTGTGTGTAATATGATGGATAGAATGAGAATGTCACGCTATTATAATTATTTTCAAATAATTTTCTCTGATTGAAAACTCATTTCTGATTATCAATGCTCTGTAAAACTTGGCCATTTTTTCACATGAAATGAAAACAGAATAGGTTTTACTAAAGAAGTAGACGAAATACATAACATTTTCTTTCCACACAACACTGTATTGAACAGAAAATGTATTTTATGCTTGTTTTTGTACAGAATACCCTGAGCATGTGCCCATCATCCGTGAACCTCTCGTCGACACAAAGGTGTTTGAAGGAGTCAGACTCACACTGGCATGCAAAATTGCAGGAAAACCCATTCCTAAAATCACGTGGTAAAATATCTGTGTCTAAATTGCTGTGTTTTGCTAGTGTTTGTGACAGGGAACATGCATGCATGTGTGCATGTGTGTGTGTGTGTGCGTGTGTGTGTGTGTGTGTGTGTGTGTGTGTGTGTGTGTGTGTGTGTGTCTGTGTGTCTGTGTGTGTGTGTGTGTGTGTGTGTGTGTGTGTGTGTGTGTGTGTGTGTGTGTGTGTGTGTGTGTGTGAGGATGTCTGTGCATGCATGTATGTGAGTGCAAGTGTGCATGCATGGATGTATGTATGCATGCACCTGTGTTTGTGCATGTGTGTGCGTGCATATGTGGGTGCATGCATGCATGCATGTGTGTTTGCATGCATTTGTGTGTGTGTGTCTATAAGTGTGTGCATGTGTGTGCGTACATATGTGCATTTATTCATGTGAGCAAGCGAGCATTCATGCATACATATGTTTGTTTGCATAACTGCCTGCGTATGAGTGTGCATGTGCGTACATGTGTGTGTGTTTTATCATCATGACTACCATCATTGTTTGCATTGTTACAGGTCAAAAGATGATAATGAGATCTATGATGATGTTAATCATGATATAAGCTATGGAGATACGATTGCTGGGTTAATCATCAAAAATGTGTCAGTTGAAGATGCCGGTAGATACAAGGTATCTGCAGTGAATGAGCTTGGAGATGCCAGTACATCAGCAGATCTTAATGTCAAAGGTCAGTCAGTATGAATTTACATTTTAAAATCAAAATAATATAAGAGAGTGAGCAGGTGGATGGGCGCATCGGTGATCTGGTTGACGTTATCTGGTGTGCGTGTTGGCGGGTGGATGTGTTGAATGGCGGATGGGTGTATAGGTGTTTGGGTGGTGTTGATGGCGGGTGAGTGGGTGGTGTGGTTTGTGGGTGGTGGGGTGGATAGGTGATTGAATGAATGGACATATAGGAAGGATGTATGGTTTAATTACGGTATGAATGAGCAAATACTTACTAGACTGAGCAACCAGCTGAAGTAGTAATTTCCATATAGCTTAATTTAACAGACCATGATGTATTTATTGTTTTCAGAACTGAAGAGCCGTAGAAAATTGCGAGAGTTGATGGATTCTCCAACTTTACGGTTAGCAACCTATCCCCATATAATCTAGCAGCCCATCCCCCTTATACTCCTCTAGCAACCTGTCCCCCACCCCTATAATCTTCTAGCAACCCATCCCCCTGTAATTTCCTGGCAACCCGTCCCCTCTCTAAACTCCTAGCAACCTGTCCCCTATGCTCCTCTAGCAATCCATCCTCCTATAAACTAGCAAACTGTCCCCCTATAATTTCTTAGAAACCCATCCCCTATACTCTTCTAGCAACCCACCCACCCCTATGATCTCCTAGCAACCCATCTATATTCTCTGCTACCAACCCATCCCCCTATACTCCTATACAAACCTGTCTCACTATACTCTTCTAGCAACCTGTCCCCCTATAATCTTCTAGAAACCCATTCCATATACTCTTCTAGCAACCCACCCCCCTATGCTCCTCTAGCAACCTGTCCCCCTATAATCTCCTAGCAACCCATTCCATATACTCTTCTAGCAGCCTGTCCCCCTATGCTCCTCTAGCAACCTGTCCCCTATAATCTCCTAGCAACCCATCCCCCTATATCCCCTAGCAACCCATCACCTATAATCTCCTAGCAGCCTGTCCCCATATACTCTTCTAGCAACCCATTCCCCTATACTTCTCTAGCCACCCATCCCCCTATAATCTCCTAGCAACCCATACCCTATACTCCTCTAGCAACCTGTCCCTCTATAATGCCCTAGCAATCCATCCTCTAGCAACCCATCCCCCTATAATCTCCTAGCAACACATCCCCCTATACTCCTCTAGCAACCGACACTCCTATAATCTAGCAACTCATGCCCTATGCTCCTCTAGCAACCTGCACCCCTATAATCTAGCAACCCATCCCCTATACTCCTCTAGCAACCCGTTCCCTTATAATCTCCTAGCAACCCATCCCCTATACTCCTCTAGTAACCTATCCCACTATAATCTCCTAGCAGCCCATCCCCCTATACTCTTCTTGGCCCCCCCATATGCTCCTGTAGCAACCCTCTAGCTCTCTGACTTAGGTCATATTATGCTGGCTGTTTAATCATCAAGCCATTGTACTGTAGCAAATGAGGTAGCGGCCATCTTGGATATGTACCAATGTTTTATGAGAACATGTTTATTTTGTTTTACTTTCCAGTGATATAGGTGTCCTTAAAATAAACACAATCATATCATTAAGTCATTTCAAAAGGTACATTTCCATACCGATTACTTGCTATTTGTACTTCCATACCAATTACCTGCTATTTGTACTTCCATACCAATTACCTGCTATTTGCTATACCAATTACCTGCTATTTGTACTTCCATACCAATTACCTGCTATTTGTACTTCCATACCAATTACCTGCCATTTGTACTTCCATACCAATTACCTGCTATTTGTACTTCCATACCAATTACCGGCTATTTGTACTTCCATGCCAATTACCTGCTATTTGTACTTCCATACCAATTACCTACTATTTGTACTTCCATACCAATTACCTGCTATTTGTACTTCCATACCAGTTACCTGCTATTTGTACTTCCATAGCAATGCTTTCCATTTTTAGCTATGCCCTGCTCATCTCTAGCTAAGCTCCACCCACACCTCGCTCGTATTGGGATTAAATAGTAGAAACATACATTTCTTACATGTCCGACTATTAAGAGTTAAAGACAGGCCGTATAGAATCATTTATGATGTAATGATTATGATGTCATCCTACACGCAGCTTAACTGATTATGACATCATATGTCATCATTACTCTGGAAAGGTCCATTACCCGCTATTTGTAACTTGCCACAGTTCTCTGCCACAGTTCTCTGCCTCGGTGTTTGTGACCATTGTGAGTGAATATAGATTTTACAAATTAATCTTTCAGACACCCTGAATATCGTCATACAATACCAGACTGGGAAGTTGATGCATCGCCCAAGTTTGATCTGCCACTCTTCGATCAATGTAAACAAGTTGATGATTTGGTGGAATTTACCGTCTCAAGTAAGAATTAGAAAATAAAAACGCTAAAATAATGCTACTCGGGTCCAAAATATGTCCAGATTGTGTGCTACATCTACATGGCTCTCACTTAGAGAACACACTAATCTGGCAGCATCCATACTTTCTCCACACTCACTAGTTAAGAACTGCTCATGCATCATGGTCATGAGCACAACAATACACCTTTCCCACATTGACATCATTAAGTCGGGATTCCCGTAAATCAACACTCAGGGCAAAACTGTTGGCTGGTAAAGCAGTCAACAAGCAGCTGACCAACATTGAGTTACTGTGTGTATGATTACTGTATTCTGCGGCTGTAGTAGTAGAAACATCCTACAGCTGCAATCAGTCTTTCACTTTTGCCCACTGTGTTTTGTCCTCAGCCGAATGCCTTAGCTTCCTCAGGTCTATTCTTGACTTGAGTGTACCAAGTCCTGCTTTCTTGAGATCACCTCATAGCACACTTAGCAGATTTATGCAATGACGTCC
This sequence comes from Chaetoderma sp. LZ-2023a, assembly GCA_034401795.1. Classification (NCBI taxonomy): domain Eukaryota; kingdom Metazoa; phylum Mollusca; class Caudofoveata; order Chaetodermatida; family Chaetodermatidae; genus Chaetoderma; species Chaetoderma sp. LZ-2023a. The sequence continues at coordinate 80,651,542 of CM067359.1, forward strand.
TCTCCTGGCTTTGTATTTGCTGGCTTCGAGTAGGGCAAATTCCAAGCCTCTCTGTGCTTGTGTCTCTTCTGGCATCCTTAGCACATGGCAAAACATGAACCATCTTTGCTGGGCGACTTTTACAGACAGCGGCGATGTATTACACATCTTGTATAGTTCATCATTGGAAATTATGCTGTCTGGCCATCTGGGTCCAGTATGGTGCATAGGTGTTTGCGGTGGCATGCATCAAGTTTATCTAGAGCTGCCTTTGGAGCTGCCCAGCTGGTACAGTTATACAGCTTTTTATCAAGGGCATCCTTGATTTACGAATCCATAGCTTCCAGAATGACTGGAAAGCTATGTTCCCATAACGTATCATGTAGCGATGTCAGCAGTACTGCAAAGCAGTGAGCCCAGGATTTTACTTTTCCTCCGTGGTTCATCACCACAAAGTGGGTCATCATTTTCTTTAGTTTCTTGCTTTGTAGATAGGTATATGTGGGTGAACTCTGTTTTGGATTCATTCATAAAAAGATTCTCAATTTTTAGTTTGCTTGCAGCTATTGGGAGAAGTTCATCAAGGGGTTTCTTTTCCTCGTCTATGAAGTCCACTTCATCGGCATATTCAATCTCTAGTGGCATACCCAGTATTGACATTTGGGGGTTTGGTCTTGTGGAACTTTCCTGTACAGATTTCAATGTGGCAGCAAGGTAGCAGGTGAAAAGCACCAGAGATAGACCATCTCCATGTGGGGAGCCGATTGATGTCTCAAATTCTGCAGACTTCACTGACTTGAGTTACTATTGCACTAAAATACACTGCAATTTAAACCGTTCCTATGATAAACTAAAATCACTATATTATTTAAGTCATACATCATTCGAAAGCGTATTCAATTGCCTAAACATTAATGCATCACTTTATATATATTTGTAAAATATTCACTGACTTATTTGCGTATATAAAAGCCACCATTATACCTAGATTCATTAAATCAAGCAGACAATAGGGGCTATTTTAAAATTACTATTAAATGTGTTAAATTTTACAAAACTATAAAATGGATACAGATATGAATAGAAAATTGGCTATGCTTTCAAATGATGTATGACGTTAATAATATTATGAAATTAATTCTTTATATAACCTGCTTAAAGTGCGTTGTATCTGATTCCAAAAGTAAAGTAATGTTGTCTGCGAGTCAGCTATCACAATTACCATCCAGGAGTGGTATGCGCAAAGGATTCTGGTAAGGGGTTTTCCCAAAATATGCTAATGTGGGAAAGATCTATTAGACACCACCTGCATTTAATCCATCATGTCAGAAACTAGTTACTCAACCAGCTGATAGGATGATTGTGTGTGAGCATATATACACCTGTGGCCATAAGGAACCTTTCCATTTTTAGCTATGCCCCACCCATCTCTAGCTAAGCACCACCCACACCTCGCTTGTGTTGGGATTGATCAATCTCTGAACTCCCTGACTATCAATTTCCAGAAAACTATACAGGTAAGCTATTGAATATTTTGGAACTAATTTTACTTGGCACTGTTGCTGTCCATCAACAGTGTCCAGTCAAATTAAAAAGATTCAACAGCATGTTTATTAAATAGTAGAGATGTACAATTCATACAACGTGTTGAACTATTAAGATTTAAAGACGGCCAAATAGAATCATTTATGATGTAATGATTATGACATCATCCTACATGCTGCTTAGCTGATTATGATGTCATATGACATCATATGATAGATGGGACTCTAGAAAGGGGAATTAGTAAAAAGGAACATCTTATCTTTGATACATTACCATTCTAAATAAGATCAACATTCACAACCACTCTACAAGAGATGCTTCTGAAACTGGGAATTTACGATTACGAATAGCAGAGAAAAATTTGATTTCAATATCTTGCTTTTTAGCTAGTTATTCTTTAAATTTACTTGCTATTTGAATTATAATTTAATTCATAACTGTTTCTTTACATTACAACTTTAAATATACACCTGTGCAAAAGTTAAGCACCAGCAAAAACAATAGAACGTAGAAACATGATGGTACAACTAGGCTGCCATACTTTTTGTCCCCGCGTTAGCTGACATAATTCCAAGTACGAAATGCACATGCATGCATGACTTCACGCCGCTTGATGTCCGTGCGTGGCGGGAAACAGCACACGTGTTCAGTTATGTAAAAGTCCAGTTTGAGGTGTAGAACATTACATACAGATTTAGGCGACAAGATTAGGAATTTTGTGTTCATGACCGTGGTTTATTTGTACAGAGAGAATTAGCTCTTGATTGTGAACCGCTATGGCAAGACGAAGGTTAAGTGATCGTGTGAAATGGCAAATCATAGGCATGCATACCACTGGTATGTCATGCAGAGAGATTGGCAGACAGCTGAACATTAACCATACTGTAATCAGTCGTTTGATTGCAAAACATGGGCAAACTAACGAGGTGAAGGACAGGCCTAGATCTGGAAGACCGAAGAAGACTACTGCCCATGATGATCGAGCCCTAGTATGCCTTGTTAGGAGATCTCCATTCACCAACAGCAGAGTGCTCAGCCAGCAATGGGAAACGCGCAATAGAGTGTCAATGTCTACCGTCAAAAGGAGACTGTATGCTGCTGGCATGAAAGCTAGGAGACCTGTCAAACGTCCTCTCCTCACTGCACACCACAAAGAGGAGCGTCTGAGGTGGTGCAACGAAAGAAGACACTGGAACATGAGATCCTGGAGACGGGTACACTGGTCCGATGAAAGTCGGTTCCTGCTTCATGCCACAGATGGTCGAACTCGTGTATGGAGGTCCAGACGCACGGCGTACGACCAACGTAACATCATGGAAGAAGTTCCATTTGGTGGAGGTTCCGTTATGATATGGGGGTGCATCTCATTTGATTGTAAGCTGGATCTGTTGACTGTACCTGGAACACTAAATGGACAAAGATATCAAGATTCCATACTGGATAGAGTTGTGGTCCCTCATTTTGTAAATCATGCACCTGGAACCCACCCTATATTCATGGATGACAACGCCTGACCACATCGTGCTAGAGCTGTGCATGAATACCTCCGCCAGAATGCCATCGAAACCCTACCATGGCCAGCAAGGAGCCCTGACATGAACCCTATTGAGCATATCTGGGACATTCTGGGAAACATGGTGAGAAGGAGGGATCCTCCTGTGCAGAACCTACAGGAATTAACAGACGCACTCCATCTTGAATGGCAACGAATACCACAATGGCGTATCAGTCGGTTGGTGACCAGCATGAGACGTCGTGTCCAGGCCGTCATCCAGGCACAAGGTGGATATACCCGGTATTAATAATGACAGTCTCAAACTCGTGCACAGATGTTAAACTTCGTTTTCAGACACTATTAATGACAATCTAGCCACATGTGTCAACTGTAGGGCAATAGTTGTCAGTTGTGTCAACGTAACCATATTCAGGCCTCGTTTTCAAGTTCAAACAAAAACATACAGTGTTTCCCCACCATCATAATCAGCATTCCTCTAGTTGCATTATTACCTCTTGCACTAAGATGGATGGGTACATAAATGTGTATGCTATTGCTTTCTTCATAGCACATGAATATACCCTCGCATGTGCGTAAAAATAGGGTGGTGCTTAACTTTTGCACAGGTGTATATTATCAGCAGTATAGTCCTTTAACTACTGATCAAAATTTGTCAAGAAAATTTAAATGTTTGTTTAATGGATGTCCATTTACAGGCTCAGAGATGAATATTTTTCAAAAATTGGCCAATGAAAGAACTGGTGGTTTGATACTATAGCTAATTATTTTATTGGTAAATTAAAAATTATTCTCTTGGCCTGTAAATCATCATTTATCAAGAGGACTGCAGACGGCACTTTCGATCATGAAATGGGTAATTTAGGGGTTTACTGTCATTTAAAATATAGTTAAATATACAGAGATATTTAAAATGTCAACATAATATCTTATATATTACAGTCCTTGGTTACCCAGAGCCAGAGGTCACCTGGTATCATGGTGATGTGCCGCTTGACAAAGCTGATGACAGATTCCACATTTATAATGTGGGCGGAGTCTATGTACTGCAGATCAGAAGAGCCAGCCAATCAGATGCCGGTTCATGGAGATGTGTAGCTGTGAATAAAAATGGGAAGGCGTGGTCTGGATGTAATCTGGAAATATTGGGTAAATGAGTTGAAGTTGTATAATTACTTGTTTTATTGTTATTATCGCAAGGTGTAATTTTTACCTCCCCAGACTTGAAAGGCAAAGTGAACTCATGCCATGGTGATTGTCCTTCATCTGCCACAGTGACTGTCCATCATCTGCCTGTCTGTAGACTGTCCATCAACTTCGTCCTTTAAAAAACTTTCTCATGAACCACTGCAGCAATTTCAATAAAATATGTCAGAAGCCTCAATATGGCATAAAGATCCAAAGTTGTTCAAATGGAGCTGATATATCACTTTGACCAATGACCATCCTAACCGTTGTATTATTTTTACAAGCACATTTAGACATCTTCTCTGAAACCACTTGGATGTTTGGTGTGAATCTCAAGAAACTTATCAAGAGTTGAAATGGCTTTGTTCAAGAGAACCTGATTGGTTAATTTGCCTGACAGACATCTTGAATGAGCTAGTTTTCACACAAAGAACTGAAGGAATGAAGATGATGATGATGATGATGATGGCGGAGTATGAGCTTGACATTGGTGTTGATGATGATGATGATGATGGCGGTTGAGTTGAAACTGCTTTGATCAAGAGAACCTGATTGGTCAATTTGCCTGCCAGACATCGTGAATGAACTAATTTTCACACAAAGAATTGAATCACTGAAGGAATGATGATGATGATGATGATGATGGTGATGATGATGGCGGAGGATGAGCTTGACATTGGTGTTGATGATGATGATGAAGATGATAATGATGATGATGATGATGATGGCGGAGGAGGATGAGCTTGACATTGGTGTTGATGATGATGATAATGATGATGATGATGATGATGGCGGAGGATGAGCTTGACATTGGTGTTGATGATGATGATGATGATGATGATGGCGGAGGATGAGCTTGACATTGGTGTTGATGATGATGATGATGATGATGATGGAGGAGCTTGACATTGGTGATGATGATGACGATGATGATGATGATGATGATGATGGAGGAGGAGCTTGACATTGGTGATGATGATGATGATGATGATGACTATGATGATGATGGCGTTGATGATGATGATGATGATGGAGGAGCAGGAGCGTGACATTATTGATGATGATGATGATGCTATTGATAATGATGATGGTGGAGGATGAGCTTGACAGTGGTGTTGAAGATGATGATGCTATTGATAATGATGATGTTGGAGGATGAGCTTGACAGTGGTGTTGATGATGATGATGCTAATGATAATGATGATGGTGGAGGATGAGCTTGACAGTGGTGTTGCTGATGATGATGATGATGATGATGGTGGGGGATGAGCTTGACATTGGTGTTGATGATGATGATGATGACAATGATAATGATGATGGTGGAGGATGGGCTTGACAGTGGTGTTGATGATGATGATAATAATGATGATGATGATGGCGGGGGATGAGCTTGACATTGGTGTTGATGATGATGATGATGATGATGATGATGATGATGGAGGAGGAGGAGCTTGACAGTAGAGGAGGAGCTTGGCATTGGTGATGATGATGATGATGATAGCGATGACCATGCCAGTGAGGACTATGATGATGATGATGGAGGGGCAGGAGCTTGACAGTGGTGTTGATGATGATGATGATGATGGTGGAGGATGAGCTTGACATTGGTGTTGATGATGATGATGATGATGATGGAGGAGGAGCTTGACATTGGTGATGATGATGATGATGGTGATGGCAGAGGAGGAGCTTGGCATTGGTGATGATGATGATGATGGCGGAGGAGGAGCTTGGCATTGATGATGATGATGATGATAACGACGATGATGATGACTATGATGATGATGACATTGATGACGATGATGATGATGGAGGAGAAGGAGCTTGACATTATTGATGATGATGATGATGATGATAATTATAATGATGATGGTGGAGGATGAGCTTGACAGTGGTGTTGCTGATGATGATGATGATAATAATGGTGATGATGATGGTGGGGGATGAGCTTGACATTGGTGTTGATGATGATGATGATAATGATAATGATGATGGCGGAGGATGAGCTTGACAGTGGTGTTGATGATGATGATGAAGATGATAATGATGATGATGATGATGATGGCGGAGGATGAGCTTGACATTGGTGTTGATGATGATGATGATGGAGGAGCTTGACATTGGTGATGATGATGACGATGATGATGATGATGATGATGATGATGATGATGGAGGAGGAGGAGCTTGACATTGGTGATGATGATGATGATGATGACTATGATGATGATGACGTTGATGATGATGATGATGATGGAGGAGCAGGAGCATGACATTATTGGTGATGATGATGATGCTATTGATAATGATGATGGTGGAGGATGAGCTTGACAGTGGTGTTGATGATGATGATGCTAATGATAATGATGATGGTGGAGGATGAGCTTGACAGTGGTGTAGATGATGATGATGCTATTGATAATGATGATGTTGGAGGATGAGCTTGACATTGGTGTTGATGATGATGATGATGATAATGATGATGGCGGAGGATGGGCTTGACAGTGTTGTTGATGATGATGATAATAATGATGATGATGATAGCGGGGGATGAGCTTGACATTGGTGTTGATGATGATGATGATGATGATGATGATGATGGAGGAGGAGGAGCTTGACAGTGGAGGAGGAGCTTGGCATTGGTGATGATGATGATAATGATGACCACGCCAATGAGGACTATGATGATGATGATGGAGGAGCAGGAGCTTGACATTGGTGTTGATGATGATGATGATGATGATGATGGTGGAGGATGAGCTTGACATTGGTGTTGATGATGATGATGATGATGATGATGTGGGAGGAGCTTGGCATTGGTGATGATGATGATGATGATGATGATGGCGGAGGAGGAGCTTGGCATTGATGATGATGATGATGATGATAACGACGATGATGATGACTATGATGATGACGACGTTGATGATGATGGAGGAGAAGGAGCTTGACATTATTGATGATGATGATGATGATAATGATAATGATGATGGCGGAGGATGAGCTTGACAGTGGTGTTGATGATGATGATGAAGATGATAATGATGATGATGATGATGATGGCGGAGGATGAGCTTGACATTGGTGTTGATGATGATGATGATGGAGGAGCTTGACATTGGTGATGATGATGATGATGATGATGATGATGATGATGATGATGATGATGGAGGAGGAGGAGCTTGACATTGGTGATGATGATGATGATGATGATGATGATGACTATGATGATGATGATGATGATGATGGAGGAGCAGGAGCATGACATTATTGATGATGATGATGATGCTATTGATAATGATGATGGTGGAGGATGAGCTTGACAGTGGTGTTGATGATGATGATGCTAATGATAATGATGATGGTGGAGGATGAGCTTGACATTGGTGTTGATGATGATGATGATGATGCTAATGATAATGATGATGGTGGAGGATGAGCTTGACAGTGGTGTTGATGATGATGATAATGATGATGATGATGATGATGGCGAAGGATGAGCTTGACATTGGTGTTGATGATGATGATAATGATGATGATGGTGGAGGATGAGCTTGACATTGGTGTTGATGATGATGATGATGATGATGATGATGGAGGAGCTTGACATTGGTGATGATGATGACGATGATGATGATGATGATGATGATGGAGGAGGAGGAGCTTGACATTGGTGATGATGATGATGATGATGATGATGATGACTATGATGATGATGGCGTTGATGATGATGATGATGGAGGAGCAGGAGCGTGACATTATTGATGATGATGATGATGCTATTGATAATGATGATGGTGGAGGATGAGCTTGACAGTGGTGTTGATGATGATGATGCTATTGATAATGATGATGTTGGAGGATGAGCTTGACATTGGTGTTGATGATGATGATGATGGAGGAGCAGGACTATGAGGACTATGATGATGATGATGGAGGAGCAGGAGCTTGACAGTGGTGTTGATGATGATGATGATGATGATGGTGGAGGATGAGCTTGACATTGGTGATGATGATGATGATGGTGGAGGAGGAGCTTGGCATTGGTGATGATGATGATGATGATGATGATGATGATGATGGTGGAGGAGGAGCTTGGCATTGATGATGATGATGATGATGATAATGACGATGATGATGACTATGATGATGATGACGTTGATGATGATGGAGGAGAAGGAGCTTGACATTATTGATGATGATGAGGATGATGATGATAATGATAATGGTGGAGGATGAGCTTGACAGTGGTGTTGCTGATGATGATGATGATGATGATGATAATAATGATGATGATGATGGCGGAGGATGAGCTTGACAGTGGTGTTGATGATGATGATAATAATGATGATGATGATGGCAGGGGATGAGCTTGACATTGGTGTTGATGATGATGATGATGATGATGATAATGACGATGATGATGATGAAGGAGGAGGAGCTTGATGGTCGAGGAGGAGCTTGGCATTGGTGATGATGATGATGATGATAATGATGATGATGATGACTATGATGATGGAGGAGCAGGAGCTTGACAGTGGTGTTGATGATGATGATGATGATGGCGGAGGATGAGCTTGGCATTGGTGTTGATAATGATGATGATGATGATGATGATGATGATGATGATGATGATGATGATGATGATGATGATAATGAAGGAGGAGGAGCTTGACATTGGTGATGATGATGATGATCATGATGATGGCGGAGGAGGAGCTTGGCATTGGTGATGATGATGATGATGATGATGATGATAATGACGACGACGATGATGATGATGGAGGAGGAGCAGCAGGAGCTTGACATTGGTGATGGTGATGATGATGATGATGGAGGAGGAGATTGGCATTGGTAATGATGATGATGATAATGACGACGACGACGATGATGACTATGATGATGATGATGATGATGATGGTGGTGGAGGATGAGATTGACATTGGTGTTGATAATGATGATGATGATGATGGCGGAGGATGAGCTTGACAATGGTGTTGATGATGATGATGATGATGATGATGATGGCGGAGGATGAGCTTGACATTGGTGTTGATGATGATGATGATAATGATGATGGCGGAGGATGAGCTTGACAGTGGTGTTCATGATGATGATGAAGATGATAATGATGATGATGATGATGATGGCGGAGGATGAGCTTGACCTTGGTGTTGATGATGATGATGATGATGATGATGATGGCGGCGGATGAGCTTAACATTGGTGTTGATGATGATGATGATGATGATGATGATGGAGGAGCTTGACATTGGTGATGATGATGATGATGATGATGATGATGATGATGATGATGATGATGATGATGGTGATGATGATGGCGGAGGATGAGCTTGACATTGGTGTGGATGATGATGATGAAGATGATAATGATGATGATGATGATGGCGGAGGAGGATGAGCTTGACATTGGTGTTGATGATGATGATGATGATGATGATGGCGGAGGATGAGCTTGACATTGGTGTTGATGATGATGATAATGATGATGATGATGATGATGGTGGAGGATGAGCTTGACATTGGTGTTGATGATGATGATGATGATGATGATGATGGAGGAGCTTGACATTGGTGATGATGATGACGATGATGATGATGGAGGAGGAGGAGCTTGACATTGGTGATGATGATGATGATGATGATGATGATGATGATGATGATGACGATGATGATGATGATGGAGGAGGAGGAGCTTGACATTGGTGATGATGATGATGATGATGATGATGATGATGATGATGGAGGAGCAGGAGCGTGACATTATTGATGATGATGATGCTATTGATAATGACGATGGTGGAGGATGAGCTTGACAGTGGTGTTGATGATGATGATGCTATTGATAATGATGATGTTGGAGGATGAGCTTGACATTGGTGTTGATGATGATGATGATGATGCTAATGATAATGATGATGGTGGAGGATGAGCTTGACAGTGGTGTTGCTGATGATGATGATGATGATGGTGGGGGATGAGCTTGACATTGGTGTTGATGATGATGATGATGACAATGATAATGATGATGGTGGAGGATGGGCTTGACAGTGGTGTTGATGATGATGATAATAATGATGATGATGATGGCGGGGGATGAGCTTGACATTGGCGTTGATGATGATGATGATGATGATGATGATGGAGGAGGAGGAGCTTGACAGTAGAGGAGGAGCTTGGCATTGGTGATGATGATGATAGCGATGACCATGCCAATGAGGACTATGATGATGATGATGGAGGAGCAGGAGCTTGACAGTGGTGTTGATGATGATGATGATAATGGTGGAGGATGAGCTTGACATTGGTGTTGATGATGATGATGATGATGATGGAGGAGGAGCTTGACATTGGTGATGATGATGATGATGGTGATGGCAGAGGAGGAGCTTGGCATTGGTGATGATGATGATGATGGCGGAGGAGGAGCTTGGCATTGATGATGATGATGATAATGACGATGATGATGACTATGATGATGATGACGTTGATGATGATGATGATGATGGAGGAGAAGGAGCTTGACATTATTGATGATGATGATAATTATAATGATGATGGTGGAGGATTAGCGTGACAGTGGTGTTGCTGATGATGATGATGATGATGATAATAATGGTGATGATAATGGTGGGGGATGAGCTTGACATTGGTGTTGATGATGATAATGATAATGATGATGGCGGAGGATGAGCTTGACAGTGGTGTTGATGATGATGATGAAGATGATAATGATGATGATGATGGCGGAGGATGAGCTTGACATTGGTGTTGATGATGATGATGATGGAGGAGCTTGACATTGGTGATGATGATGACGATGATGATGATGATGATGATGATGATGGAGGAGGAGGAGCTTGACATTGGTGATGATGATGATGATGATGATGATGACTATGATGATGATGACGTTGATGATGATGATGATGATGATGATGATGATGGAGGAGCAGGAGCATGACATTATTGATGATGATGATTATGCTATTGATAATGATGATGGTGGAGGATGAGCTTGACAGTGGTGTTGATGATGAGGATGCTAATGAAAATGATGATGGTGGAGGATGAGCTTGACAGTGGTGTTGATGATGATGATGCTATTGATAATGATGATGTTGGAGGATGAGCTTGACATTGGTGTTGATGATGATGATGATGATAATGATGATGGCGGAGGATGAGCTTGACATTGGTGTTGATGATGATGATGATAATGATGATGATGATAGTGGGGGATGAGCTTGACATTGGTGTTGATGATGATGATAATAATGATGATGATGATGGCGGAGGATGAGCTTGACAGTTGATGATGATGATGGCGGAGGATGAGCTTGACAGTGGTGTTGATGATGATGATGAAGATGATAATGATGATGATGATGATGATGGCGGAGGATGAGCTTGACATTGGTGTTGATGATGATGATGATGGAGGAGCTTGACATTGGTGATGATGATGACGATGATGATGATGATGATGATGATGATGATGATGATGATGGAGGAGGAGGAGCTTGACATTGGTGATGATGATGATGATGATGATGATGACTATGATGATGATGACGTTGATGATGATGATGATGATGATGATGATGGAGGAGCAGGAGCATGACATTATTGATGATGATGATTATGCTATTGATAATGATGATGGTGGAGGATGAGCTTGACAGTGGTGTTGATGATAAGGATGCTAATGATAAAGATGATGGTGGAGGATGAGCTTGACAGTGGTGTTGATGATGATGATGCTATTGATAATGATGATGTTGGAGGATGAGCTTGACATTGGTGTTGATGATGATGATGATGATAATGATGATGGCGGAGGATGAGCTTGACATTGGTGTTGATGATGATGATGATAATGATAATGATGATGGCGGAGGATGAGCTTGACAGTGGTGTTGATGATGATGATAATAATGATGATGATGATGGCAGGGGATGAGCTTGACATTGGTGTTGATGATGATGATGACGATGATGATAATGACGATGATGATGACGATGATGATGATGAAGGAGGAGGAGCTTGATGGTCGAGGAGGAGCTTGGCATTGCTGATGATGATGATGATGATAATGATGATGATGATGACTATGATGATGATGATGATGGAGGAGCAGGAGCTTGACAGTGGTGTTGATGATGATGATGATGATGGCGGAGGATGAGCTTGGCATTGGTGTTGATAATGATGATGATGATGATGATGATGATGATGATGATGATGATGATGATGATGATGATGATGAAGGAGGAGGAGCTTGACATTGGTGATGATGATGATGATCATGATGATGGCGGAGGAGGAGCTTGGCATTGGTGATGATGATGATGATGATGATGATGATAATGACGACGACGATGATGATGATGGAGGAGGAGCAGCAGGAGCTTGACATTGGTGATGGTGATGATGATGATGATGGAGGAGGAGATTGGCATTGGTAATGATGATGATGATAATGACGACGACGACGATGATGACTATGATGATGATGATGATGATGATGATGATGATGATGATGATGATATGGCGGAGGATGAGCTTGACAGTGGTGTTCATGATGATGATGAAGATGATAATGATGATGATGATGATGATGGCAGAGGATGAGCTTGACATTGGTGTTGATGATGATGATGATGATGATGATGATGATGGAGGAGCTTGACATTGGTGATGATAATGATGATGATGGTGATGATGATGGCGGAGGATGAGCTTGACATTGGTGTGGATGATGATGATGAAGATGATAATGATGATGATGGCGGAGGAGGATGAGCTTGACATTGGTGTTGATGATGATGATGATGATGATGATGATGGCGGAGGATGAGCTTGACATTGGTGTTGATGATGATGATGATAATGATGATGATGATGATGATGATGGCGGAGGATGAGCTTGACATTGGTGTTGATGATGATGATGATGATGATGATGGAGGAGCTTGACATTGGTGATGATGATGACGATGATGATGATGATGATGATGATGATGATGATGATGATGATGATGGAGGAGGAGGAGCTTGACATTGGTGATGATGATGATGATGATGATGACTATGATGATGATGGCGTTGATGATGATGATGATGGAGGAGCAGGAGCGTGACATTATTGATGATGATGATGATGATGCTATTGATAATGATGATGGTGGAGGATGAGCTTGACAGTGGTGTTGATGATGATGATGCTAATAATAATGATGATGGTTGAGGATGAGCTTAACAGTGGTGTTGATGATGATGATGCTATTGATAATGATGATGTTGGAGGATGAGCTTGACATTGGTGTTGATGATGATGATGATGATGCTAATGATAATGATGATGGTGGAGGATGAGCTTGACAGTGGTGTTGCTGATGATGATGATGATGACTATGATGATGGTGCGGGATGAGCTTGACATTGGTGTTGATGATGATGATGATGACAATGATAATGACGATGGCGGAGGATGGGCTTGACAGTGGTGTTGATGATGATGATAATAATGATGATGATGATGGCGGGGATGAGCTTGACATTGGTGTTGAGGATGATGATGATGATGGAGGAGGAGGAGCTTGACAGTGGAGGAGCAGCTTGGCATTGGTGATGAGGATGATGATGATAACGATAACCATGCCAATGAGGACAATGATGATGATGATGGAGGAGCAGGAGCTTGACAGTGGTGTTGATGATGATGATGATGATGGTGGAGGATGAGCTTGACATTGGTGTTGATGATGATGATGATAATGATGATGGAGGAGCTTGACATTGGTGATGATGATGATGATGGCGGAGGAGGAGCTTGGCATTGGTGATGATGATGATGACAACGACGATGATGAGGACTATGATGATGATGACTATGATGATGATGATGATGATGATGATGATGATGATGATGATGGAGGAGGAGGAGCTTGACATTATTGATGATGATGATGGTGATGATGATAATGATAATGATGATGGCGGGGGATGAGCTTGACATTGGTGTTGATAATGATGATGATGATAATGATAATGATGATGGCGGAGGATGAGCTTGACAGTGGTGTTGATGATGATGATAATAATGATGATGATGATGGCGGGGGATGAGCTTGACATTGGTGTTGATGATGATAATGATGATGATGATAATGATGATGATGATGACGATAATGAAGGAGGAGGAGCTTGATGGTTGAGGAGGAGCTTGGCATTGGTGATGATGATGATAATGATGATGATGATGACTATGATGGTGATGATGATGAAGGAGAAGGAGCTTGACAGTGGTGTTGATGATGATGATGATGATGATGATGATGGCGGAGGATGAGCTTGGCATTGGTGTTGATAATGATGATGATAATGATGATGATTATGATGATGATGATGATGATGATGAAGGAGGAGGAGCTTGACATTGGTGATGATGATGATGATGATGATGGCGGAGGAGGAGCTTGGCATTGGTGATGATGATGATGATGATGATGATGATGATGATGGAGGAGGAGCAGCAGGAGCTTGACATTGGTGATGAGGATGATGATGATGGAGGAGGAGATTGGCGTTGGTAATGATGATGATGATAATGACGACGACGATGATGATGACTATGATGATGATGATGATAGAGGAGGAGCAGAAGCTTGACATTGGTGATGATGATAATGATGATGATGATGATAATGATGATGGAGGAGGAGGAGCTTGACATTGGTGATGATGAAGACTATGATGATGAGTAATATTAATTTGAATAATAATGTTTATGTTTCAGTTCATCCACCTGTTGGACTTCGACCACCACGGTTCTTCAAGCAGCTTTACCCAGTGTCTGTGTATGAAGGCAGCACGATTAGACTTGAATGCAAGGTCGAAGGTCAACCAGAGTCTAATGTTAAATGGTGAGTAATTATATGCAGATAAAGCTTGATATGACTTCATGACATATCTACAATGCTGACCACTTTTCTTATTTGATGAGCTAGCTCCTAGAACAGCCCTCTTTGTTATGAGTAAACTCAGAGAACAACCCTCTTTGTGATGAGCTAACTCCTAGAACAACCCTCTTTGTGATGAGCAAACTCCTAGAACAACCCTCTTTGTGACGAGCTAACTCCTAGAACAACCCTCTTTGTGATGAGATAACTCCTAGAACAACCCTCTTTGTGATGAGCAAACTCCTAGAACAACCCTCTTTGTGACGAGCTAACTCCTAGAACAACCCTCTTTGTGATGAGATAACTCCTAGAACAACCCTCTTTGTGATGAGCAAACTCCTAGAACAACCCTCTTTGTGATGAGATAACTCCTAGAACAACCCGCTTTGTGATGAGATAACTCCTAGAACAACCACCTTTGTGATGAGCAAACTCCTAGAACAACCCTCTTTGTGACGAGCAAACTCCTAGAACAAGCCTCTTTGTGATGAGTAAACTCCTAGAACAACCCTCTTTGTGATGAGATATCTCCTAGAACAACCCTGTTTGTGATGAGAAAACTCCTAGAACAACCCTCTTTGTGATGAGCTAACTCCTAGAACAACCCTCTTTGTGATGAGTAAACTCCTATAACAAGCCTCTTGGTGATGAGCTAACTCCTATAACAAGCCTCTTGGTGATGAGCTAACTCCTATAACAAGTCTCTTGGTGACAAGTTCATAACCACCCCTTGATGACGGCAAAATCCTAGAACTATGGCTTCACAGTATAAGAAAAATGAATATCTGTATCAATATCAATTTCTATACTGGTATACCTTTAACACCGGTATTATTGTGATGGGAAAAATAGAGCGAGGCTCAAAGTATGATTCCATATTCAACATATATCAGTGCTTCTGCCAATAGCTGCTAAATTTGTACAAATTTCCGCAATAAAACCAAGAATTTACACAAATCCTGATATTAAGTGCTAAATTATAAATGTCTTCAGTTAAATCAAAAATGCTTAAATCCCCATAATAAAATAAATCCCGCCCGATAAATGATTCAAATTTGCCACAAAATTACAACTATTTCTGTGACCTGCGTGGAGATCACGAGATAACCAGTGACCATCTTGTCCCAAATAAACTCGCCCAATGAGACATTGCGAACAGCTAAACCTCTTGATATTTGACTGACAAGTTGAAACTCAATGTTATGAGTCAAAAACTTTAGATATAGATGTAATCCTATGTTTTACTAATTTTCCTGTCTACTTTTATTAATATATATGCCAGAATAATAAATAAACTTTCCATGAAAACATGTGATTTATAGGATGAATTTGCAATAGGATGAAACTACTAGGAATCATGGAAATCAACTTATATAAGCCATTATAACACTTACTAAATAGACTACGCTGAGAATACATAGGTCTACACTCGCTCTCATTAGAGTAGCTTGTATCGATCAATATCTAGCAAGCCACCAACATAAGAAGTGAATAGAGATTGCAGTGATTGAGAAGTTTCTTCTCATATCGTTGGTTTCTCTTTATTTGTGGCGTTTGGTGGTCACTACAAAGTTGTAATATTCGGGGAATTCTCGAACTAACCAGGCTTTCATTGAGATAAAATATTGTGACCCAAATATTCATTTGACAATGACTCTCTAGCAAACAACAGGCCAAAATTATAAAATGTTAGGGTGAGAAAAGATATATTTTAGACATTTTTAACCATCCCCTGCCCTATGAGGTTAATTATAATCAGTTTTATTCTTCTTTTTTTTGCGAGAACTGCATTTTTATAATTAGTCAATTTTCGTAGTAGTAATCATTAATTTATCAGTTTGTCCAGCCTCCAAACAAGAATTCACAGATACAGATAAAAAAGAACATGTTAAGTGTGGTCACTAAATACAGGTAAAATATCATTCTCCCATACAAAGATCAGTGGCTTATCTCACTAGACATATATACTATTGAATTTTGTGAATGGAAAGCAGATTATCTGTCCAACCAGAATGTGATGCCGCTTTTGTGTTATATCTCGATACTTTGGTATTAGCAAAATCATATTCATACGACCAATGGTGTTGCTATGATACCGGTATTCAATATAATATTGGTATATCGTGACACCCTACCTATAACCACCCCTTGCTGAGTAGCAAACACATAGATCCACACCATTGATGACAAACATACCCCATGACCACCACTTTTGTTACAAACAAACCACTTAAACAACTGCTTAAAGACAACCTCCCCCCCACCCCATAAAACTGCCTGCATTGTGACAATCCCCTAGAACCTCCCTCTAATGATAAACAAACTACTAAAACAACTGCTTAAAGACAACCTCCCCCCCTCCCCTAAAACTGCCTGCATTGTTACAATCGCCTAGAACCAGCCTCTAATGATAAACAAACTACTAAAACTGTGATACTGTTCATGGACCTCACATGAAATAAGGCTAAATTTAATCCTTTAATGACTAAATTTATTTTTTTAAAATTAAAATATTTACTTATTGAATGTACATTTGCAGGTCAAGCGAAGACAATTTTTGAAAATGTACCACTGGAATGACTGGCTTTTTATTTTCAATAAATAGTCTTCTCTTGGGCTGCAAATGGACATTCCCCAGAACCCCTAAACAGGCTGGTTTTGGCCGGTTTTGTCGTGAAATGTTTAAACTATTTACTGTAGTTTCCATGAGAATTATGGTGCCTTCCTATTCTGTCTGTAATCATAGAATTTTTGTGACTTGCTCTATTATAAAAACTAGCTTAGCACAACATTAGAGTGTGCAAGATCTCAGGCAATATAAGGCGTGCAATCATTCTTTCAATGTTTGCATTTTAATCAATCTAACTGTGCTTAACATATTCTTTTCGCAGGTTCAAAGACCGCAAGCCTCTGAGTGAAGAGAATAAATATGAGATCTTATTTGAAGATGGTGAAACGTGTGTGTTGATCATTGAGGATGCTCTGGAGAAAGACACAGGAACATTCATGTGTCGTGCCATTAATCTTGCCGGATCTGATTATACAGAGGCATTCATTAAAGTTAAAAGTAGGACATTTCTTTCATTCTCAGAATGTATAGATTAATATCAGGGAGGGTGAGAAGCCTTACTTATTGACTTATCACATCCACCATTACCCACCACCAACATCACCTTTTCTTGGTGCTCAATATCCAAAGTAACAATAACAGGTCAAGATGGTAATGAGTCACGGAGGTGACAATAATGGATCACGGAGGTCACAGTAATGGATCATGGAGTTGACAGTAATGGGTCATGGAGGTGAGAGTAATGGATGATGGAGATCACAGTAATGGGGCATGGAGGTGACAGTGATGGGTCATGGAGGCGACAGTAATGGGTCAGGAAGGTGACAGTAATGGATCATGGAGATCACAGTAATGGGTCATGGAGGTGACAGTAATCAATCATGGAGGTAACAGTAATGGGTCATGAAGGTGTCAGTAATGGATCAAGGAGGTCACAGTAATGGGTCATGGAGGTGACAGTAATGGGTCATGGAGGTGACAGTAATGGATAATGGAGGTGACAGTAATGGATCACGGAGGTGACAGTAATGGGTCATGAAGGTTACAGTAAAGGTTCATGAAGGTGACAGTAATGGGTCATGGAGGTCACAGTAATGGGTCATGGAGGTGAAAGTAATGGGTCATGGAGGTGGCAGTAATGGATCACAGTGGTCACAGTAATGGGTCATGGAGTTGACAGTAATTGGTCATGTCAAGCACAAACTCATAGCAATGGTATCTAAGTGGATGAAGCACAAAAGTAGATTCATTGATAGGAACATTTATCCAATATTCTTCTAGTGTCCTGCAAAAGGGCATTTATCAAAACCACAACCGAGGCCTGTTTTTGCCAGGTTGACCATTAAAATCACAACAGAGGCTGGTTTTGGCCAGGTTGACCATTAAAATCACAACAGAGGCTGGTTTTGGCCAGGTTGACCATTAAAACCACAACAGAGGCTGGTTTTGGCGAGGTTGACCATTAAAATCACAACAGAGGCTTGTTTTGGTGAGGTTGACCATTAAAATCACAACAGAGGCTGGTTTTGGCCAGGTTGACCATTGAAACCACAACAGAGGCTGGTTTTGGCCAGGTTGACCATTAAAACCACAACAGAGGCTGGTTTGGGCCAGGTTGACCATTAAAATATTAAGTTAATAAAGTGATCCTTGTAATCCCAATGTCTCATGTTCAATACACCCATCTTATAGTGTTCAATACATCCATCTTACGGTGTTTAAAACAGCCATGTTATGGTGTTCAATGCATCCATCTTATGGTGTTCAATACACCCATCTTATGTTGTTCAAAACATCCATCTTACAGTGTTCAATACACCAATCTTACGGTGTTAAATACACCCATCCTATGGTGTTCAATACACCTATATTACAGTGTTCAATACACCTATCTTACAGTGTTCAATACACCCATCTTATCATGTTCAAAATACCCATCTTATGGTGCTCAATACACCCATCTTATGGTGCTCAATACATCCATCTTACAGTGTTTCAAACAGCCATCTTACTGTGTTCAATACACCATCTTATGGTGTTTAATACATCCACCTTAGGGTGTTCAATACACCTATCTTGCAGTGTTCAATACACCCATCTTAGTGTTCAAAATATCCATCTTATGGTGCTCAATACACCCATCTTAGGGTGTTCAATACATCCATCTTACAGTGTTTAAAACAGCCATCTTACGGTGTTCAATGCACCCATCTTATGGTGTTAAAAATACCCATCTTATAGTGTTCAATACATCCATCTTTTCACATCATGAGATCATACTTATCTCCCTAACACTCTTGATATACTAGTATATCGGCTCTAAATTCAATAATATTCAGAATTATAAAAAGTTAGGTGCCCCTAATGGGCAGGTGGAAGTACACAGTCATGCACATGACAAACACCACCCACTGCACATGCGCACACCGGTACTTCCGTTTTCTAATATATTGGCTGAAAGCAACTTGTGGAAAATCTTCACAGGCTCTTTATCGAGAATTTCTCTATTTAAATCATCCTATTCCATCATGGCTGATCCTAAACTGTTGGAGGAGTCCTCCTCGTCATCATCTAAGGTGACATTGTTCCTTGCATTTATTTAAGACTTGTAACTTTTATGTGTTACCGGTTTTCGTCGCGGCCGTTTCGGCGGTACCGCGTTTTCAGGTGCTGGGAATCCTTGTAAATTTTTTCCGAGTGCCTAGGGCTATTAATCTCTTGTGTTTTATGCTTACAGGTTTGTCTTGTGACTGAACAAGGATTCCTGTTCTTCTCTCGAAGGTTGTTCACATCCCAGGGTTGACTTATCATCGTGATATGTCTAAGGGTTGGAGATATATTAAATTAATAAATAAAATATCTCCTTCCTTTTGTCCCATCTCCCTCATCAGTTCTTCTGGAAGAGGAGTCTCGGCGGATGGATGGACGTGTTTTCCTGCACAAGAGGATGGTTGCCTGTGCTCAGGCTAAGGGAGTTTATTAATAATGGCGCATAATTATTTGAAAATAATCACAATTGTCTGCTGCCTTTTGCTATTGCACTATATTCTCTCTTGCGTGTGCATGGGTTCTCGAATATATATAATTTGATATTATATTATTCGGGAGGTATGAATGTCTTTAATATCTAGATATTTCTTGCATTCTTTCTGACATCCCCTCTCCTTGAAGGAGCTTTTGCATTGAGGTTTGGTGTCATAATCAACCAGAGTTTTTTCTCTTTCCTTGATGTCATAATCTTAGTTTAGAGAAGTCTGTCATGTGTTCATCTCCCTTTTTATTAGGACGGTGGAGAGATATCTAGATAGTCATAATCTTTCTCTCTCCCTATTAATTTGGGGTCCTGGTTGTGATTGGTTTTATTAACTAGAGAAGGAAGCTGTCCCATCAGGGTTGTCTGTCATAAAAGTGGATGTCTTCTCTCGAGTTTGTTTTGGTTTCTACTAATAGTCAAATAACAAGGCTTTGAAACTATCATACTCATTGTCTTCGTATCCCTTCCCTTTTCAGAAGTGTCCATCCTGTCTGAAGCCTATGAAGGCTAGATTCTTCCCCCACCCTTGCCATCTGTGTTCAGCTTGTAGGCTAACTAACAAATGTGTCATTTGTAAAGAGTGGGGGGGGCGATCTAACCTCTGAATTCTTCTCTTTTCAGGCTAAGATGATGGCTGAGGAGGGCAAGAAGTCGAAGAAGGAGGGTAAGAAGAAGGCCTCTGAGAAGGGTGGGCTCGAGGCCTTCACGGTTGAGTTAGTGAGTGAGATGCACAGGACTTTGAAAGACCTGATACCTGACATGCTTCGCGGCATGTTGCCTGGCACAGGTGTTTCAACTTCCTGCGCATCGACCTCAGTGCAGGTAGCTCCCGTCCCTGGATCATGCCCTACTAGCTCGGACAAAGCGTTTAGTGATCCAGGGGTGGCCGTCTTGGACCCAGGCTTGATGTTCGCATCACCTGGTGTTCCAGTGGCGCAAGAAGCATCAGGCAGGACCCGACCAGCGGGCCTGACCACAATCATTCGCGGAGTACACTCATCATCTGCTTTCGAGCAGTCTTCTGGTCAGTCTGGATTAGTTTTCTTTACTAATCCAGAGTCTAAATTTCCTGACCAGGAAGCTGATGAGGACTACCTGCTCGGTCCACAGGTTGACCATGAAGACATGGATGTGAACATCTACACTCCTCTCATGGGGAGCGTGAATGCTCGCACCTATGGCACTGTTCCCTCGGGAGCAGGTTTCATGGTTCAGCCTGTGGCCCGGTTTGGAGCAGACGGCCGGCCGTATAAGATTCCACACTTGGACGTGGAATCTCATACGGACGTTCCAGGCTGCGCTGGTGTGCATGAACCTCCTCACACAAGTGCAGCCTTGGTGCCTGGTTTGCCTATGGAGAATGCTATGCCAGCCCTCGTGGGCCCGTATACATTCCCTGGGCAGTCAGGTTCGTCTATAGCCTCCTCCTCGGCCATACCTGCGAATGCCATTGAGGATGACGAGGGCCCGCTGCTCGTCAGCAATTCGCAGGTTGCCACGGATGAAGACTGGTCAGAAGCATGTGCGTGGCTCCTCGCTATTAGACCAGAGCTCGCCGTGGATGAGACGGCCGCCGGTAACCCTCGGGCATGGTTACAGGCGAAGCCATTGGCCAGCACGACTCTGTCTCTGCCGTATGCTGAGCATATCTTAGATATGTTCTCAGTGGCAGAGGAGTCGATCAGACCGAGCGGTCGCCTCGTGAAGGTCCCCCACGAGGTAGCTAGGCGATGTCGAGTTACTGCTAGTCAGTATGCTCGATATGGCCTAGCACCCAGACCGAGCGCGGATGACCGTGCCACTCTGGGGGAAGATATGCGGCCGGGTTCCCGTGCTGACACGGGAGCGTTGTGCACGGGCGCTATGCGCTCGGCGAATGCCGTCTTGCACGACACCGAGGAGAGCTCGCGAGTGGCGATTAGTGCGCTGTCGCATGTCTCTCAGCTGCTATCGGGGGTGGTAGCAGCATCGGTACAGCAACAGCCTAGTCCCATGACAGTCCAACGAGCCATCCAGGATGGCATCAACCTGGCGTTGGACTGTCTGACTAGGTCGGTCACAAAGTCACTGAGAACGAGGCGCACTTTTGCATTGGACAATTTGTGCCCATCTCAGGAGCTCAAGTCGTGCTTGTTGCAAGCGCCGATGGCGGGCCCTGGTCAGTGACTTTGGTGAACAACCAGAGGGCACTGCGCGCACAGTTTGAAGTGCTGCGCAGAGAACATGTGCATGTTAAGCCCTCGGCTGCTCGACAGCAGTACGCTCATGCAGGATTGCCCGGGCTTCTATTCAACCGTGTTTCTTGTGGCAAAGAATACCAGGGGGTGGAGACCAATTCTCAACCTCAAACCTCTAAACAAGTTTTTAGACACACCGAGTTTCAAAATGGAAACAGTAGGATCGGTGTTGTTGGGGTTAGAGAGGGGGATGTGGACAGCATCTATAGATCTCAAGGATGCTTATTTCCACATTCCAATTGCATGGAGTTTTCGTCGGTTCCTGAGATATGCTTTTCAGGGACGCCAATGGGAATTCAAGGTTCTTCCATTCGACATCTCAAAGGCTCCAAGGGTCTTCACTCGAGTGGTACTTGCTATCATGGCATACCTCCGCAGGAGAAATATAGCTGTTCACACTTACATAGATGACTGGTTGCTGAAAGCACACAACCCAGAAAGTTTGACAGCAAATCTGGAGATTGTTTTGAAAACTCTCACAGAGGTAGGCTGGATAATCAACTTTCAGAAATCAGAGCTGACTCCATTCCAGAAGTTTGTTTACCTGGGTATGTTCTTCGATCTGGAGATAGGATATGTTTATCCATCCCAGGAGATAGTGGAAGGTCTCCTCTCGTGCATTCAATTGGTTTGCAACAGTTGTTATATTCTAGCACGGGTCTATCTGAGAATGTTAGGTCTGATGGTTTCAATGGAACCAGTCATTCCTCAGGCGGCCTTACACAGGCGGCCGATTCAATTGTTTCTCATGACTCAGTGGATGCAGAGTTCAGGATCACTGGACTCGCGCATTAAAGTGTTGGACCCTCTCATTCATCACCTTCATTGGTGGATGGAGAGAGGAAATCTCCTGGCGGGGGTCATGCTGACCCCTCCCCACCCGCAAGTAACGATGTTTACGGATGCATCGATGGATGGTTGGGGAGCTTGCCTGGAAGAAGCCACTATATCAGGGCTTTGGAATCTGGAACAGTCAAAGGAACATATCAACATACTAGAATTGCGGGCTGTAATTCTAGGCCTGGAACACTTCTTAAAGGAAGTGGAGGGAAAATTTGTGATGATACGTTCAGACAACTCTACATTAGTGAGTTACATAAACCACCAGGCCGGAACGAAGTCACCCAGTCTCTGTATGATGACATGGAAGCTGCTTTGCTGGTGCATGGATCATATGATCACCTTGAAAGCAGTTCATATTCCGGGAAGGCTGAATCTGTTAGCAGACTCATTGAGCCGAAGGATGGGTATTCTGCCTACGGAATGGCAACTAAATCAATGTGTGGCGGATCACCTGTTCAATCACTGGGGAAAGCCCAACATAGATTTGTTTGCAATGAAGAAGAATGTGAAGATGACGACGTACGTTTCTCCTATTCCAGATTCAAGCGCTATCGCAATAGATGCGCTAGCTATCAGTTGGAAGGGAATATATGCATATGCATACCCTCCAACAATCCTGATTCCAAGGATTCTTCAGAAGATCAGACAAGAGGAATGCCAAGTGCTTCTGATCGCCCCAAATTGGCCAAGCCGATCATGGTTTACGGATCTGCTGGACCTTCTGGTTTGCAATCTGGTTCCTCTGCCGCTGATGGACAATATTATCTTCCAGGGCAAGACCCTTCACAACAATCTGTCAATGTTTCAATTGACTGCATGGATGTTGTCAAACAATCCTCGATTAAGGAGGGCTTTTCTGAGCAAGCAGCCAATTTCATGG
This sequence comes from Chaetoderma sp. LZ-2023a, assembly GCA_034401795.1. Classification (NCBI taxonomy): domain Eukaryota; kingdom Metazoa; phylum Mollusca; class Caudofoveata; order Chaetodermatida; family Chaetodermatidae; genus Chaetoderma; species Chaetoderma sp. LZ-2023a. Next base: position 80,676,313 of record CM067359.1, read on the forward strand.
CTAGAGCCAGAAGGGGGTCAACCTCCAGAGCTTATAATTATAAAATCAACAGATTTGCAGAATGGTGCTCAAAGAGATGTATCAATCCGATGGAAGCATCTATTCAGGTAGTAGCTGATTTTCTCTGTCACCTGTATGATACCTATAGTCTTAAACCTAATTCTATTGCTGGATACAAATCAGCATTGATGACTGTTATCCCTTGCTTGGCAAAGAGGAGAAGTGATGAAGTAAGTGTTTTAAATACTCCTATTAAAGGTATGGGCAATCTCAGACCAAGAAATCCTCCAGTGACACCGTCATGGAGTCTTTCTCTGGTTCTGCTGGTTTTGAGTGATAAACCTTTTGAACCACTTAGTGCTATATCTGTAAAATTATTGACACTTAAACCTGTATTTTTAGTGGCGGCAGCATCAGCCAGACGCAGGAGTGAAATTCATGCCTTGTCTGCTGAGCCTGACCATTATATAGTTACAGGTGAAGGCCTTAAGCTTCTACCTAGATTGAATTTCTTGGCTAAGAATCAATCTTTAAAGTATCCGGGTAAACCTATTATTTTACCTGCCTTAACCAGATATGATCCTGGTGCTAAAGTATGGTGTCCTGTCCATGCTTTAAATAAGTACAAGAGAAGAACTCAGGTTTGGCGGATGGACCCATGTTCCCTATGGTTGTCGTATATTGAACCCCATGGTAGGGCGTCAAGAGACACTATTTCCAGATGGATAGTAGAATGTATTCAATTCTGTCATAAGAGAGCCACTGGAATCCAAGTAGATAGAGCCAAGGCTCATAGTGTCCATGGTGTGGTAACTTCCACGGCATTATTTAATGGTGTTTCTATTGAAGACATTATGTCAGTAGCCCAGTGGCACTGTGAATCAGGTTTTACCGACCATTACCTTTGTGACACTTCTAACCCGCTCGCTGTCTCAGTCCTCAGAAAATAAAATATTAATGTAGAGGTTTATGTTTGTAAATAATTTTCCTCCTCTGCTATTTACAAATATCACATTTGTTGGTAGGGTATCCCTACTATTAGCTGGTACAATTCTCTTCATCCGGTGTGGGAAGAGATGAGTGCCACGCCCAAGACATCAGAGGTCAGTGTTTATGACCATTTTTTGATTTTTTGTCTTGGTGATGGTGTCATTTTTATTTTTAATATGGTGATGGTTAATGTATCTTAATTGTGTTTTTTCAGAGAGTTTTTGAAATAGAAGCAATTCTTCTTTTTCCAATGTCTAGGAATACTTTTCATTAAGTATTAGAGACCGTGCTAGTCATTTAGAGCAGCGATTTTTCCTAACCTTCCTCAGAAAGAGGGGGGTGGGGGCGCATTTGCCTTTTGATCAATCTCTCTTCATCGGTCGATTATCCGATGCAAAATCCTATTCCTGGTTGTGGTTTCAGTCACAATTTCAGATGTTTTAAATCTCTTGAGAATTCAAAGAGCCTAGTCTCTTCGAGGGTGTGCTGGTTTTCAGGACCTTGCCTCCCTCCCACCAAAATTTACTTTCAAATTCTGGTTTTTATCAAGAGTGTTAGGGAGGTAAGTATGATCTCATGATATGACATAAGTAAATTTATCAAATTTCTTCACGAGTGAGATGACATACTTACCTCCCTAACAGGATCCCGGCCTCGCCACCCCACGGAGGCCTGGTCCTTTGGCTATTGAATTGTTGCTTCTATGTCAGCCAATATTTAGTAACGGAAATACCGGTGTGCGCATGCGCAGTGGGTGGTGTTTGTCATGTGCATGACTGTGTACTTCCACCTGCCCATTAGGGGCACCTAACTTTTTATAATTCTGAATATTATTGAATTTAGAGCCGATATACTAGTATATCAAGAGTGTTAGGGAGGTAAGTATGTCATCTCATTCGTGAAAAAGAAATTTGATAAATTTACTTATACAGTGTCTAAAACAGCCATCTTATGGTGTTCAATGCACTCTTCTTATGGTGTTCAATACACCCATCTTATGGTGTTCAAAACACCCATCTTACAGTGTTCAATACACCAATCTTAAGGTATTAAATACACCCATCCCATGGTGTTCAATATACCCATCTTATCATGTTCAATACACCTATCTTATGGTGTTTAATACAACCATCATAGGGTGTTCAATACACTTATCTTGCAGTGTTCAATACACCCATCTTACAGTGTTCAAAACACCCATCTTATGGTGTTCAATACACCCATCTTAAGGTGTTCAATACACCTATCTTATGGTGTTTCAAACAGCCATTTTACAGTGTTCAATACACCAATCTTAAGGTGTTTAATACATCCATCTTATGGTGTTCAATACACCCATATTAAGGTGTTCAATACACCCATCTTATGGTGTTCAAAACACCCATCTTACAGTGTTCAATACATCAATATTAAGGTGTTTAATACATCCATCTTAGGGTATTCAATACATCCATCTTAGGATGTTCAATACACATATCTTACAGCGTTCAATACACCTGTCTTGCAATACATCCATCGTAAGGTGTTCAATACAGATATCTTGCAGTGTTCAATACACCCGTCTTATCATGTTCAATACACCCATCTTATGGTGTTTAATACATCCACCTTAGGGTGTTCAATACACCCATCTTACAGTGTTCAAAATACCCATCTTATGGTGTTCAATACACCCATCTTACGGTGTTCAATACATCTATCTTACAGTGTTTAAAACAGCCATCTTACGGTGTTCAATGTACCCATCTTATGGTGTTCAATACACATATCTTACAGTGTTCAATACACCTGTCTTGCAATACATCCATCGTAAGGTGTTCAATACACATATCTTGCAGTGTTCAATGCACCCATCTTATCATGTTCAATATACCCATCTTATGGTGTTTAATACATCCACCTTAGGGTGTTCAATACACCCATCTTACAGTGTTCAAAATACCCATCTTATGGTGTTCAAAATACCCATCTTAAGGTGTTCAATACATCTATCTTACAGTGTTTAAAACAGCCATCTTACGGTGTTCAATGTACCCATCTTATGGTGTTCAATACACCCATCTTATGGTGTTCAAAATATCCATCTTATAGTGTTCAATACATCCATCTTACTGTGTCTAAAACAGCCATCTTACTGTGTTCAATGCACCCATCTTATTGTGTTCAATACACCTATCTTTCAGTGTTCAATACACGTACCTTACAGTGTTCAATACACCCATCTTATCGTGTTTAATACACCTATCTTATGGTGTTTAATACATCCATCATAGGCTGTTCAATACACCTATCTTGCAGTGTTCAATACACCCATATTACAGTGTTCAAAACACCCACCTTATGGTGTTCAATACACCCATCTTAAGGTGTTCAATACACCCATCTTATGGTGTTCCAAACAGCCATTTTACAGTGTCCAATACACCAATCTTAAGGTGTTTAATACATCCATCTTAGGGTGTTCAATACATCTATCTTAGGATGTCCAATACACTTATCTTACAGTGTTCAAATCACCTGTCTTGCAATGTTCGATACACCTGTCTTAAAGTGTTCAAAACACCCATCTTACGGTGTTAATAATAATAATAATAAAATCTTTATTTATGGAGGGTAAAAACACGGTCAGCAATACAATTGTTCTTCCCCGAGACCCTCAACTTATATATAGGACATATGTACAAATATATATATATATATATATATATAAACAGGTCTATATACTATTTACATAAATTACATACAGGGGATATTTACAGCATAGAGAAAATTTTAAATGGCATTTAAAACCTATTTCATCCTGTATGCTAGATGTAAAGCCAATCCTTTTAATGTATATTGTATCTTTTATGTTCTGCTGATTAACTTGAGAACAGCTTGAAGGAGAAATCATTGAAACTGGTGGCAATATTAAGCGTACTCGTTCAAATTTTTCTCACGGTAGATAGAAGATAATATATTTATTTTCCCCTGAAACCAAGTTTTGAACTGGAAATCAGGATGAAATGGCTCAGTAGATACTACAATGAGATATGTAAGATAAGGAGGTCAAATACGTACAGTCAGATGACTGCTTGTTATCTTATTGTTTCATTTGTAAAATTCAAAGATCAATAATAGTTTTAATACTGAAATCATTAGATATTTCTGGATATTGTAGCGCATTGGCCAGAACTCACAGTTGTAAAGCATTACAGTAATAAACATGAAAAATGCCAAAAGTTAAAAGACATGAATTGATGCAAAAATTTGAAATAATACATGTAGCATAGCATCTGTGATAAATAGAATCTCAAACTCGTTAGCACCTCTAGTAAGGTCTCATTTGAAACACTCTAAAACTCATTTCAAATGAGATTGCACCAGTCCTGTGTGATACAAAGGCAGCTCGCATGCAATTTTCAATGTAAGATATAGGCACAACAGATAGATGTGAAAACTTTGAAACATATGTTAATTAATTAGATTACTTTGCTACTTAGATGTGCATGGGGCTGGATCTTGAATTATTCCAGTGATGGCGTATCTCTAATATGAACAGGTATATTGTTCCAGATTTTTGTACCTGTACAGGAAAAAACATTTTTGTACAATTCAGTCTTAGGTGGGTATAGGTTTGCTTTGGTTGTTGACTTAAGTTTACGATGATGCACATCTGATGTGTAGATGAGAAGATTAAGTAGGTATTGAGAGTATGATTGTTTAAGATCTTATAGACCATAGCAGCTATGCAGGCATCTGCTAGATCACAGAATGGTAGGCAGGTCTATATTGATTTTTGAACAAGTGTTCCATACTGTTATACAGTAATTTAAGTGGGGCAGAATATATGCATGAAAAACATAATGCAACACTTTTGATTCATTAATTTGATATTGTTTCTCATGAAGGCTAGCAAGCCAGCTACCTTCCTGCACAGATTATCTATATATATACATTCCTGCTTCGATTTTGTTCAACTGTTAACCTAACAGTTTTGAAGCTAAAAACTTGTTCTATTTTGTTATTATTTAGCTGAATTTGCATGTCACTGTTCTAAATTGAATTAACACTTCTTCTGTTAGATATCATAAGTAATTTGGTCAATACACCCATCTTCCAGTGTTCAATACACCAATCTTAAGGTGTTCAATACACCCATCTTATGATGTTCAATGCACTCATCTTACCGTGCTCAATACACCCATTTTATGGTGTTCAATATGCCCATGTTATGATGTTCAGTACACCAATCTTAAGTTGGTCAATACATGATCTTAAGTTGTTCAATACACCCATCTTAATGAATTCAATACACCCATCTTAATGAGTTCAATACACCCATCTTAGGGTGGTGACACATCCACCCATTTCTTCAATATTCTTAACTGACTTGACTGGAAGCCAGCTTAGCTTGTAATATTACATAGTACATGCTAACAACTTTCAGTTAGGTTTCTTGTAAATTAGTCAACAGAATATTTCTTCTATCATAAGGCCACTGGTCTAAGCAGAAATAACAATAATAATATTAATAATAATAATAATAATAATAATAATAATAATAATAATTGTGTTTAAATAGAGATGATTCCTGACTTTGTTGATGAACCGCGTGACATTCTTGATGGTGAGATGCTGCGAGCTCCACTACTGAAGATCGAGCTTACTTCAGCTCCTGGTTTTACTGTTCCACTGCATAATAAGGTGGTTGATGAAGGAAGCCATGTCAAAATGATCTGCTCGGTGACAGGAATTCCAAAACCTGAAATTAAATGGTTTAAAGATGGTGCCATTCTGGATACAGCTAATCGGACAAGGTTCAGAATCTCTGTAAGTCATTGAAGCTACCAATCTTTATAGTACATTCAGATATGTCTATTCTATGCATGGTGTGAGCCATAAAATCCCAGGCAAACACATCTGCCATGTCCATTGTGTCAGCCATCAAAGCCCGGTCAAACATGTCTGTCCTGTCCATTGTGTGAGCCATCAAAGCCCAGTTAAACTTGTCTGTTCTTGACACTGTGTGGACCATCAAAGCCCAGTGAAACACGTCTGTCCTTGGTACTGTGTGGGCTATCAAAGCCCAATCAAACATGTCTGTCCTGGACATTGTGTGGGCCAGCACAGCATTGTTAGTACTGGACACTGGTCTAAGACCCTTGTTAGTACTTGCCACTGGTCTAAGACCCTTGTTATTACTGGACTAAGTTAACTTTGTTCCTACTGGTCTCTGAGACCCTTGCTGTACTGGCTACACTGGTCTCGGAGACCCTTGCTGTACTGGCTACACTAGTCTCTGAGAACGTTGTTGTACTGGTTACACTGGCCTCTGAGAGTCTTGTTGTACTGGCTACACTGGTCTCTGAGAGCCTTGTTGGACTGGACTAAGTTAACTTTGTTCCTACTGGTCTCTGAGAGCCTTGCTGTACTAGTTACACTGGTCTCTGAGAGCCTTGGTGTACTGGTTACACTGGTCTCTGAGAGCCTTGGTGTACTGGCTAAACTGGCTTCTGAGAGCCTTGGTGTACTGGCTACACTGGTCCCTGAGAGCCTTGTTGTACTGGCTACACTGGTCTCTGAGAGCCTTGGTGTACTGGCTACACTGGTCTCTGAGAGCCTTTGTGTACTGGCTAAACTGGTCTCTGAGAGCCTTGTTGTACTGGACTAAGTACTGGACTAAGTTAACTTTGTTCCTACTGGTCTCTGAGAGCCTTGTTGTACTGGCTACACTGGTCTCTGAGAGCCTTGTTGTACTGGACTAAGTTAACTTTGTTCCTACTGGTCTCTGAGAGCCTTGTTGTACTGGCTACACTGGTCTCTGAGAGCCTTGTTTTACTGGCCACACTGGTCTCTGAGAGCCTTGGTGTACTGGTTACACTGGTCTCTGAGAGCCTTGGTGTACTGGCTACACTGGCTTCTGAGAGCTTTGGTGTGCTGGCTACACTTGTCTCTCAGAGCCTTGGTGTACTGGTTACACTGGTCTCTGAGAGCCTTGTTGTACTGGCTACACTGGTCTCTGAGAGCCTTGGTGTACTGGTTGCACTGGTGTCTGGGACCCTTTTGGTACTGGCTACACAGGTGTCTGAGGGCCTTGCTGTACTGGCTACAGTGGTCTCTGAGAGCCTTGGTGTACTGGACTAAGTTAACTTTGTTACTACTGCTCTCTGAGACCCTTGCTGAACTGGCTACACTGGTCTCTGAGAACCTTGTTGTACTGGCTACACTGGTCTCTGAGAGCCTTGTTGTACTGGCTACACTGGTCTCTGAGAGCCTTGGTGTACTGACTACACTGGTCTCTGAGAACCTTGGTGTACTGGCTACACTGGTCGCTGAGAACCTTGCTGTACTGGCTACACTGGTCTATGAGACCCATGCTGTACTGGACTAAGTTAACTTTGTTACTACTGCTCTCGGAGACCCTTGCTGAACTGGCTACACTGGTCTCTGAGAACCTTGTTGTACTGGCTACACTGGTCTCTGAGAGCCTTGGTGTACTGACTACACTGGTCTCTGAGAGCCTTTGTGTACTGGCTAAACTGGTCTCTGAGAGCCTTGTTGTACTGGACTAAGTTAACTTTGTTCCTACTGGTCTCTGAGAGCCTTGTTGTACTGGCTACACTGGTCTCTGAGAGCAATGGTGTACTGGCTGCTCTGGTCCCTGAGATCCTTGCTGTACTGGCTACACTGGTCTCTGAGAGCCTTGTTGTACTGGCTACACTGGTCTCTGAGAGCCTTGTTGTACTGGCTACCCTGGTCTCTGAGAGCCTTGTTGTACTGGCTACACTGGTCTCTGACTGCCTTGGTGTACTGGCTACACTGGTCTCTGAGAGCCATGCTGTACTGGCTACACTGGTCTCTGAGAGCCTTGCTGTACTGGCTACACTGGTCCCTGAGAGCCTTGTTGTACTGGCTACACTGGTCTCTGAGAGCCTTGTTGTTCTGGCTACACTGGCCTCTGAGAGACTTAGTGTACTGGCTACACTGGTCTCTGAGAGCCTTGCTGTACTGGCTACACTGGTCTCTGAGAGCCTTGGTGTACTGGACTAAGTTAACTTTGTTACTACTGCTCTCTGAGACCCTTGCTGAACTGGCTACACTGGTCTCTGAGAACCTTGTTGTACTGGCTACACTGGTCTCTGAGAGCCTTGGTGTACTGACTACACTGGTCTCTGAGAGCCTTGGTGTACTGGCTGCACTGGTCGCTGAGAACCTTGCTGTACTGGCTACACTGGTCTATGAGACCCTTGCTGTACTGGACTAAGTTAACTTTGCTCCTACTGGTCTCTGAGAGCCTTGCTGTACTGGTTGCACTGGTCTCTGAGAGCCTTGGTGTACTGGCTACACTGGTCTCTGAGAGCCTTTGTGTACTGGCTACACTGGTCTCTGAGAGCCTTGTTGTACTGGCTACACTGGTCTCTGAGAGCCTTGTTGGACTGGCTACCCTGGTCTCTGAGAGCCTTGTTGTACTGGCTACACTGGTCTCTGACTGCCTTGGTGTACTGGCTACACTGGTCTCTGAGAGCCATGCTGTACTGGCTACACTGGTCTCTGAGAGCCTTGCTGTACTGGCTACACTGGTCCCTGAGAGCCTTGTTGTACTGGCTACACTGGTCTCTGAGAGCCTTGGTGTACTGACTACACTGGTCTCTGAGAGCCTTGGTGTACTGGCTACACTGGTCTCTGAGAGCCTTGCTGTACTGGCTACACTGGTCTCTGAGAGCCTTTGTGTACTGGCTGCACTGGTCTCTGAGAACCTTGCTGTACTGGCTACACTGGTCTATGAGACCCTTGCTGTACTGGCTACACTGGTCTCGGAGACCCTTGCTGTACTGGCTACACTAGTCTCTGAGAACGTTGTTGTACTGGTTACACTGGCCTCTGAGAGTCTTGTTGTACTGGCTACACTGGTCTCTGAGAGCCTTGTTGGACTGGACTATGTTAACTTTGTTCCTACTGGTCTCCGAGAGCCTTGCTGTACTAGTTACACTGGTCTCTGAGAGCCTTGGTGTACTGGTTACACTGGTCTCTGAGAGCCTTGGTGTACTGGTTACACTGGTCTCTGAGAGCCTTGGTGTACTGGCTACACTGGCTTCTGAGAGCTTTGGTGTGCTGGCTACACTTGTCTCTCAGAGCCTTGGTGTACTGGTTACACTGGTCTCTGAGAGCCTTGGTGTACTGGCTAAACTGGCTTCTGAGAGCCTTGGTGTACTGGCTACACTGGTCCCTGAGAGCCTTGTTGTACTGGCTACACTGGTCTCTGAGAGCCTTGGTGTACTGGCTACACTGGTCTCTGAGAGCCTTTGTGTACTGGCTAAACTGGTCTCTGAGAGCCTTGTTGTACTGGACTAAGTACTGGACTAAGTTAACTTTGTTCCTACTGGTCTCTGAGAGCCTTGTTGTACTGGCTACACTGGTCTCTGAGAGCCTTGTTGTACTGGACTAAGTTAACTTTGTTCCTACTGGTCTCTGAGAGCCTTGTTGTACTGGCTACACTGGTCTCTGAGAGCCTTGTTTTACTGGCCACACTGGTCTCTGAGAGCCTTGGTGTACTGGTTACACTGGTCTCTGAGAGCCTTGGTGTACTGGCTACACTGGCTTCTGAGAGCTTTGGTGTGCTGGCTACACTTGTCTCTCAGAGCCTTGGTGTACTGGTTACACTGGTCTCTGAGAGCCTTGTTGTACTGGCTACACTGGTCTCTGAGAGCCTTGGTGTACTGGTTGCACTGGTGTCTGGGACCCTTTTGGTACTGGCTACACAGGTGTCTGAGGGCCTTGCTGTACTGGCTACAGTGGTCTCTGAGAGCCTTGGTGTACTGGACTAAGTTAACTTTGTTACTACTGCTCTCTGAGACCCTTGCTGAACTGGCTACACTGGTCTCTGAGAACCTTGTTGTACTGGCTACACTGGTCTCTGAGAGCCTTGTTGTACTGGCTACACTGGTCTCTGAGAGCCTTGGTGTACTGACTACACTGGTCTCTGAGAACCTTGGTGTACTGGCTACACTGGTCGCTGAGAACCTTGCTGTACTGGCTACACTGGTCTATGAGACCCATGCTGTACTGGACTAAGTTAACTTTGTTACTACTGCTCTCTGAGACCCTTGCTGAACTGGCTACACTGGTCTCTGAGAACCTTGTTGTACTGGCTACACTGGTCTCTGAGAGCCTTGGTGTACTGACTACACTGGTCTCTGAGAGCCTTTGTGTACTGGCTAAACTGGTCTCTGAGAGCCTTGTTGTACTGGACTAAGTTAACTTTGTTCCTACTGGTCTCTGAGAGCCTTGTTGTACTGGCTACACTGGTCTCTGAGAGCAATGGTGTACTGGCTGCTCTGGTCCCTGAGATCCTTGCTGTACTGGCTACACTGGTCTCTGAGAGCCTTGTTGTACTGGCTACACTGGTCTCTGAGAGCCTTGTTGTACTGGCTACCCTGGTCTCTGAGAGCCTTGTTGTACTGGCTACACTGGTCTCTGACTGCCTTGGTGTACTGGCTACACTGGTCTCTGAGAGCCATGCTGTACTGGCTACACTGGTCTCTGAGAGCCTTGCTGTACTGGCTACACTGGTCCCTGAGAGCCTTGTTGTACTGGCTACACTGGTCTCTGAGAGCCTTGTTGTTCTGGCTACACTGGCCTCTGAGAGACTTAGTGTACTGGCTACACTGGTCTCTGAGAGCCTTGCTGTACTGGCTACACTGGTCTCTGAGAGCCTTGGTGTACTGGACTAAGTTAACTTTGTTACTACTGCTCTCTGAGACCCTTGCTGAACTGGCTACACTGGTCTCTGAGAACCTTGTTGTACTGGCTACACTGGTCTCTGAGAGCCTTGGTGTACTGACTACACTGGTCTCTGAGAGCCTTGGTGTACTGGCTGCACTGGTCGCTGAGAACCTTGCTGTACTGGCTACACTGGTCTATGAGACCCTTGCTGTACTGGACTAAGTTAACTTTGCTCCTACTGGTCTCTGAGAGCCTTGCTGTACTGGTTGCACTGGTCTCTGAGAGCCTTGGTGTACTGGCTACACTGGTCTCTGAGAGCCTTTGTGTACTGGCTACACTGGTCTCTGAGAGCCTTGTTGTACTGGCTACACTGGTCTCTGAGAGCCTTGTTGGACTGGCTACCCTGGTCTCTGAGAGCCTTGTTGTACTGGCTACACTGGTCTCTGACTGCCTTGGTGTACTGGCTACACTGGTCTCTGAGAGCCATGCTGTACTGGCTACACTGGTCTCTGAGAGCCTTGCTGTACTGGCTACACTGGTCCCTGAGAGCCTTGTTGTACTGGCTACACTGGTCTCTGAGAGCCTTGGTGTACTGACTACACTGGTCTCTGAGAGCCTTGGTGTACTGGCTACACTGGTCTCTGAGAGCCTTGCTGTACTGGCTACACTGGTCTCTGAGAGCCTTTGTGTACTGGCTGCACTGGTCTCTGAGAACCTTGCTGTACTGGCTACACTGGTCTATGAGACCCTTGCTGTACTGGCTACACTGGTCTCGGAGACCCTTGCTGTACTGGCTACACTAGTCTCTGAGAACGTTGTTGTACTGGTTACACTGGCCTCTGAGAGTCTTGTTGTACTGGCTACACTGGTCTCTGAGAGCCTTGTTGGACTGGACTATGTTAACTTTGTTCCTACTGGTCTCCGAGAGCCTTGCTGTACTAGTTACACTGGTCTCTGAGAGCCTTGGTGTACTGGTTACACTGGTCTCTGAGAGCCTTGGTGTACTGGTTACACTGGTCTCTGAGAGCCTTGGTGTACTGGCTACACTGGCTTCTGAGAGCTTTGGTGTGCTGGCTACACTTGTCTCTCAGAGCCTTGGTGTACTGGTTACACTGGTCTCTGAGAGCCTTGTTGTACTGGCTACACTGGTCTCTGAGAGCCTTGGTGTACTGGTTGCACTGGTGTCTGGGACCCTTTTGGTACTGGCTACACAGGTGTCTGAGGGCCTTGCTGTACTGGCTACACTGGTCTCTGAGAGCCTTGGTGTACTGGACTAAGTTAACTTTGTTACTACTGCTCTCTGAGACCCTTGCTGAACTGGCTACACTGGTCTCTGAGAACCTTGTTGTACTGGCTACACTGGTCTCTGAGAGCCTTGTTGTACTGGCTACACTGGTCTCTGAGAGCCTTGGTGTACTGACTACACTGGTCTCTGAGAGCCTTGGTGTACTGGCTACACTGGTCGCTGAGAACCTTGCTGTACTGGCTACACTGGTCTATGAGACCCATGCTGTACTGGACTAAGTTAACTTTGTTACTACTGCTCTCTGAGACCCTTGCTGAACTGGCTACACTGGTCTCTGAGAACCTTGTTGTACTGGCTACACTGGTCTCTGAGAGCCTTTGTGTACTGACTACACTGGTCTCTGAGAGCCTTTGTGTACTGGCTAAACTGGTCTCTGAGAGCCTTGTTGTACTGGACTAAGTTAACTTTGTTCCTACTGGTCTCTGAGAGCCTTGTTGTACTGGCTACACTGGTCTCTGAGAGCCTTGGTGTACTGGCTACACTGGTCTCTGAGAGCCTTGTTGTACTGGCTACACTTGTCTCTGAGAGCCTTGCTGTACTGGCTACACTTGTCTCTGAGAGCCTTGCTGTACTAGCTACACTGGTCTCTGAGAGCCTTGGTGTACTGGCTACACTGGTCTCTGAGAGCCTTTGTGTACTGGCTAAACTGGTCTCTGAGAGCCTTGTTGTACTGGACTAAGTTAACTTTGTTCCTACTGGTCTCTGAGAGCCTTGTTGTACTGGCTACACTGGTCTCTGAGAGCCTTGTTTTACTGGCTACACTGGTCTCTGAGAGCCTTGTTGTACTGGACTAAGTTAACTTTGTTCCTACTGGTCTCTGAGAGCCTTGTTGTACTGGCTACACTGGTCTCTGAGAGCCTTGTTTTACTGGCTACACTGGTCTCTGAGAGCCTTGCTGTACTGGCCACACTGGTCTCTGAGAGCCTTGGTGTACTGGTTACACTGGTCTCTGAGAGCCTTGGTGTACTGGCTACACTGGCTTCTGAGAGCTTTGGTGTGCTGGCTACACTTGTCTCTCAGAGCCTTGGTGTACTGGTTACACTGGTTTCTGAGAGCCTTGTTGTACTGGCTACACTGGTCTCTGAGAGCCTTGGTGTACTGGCTACACTGGTGTCTGAGACTTTTTTGGTACTGGCTACACAGGTGTCTGAGGGCCTTGTTGTACTGGCTACACTGGTCTCTGAGAGCCTTGGTGTACTGGCTACACTGGTGTCTGAGACTTTTTTGGTACTGGCTACACAGGTGTCTGAGGGCCTTGTTGTACTGGCTACACTGGTCTCTGAGAGCCTTAGTGTACTGGCTACACAGTCTCTGAGCCCCTTGCTGTACTGGCTACACTGGTCTCTGAGAGCCTTGTTGTTCTGGCTACACTGGCCTCTGAGAGACTTAGTGTACTGGCTACACTGGTCTCTGAGAGCCTTGGTGTACTCGCTACACTGGTCTCTGAGAGCCTTGGTGTACTGGACTAAGTTAACTTTGTTACTACTGCTATCTGAGACCCTTGCTGAACTGGCTACACTGGTCTCGGAGAACCTTGTTGTACTGGCTACACTGGTCTCTGAGAGCCTTGGTGTACTGACTACACTGGTCTCTGAGAGCCTTGGTGTACTGGCTACACTGGTCGCTGAGAACCTTGCTGTACTGGTTACCTTGGTCTATGAGACCCTTGCTGTACTGGACTAAGTTAACTTTGTTACTACTGCTCTCTGAGATCCTTGCTGAACTGGCTACACTGGTCTCTGAGAACCTTGTTGTACTGGCTACACTGGTCTCTGAGAGCCTTGGTGTACTGACTACACTGGTCTCTGAGAGCCTTTGTGTACTGGCTAAACTGGTCTCTGAGAGCCTTGTTGTACTGGACTAAGTTAACTTTGTACCTACTGGTCTCTGAGAGCCTTGTTGTACTGGCTACACTGGTCTCTGAGAGCCTTGTTTTACTAGCTACACTGGTCTCTGAGAGCCTTGTTGTACTGGACTAAGTTAACTTTGTTCCTACTGGTCTCTGAGAGCCTTGTTGTATTGGCTACACTGGTCTCTGAGAGCCTTGTTTTACTGGCTACACTGGTCTCTGAGAGCCTTGGTGTACTGGCTACACTGGCTTCTCAGAGCTTTGGTGTGCTGGCTACACTTGTCTCTCAGAGCCTTGGTGTACTGGTTACACTGGTCTCTGAGAGCCTTGTTGTACTGGCTACACTGGTCTCTGAGAGCCTTGGTGTACTGGTTGCACTGGTGTCTGGGACCCTTTTGGTACTGGCTACACAGGTGTCTGAGGGCCTTGCTGTACTGGCTACACTGGTCTCTGAGAGCCTTGGTGTACTGGACTAAGTTAACTTTGTTACTACTGCTCTCTGAGACCCTTGCTGAACTGGCTACACTGGTCTCTGAGAACCTTGTTGTACTGGCTACACTGGTCTCTGAGAGCCTTGTTGTACTGGCTACACTGGTCTCTGAGAGCCTTGGTGTACTGACTACACTGGTCTCTGAGAGCCTTGGTGTACTGGCTACACTGGTCGCTGAGAACCTTGCTGTACTGGCTACACTGGTCTATGAGACCCATGCTGTACTGGACTAAGTTAACTTTGTTACTACTGCTCTCTGAGACCCTTGTTGTACTGGCTACACTGGTCTCTGAGAGCCTTTGTGTACTGACTACACTGGTCTCTGAGAGCCTTTGTGTACTGGCTAAACTGGTCTCTGAGAGCCTTGTTGTACTGGACTAAGTTAACTTTGTTCCTACTGGTCTCTGAGAGCCTTGTTGTACTGGCTACACTGGTCTCTGAGAGCCTTGGTGTACTGGCTACACTTGTCTCTGAGAGCCTTGTTGTACTGGCTACACTTGTCTCTGAGAGCCTTGCTGTACTGGCTACACTTGTCTCTGAGAGCCTTGCTGTACTGGCTACACTGGTCTCTGAGAGCCTTGGTGTACTGGCTACACTGGTCTCTGAGAGCCTTTGTGTACTGGCTAAACTGGTCTCTGAGAGCCTTGTTGTACTGGACTAAGTTAACTTTGTTCCTACTGGTCTCTGAGAGCCTTGTTGTACTGGCTACACTGGTCTCTGAGAGCCTTGTTTTACTGGCTACACTGGTCTCTGAGAGCCTTGTTGTACTGGACTAAGTTAACTTTGTTCCTACTGGTCTCTGAGAGCCTTGTTGTACTGGCTACACTGGTCTCTGAGAGCCTTGTTTTACTGGCTACACTGGTCTCTGAGAGCCTTGCTGTACTGGCCACACTGGTCTCTGAGAGCCTTGGTGTACTGGTTACACTGGTCTCTGAGAGCCTTGGTGTACTGGCTACACTGGCTTCTGAGAGCTTTGGTGTGCTGGCTACACTTGTCTCTCAGAGCCTTGGTGTACTGGTTACACTGGTTTCTGAGAGCCTTGTTGTACTGGCTACACTGGTCTCTGAGAGCCTTGGTGTACTGGCTACACTGGTGTCTGAGACTTTTTTGGTACTGGCTACACAGGTGTCTGAGGGCCTTGTTGTACTGGCTACACTGGTCTCTGAGAGCCTTGGTGTACTGGCTACACTGGTGTCTGAGACTTTTTTGGTACCGGCTACACAGGTGTCTGAGGGCCTTGTTGTACTGGCTACACTGGTCTCTGAGAGCCTTAGTGTTCTGGCTACACAGTCTCTGAGCCCCTTGCTGTACTGGCTACACTGGTCTCTGAGAGCCTTGTTGTTCTGGCTACACTGGCCTCTGAGAGACTTAGTGTACTGGCTACACTGGTCTCTGAGAGCCTTGGTGTACTCGCTACACTGGTCTCTGAGAGCCTTGGTGTACTGGACTAAGTTAACTTTGTTACTACTGCTATCTGAGACCCTTGCTGAACTGGCTACACTGGTCTCGGAGAACCTTGTTGTACTGGCTAACTGGTCTCTGAGAGCCTTGGTGTACTGACTACACTGGTCTCTGAGAGCCTTGGTGTACTGGCTACACTGGTCGCTGAGAACCTTGCTGTACTGGTTACCTTGGTCTATGAGACCCTTGCTGTACTGGACTAAGTTAACTTTGTTACTACTGCTCTCTGAGATCCTTGCTGAACTGGCTACACTGGTCTCTGAGAACCTTGTTGTACTGGCTACACTGGTCTCTGAGAGCCTTGGTGTACTGACTACACTGGTCTCTGAGAGCCTTTGTGTACTGGCTAAACTGGTCTCTGAGAGCCTTGTTGTACTGGACTAAGTTAACTTTGTACCTACTGGTCTCTGAGAGCCTTGTTGTACTGGCTACACTGGTCTCTGAGAGCCTTGTTTTACTAGCTACACTGGTCTCTGAGAGCCTTGTTGTACTGGACTAAGTTAACTTTGTTCCTACTGGTCTCTGAGAGCCTTGTTGTATTGGCTACACTGGTCTCTGAGAGCCTTGTTTTACTGGCTACACTGGTCTCTGAGAGCCTTGGTGTACTGGCTACACTGGCTTCTGAGAGCTTTGGTGTGCTGGCTACACTTGTCTCTCAGAGCCTTGGTGTACTGGTTACACTGGTCTCTGAGAGCCTTGTTGTACTGGCTACACTGGTCTCTGAGAGCCTTGGTGTACTGGCTACACTGGTGTCTGAGACCCTTTTGGTACTGGCTACACAGGTGTCTGAGGGCCTTGGTGTACTGGCTACACTGGTCTCTGAGAGCCTTGTTGTTCTGGCTACACTGGCCTCTGAGAGACTTAGTGTACTGGCTACACTGGTCTCTGAGAGCCTTGCTGTACTGGCTACACTGGTCTCTGAGAGCCTTGGTGTACTGGACTAAGTTAACTTTGTTACTACTGCTCTCTGAGACCCTTGCTGAACTGGCTACACTGGTCTCTGAGAACCTTGTTGTACTGGCTACACTGGTCTCTGAGAGCCTTGGTGTACTGACTACACTGGTCTCTGAGAGCCTTGGTATACTGGCTGCACTGGTCGCTGAGAACCTTGCTGTACTGGCTACACTAGTCTATGAGACCCTTGCTGTACTGGACTAAGTTACCTTTGCTCCTACTGGTCTCTGAGAGCCTTGCTGTACTGGTTGCACTGGTCTCTGAGAGCCTTGGTGTACTGGCTACACTGGTCTCTGAGAGCCTTGGTGTACTGGCTACACTGGTCTCTGAGAACCTTGTTGTACTGGCTACACTGGTCTCTGAGAGCCTTGGTGTACTGACTACACTGGTCTCTGAGAGCCTTGGTGTACTGGCTGCACTGGTCGCTGAGAACCTTGCTGTACTGGCTACACTAGTCTATGAGACCCTTGCTGTACTGGACTAAGTTACCTTTGCTCCTACTGGTCTCTGAGAGCCTTGCTGTACTGGTTGCACTGGTCTCTGAGAGCCTTGGTGTACTGGCTACACTGGTCTCTGAGAGCCTTGGTGTACTGGCTAAACTGGTCTCTGAGAGCCTTGTTGTACTGGCTAAACTGGTCTCTGAGAGCCTTGTTGTACTTGACTAAGTTAACTTTGTTCCTACTGGTCTCTGAGAGCCTTGTTGTACTGGCTACACTGGTCTCTGAGAGCCTTGTTTTACTAGCTACACTGGTCTCTGAGAGCCTTGTTGTACTGGACTAAGTTAACTTTGTTCCTACTGGTCTCTGAGAGCCTTGTTGTACTGGCTACACTGGTCTCTGAGAGCCTTGTTTTACTGGCTACACTGGTCTCTGAGAGCCTTGGTGTACTGGCTACACTGGCTTCTGAGAGCTTTGGTGTGCTGGCTACACTTGTCTCTCAGAGCCTTGGTGTACTGGTTACACTGGTCTCTGAGAGCCTTGTTGTACTGGCTACACTGGTCTCTGAGAGCCTTGGTGTACTGGCTACACTGGTGTCTGAGACCCTTTTGGTACTGGCTACACAGGTGTCTGAGGGCCTTGGTGTACTGGCTACACTGGTCTCTGAGAGCCTTGTTGTTCTGGCTACACTGGCCTCTGAGAGACTTAGTGTACTGGCTACACTGGTCTCTGAGAGCCTTGCTGTACTGGCTACACTGGTCTCTGAGAGCCTTGGTGTACTGGACTAAGTTAACTTTGTTACTACTGCTCTCTGAGACCCTTGCTGAACTGGCTACACTGGTCTCTGAGAACCTTGTTGTACTGGCTACACTGGTCTCTGAGAGCCTTGGTGTACTGACTACACTGGTCTCTGAGAGCCTTGGTATACTGGCTGCACTGGTCGCTGAGAACCTTGCTGTACTGGCTACACTAGTCTATGAGACCCTTGCTGTACTGGACTAAGTTACCTTTGCTCCTACTGGTCTCTGAGAGCCTTGCTGTACTGGTTGCACTGGTCTCTGAGAGCCTTGGTGTACTGGCTACACTGGTCTCTGAGAGCCTTGGTGTACTGGCTAAACTGGTCTCTGAGAGCCTTGTTGTACTGGACTAACTTAACTTTGTTCCTACTGGTCTCTGAGAGCCTTGCTGTACTGGTTACACTGGTCTCTGAGAGCCTTTTTGTACTGGACTAATTTAACTTTGTTCCTACTGGTCTCTGAGAGCCTTGTTGTACTGGCTACTCTTGTTTATGAGAGCCTTGTTGTACTGGGTGCACTGGTCTCTGAGAGCCTTGGTGTACTGGCTACACTGGTCTCTGAGAGCCTTGGTGTACTGGCTACACTGGTCTCTGAGAGCCTTGGTGTAATGGCTACACTGGTTTAAAACCATTGTTTCTCTTTAATGCTCTGCTATAAGATAATTGTTGGTATTTGTAATTGGTTATATAATGTGTTTGAAATAATTGTAACTGTGCATTTACAGGATGACCGTGGCCTGTTGTCATTGGAAATCACCTCTGCTACAATGCGTGAGTCTGGCAAATATGAATGTCGGGCCATGAATGAGGATGGCCAAGCAAGCACCAGTGCTGTCCTGGATGTTAATGGTAAGTGAATAAACACGATCAAGCACCAGTGCTGTCCTGGATGTTAATAGTAAGTGAATAAGCATGATCAAGTGAGCACCAGTGCTGTCCTGGATGTTAATGGTAAGTGAATAAGCATGATCAAGTGAGCACCAGTGCTGTCCTGGATGTTAATGGTAAGTGAATGAGCATGATCAAGTGAGAACCAGTGCTGTCCTGGATGTTAATGGTAAGTCAATAAGCATGATCAAGCTAGCACCAGTGCTGTCCTGGATGTTAATGGTAAGTGGATAAGCCTGATCAAGTGAGCACCAGTGCTTTCCTGGATGTTATTGGTAAGTGGATAAACCTGATCAAGTGAGCACAATTGCTTTCCTGGATGTTAATGGTAAGTGGATAAGCCTGATCAAGTGAGCACCAGTGCTGTCCTGGATGTTAATGGTAAGTGAATAAGCCTGATCAAGTGAGCACCAGTGCTGTCCTGGATGTTAATGGTAGGTGAATAAGCCTGATCAAGTGAGCACCAGTGCTGTCCTGGATGTTAATGGTAAGTGAATAAACATGATCAAGCACCAGTGCTGTCCTGGATGTTAATGGTAAGTGAATAAGCATGATCAAGTGAGCACCAGTGCTGTCCTGGATGTTAATGGTAAGTGAATAAGCATGATCAAGTGAGCACCAGTGCTGTCCTGGACGTTAATGGTAAGTGAATAAGCTTGATCAAGTCAGCACCAGTGTTGTCCTGGATGTTAATGGTAAGTGAATAAGCATGATCAAGTGAGCACCAGTGCCGTCCTGGATGTTAATGGTAAGTGAGTAAGCCTGATCAAGTGAGCACCAGTGCTGTCCTGGACGTTAATGGTAAGTGAATAAGCTTGATCAAGTGAGCACCAGTGCTGTCCTGGATGTTAATGGTAAGTGGATAAGCCTGATCAAGTGAGCACCAGTGCTTTCCTGGATGTTAATGGTAAGTGGATAAGCCTGATCAAGTGATCACCAGTGCTGTCCTGGATATTAATGGTAAGTGGATAAGCATGATCAAGTGAGCACAAGTGCTGTCCTGGATGTTAATATTAAAAGGGCAAATTTATTGTACATTTTGCAAAGATTCTTTTTAGTAATGCATTGTAGTCATGGAACAAACGGTAATTAACATATTAAGAAAATTACACAAATTTTACTAAATGTGATCAATAATAACTTTTGAGATAAACTGAATCTCCTGCTTATTGAAATTTCATCTCAGTTTCTAACAGTTATTTGCTAAGGTCTCATTAGGATCTAATGGCTCATTCTAAATGAAATCACAGATAAACTTGAAAAATTGTTTTGATATCCTCTTTGTAATATATTATTTTTGTGAATAGTTTCCTTTTCCGAGATTGTCTTAACACCATCTCAATGCTATTGCTTTTGAAGTTGTGGATGCATTAACTGGCATTGATTATGAGAGGCCTCAGTTCATACGGGTTATGGAAACCCTGGTAATTGACACAGGCAAAGATGCTAAATTTGAAGTGGAAGCTATCGGTCAGCCAACACCCAACTTTAAATGGTAAGCACGTTTCCTTAGATGCAAACATCATGTTTAACTTAGCATATGTGATGTTTATATTAGCATACTTGATGCTTATATTGGCATATGTGATGTTTATATTAGCATATGTGATGTTTATATTAGCATATGTGATGTTTAACTTAGCATATGTAATGTTTATATTAACATATGTGATGTTTATATTAGCATACTTGATGTTTATATTAGCATATGTGATGTTTAACTTTGCATATGTGATGTTTATATTACCATATGTAATGTTTATATTAGTGTACTTGATGTTTATATTGGCATATGTGATGTTTTATTATGAAATTCTTTTAAAGATGTTAAAGATATCTTCTGTGATTTAATTTTGCCACCAAAATTGAAAGTTGAGGGGATGGTGGAATTTCACTTCAAGAGTATACTTACCTCCCTAATACTCTTTGATATTGCTAAATATCGGCTTTCACTTAATAAAGCACTCAGATTAAAAAAGAAAGGTGCCCCTACTGGGCAGGTAGTCAGAAGTCAGTCAGGTGGATGCCAGCCCCACCACCGCACATGCGCCGACTAGTACGTCCTCTTTGCTAATTTATTGGCAAAGGGTTCACACATGCTTTCATGCTTAAAGCTTTTCTGAGCTGTTTAAGTCGTTAAATCATATATTAGGAGTGTTATACAACCTGTGGGATATGGCAGAGTGTATTAATTCGCCGGAGGAGCACCCAGGACCTAGCCATCAGGTGACTTCTAGTATATTTTAGCGAGTTTATCCCATTGTAATGTGTTTCCGGGACTCGCGTTTATCATGATAAGCGCCTAAAATAACTAG
Source organism: Chaetoderma sp. LZ-2023a (assembly GCA_034401795.1). NCBI lineage: Eukaryota > Metazoa > Mollusca > Caudofoveata > Chaetodermatida > Chaetodermatidae > Chaetoderma > Chaetoderma sp. LZ-2023a. The sequence continues at coordinate 80,697,504 of CM067359.1, forward strand.
TTTATTTCAAAATGGTGCTATGAAATGCTAATCTCTCTTTGTGTTTATGTCCACAGGTATCTACCTATGATTGTTTAGGACATCACATCATCAGAGAATTTGTTTTTCTCCCCACCAAGGTACCATTTCCTACTAATATTGTTAGGTTATCTAACCAAAAATCTTTTCCCAGTGAGTTGGAGGCCTCGGATGAAGGTCTTCTCACTTTGCCCTCTTGGTCCACTTCCTTCCCCTTTAAGGTGGAGAGAGTTTAGAGGTCATAATGTTGGTGGAGCGTCCGGTACAGCAGATCAGATGGTTTGTCTATGCTAAAGACTCAGGTACTCTAGTTATGATATGAGGCATTTCAATTATATTTGACAATATTTATAAAATCGTACTGCCATTTATCATTGTTTATTTGATGTTTGTATAGTCTGTATAAACTATCCTGTCTAGTTAGGATGTTCTGGATATGATTACAATTCGTCCTTACACCTGGAGGTTTTGTTTTGGATCGATTTAACTTCTTATTTTTGAAGTTATGACGTCATAATCAGCCTTGCGCCTTACTATCAGTTAAAAGTTTTGTCCAACGCTGATTTATTATTATTATTAGCTATTAAAAATTGGGTCTTTATGGCCCCTTCCTCCTTGTTTATTTTGTGTTGAGTTCTAATTCAATATCTGTAATACTCATTGTCTTCATCCTCTGCTGTGTTTCAGAGGCCTGGTTGTCCTTCATGTGGAAGGTTTAGCCTGGATAAATTCTTCCCCCATTTATGCTCCCAGTGCAGCCCATGTGGGCCATTGCTTAAATGTGAGATCTGTAAAAAGTGTGGGGGGGGGAGCTAATGTCTGAATTTCTATCATTGCAGGCCAGGGAGAAGGCTCCAGAGGAGGAGAGGAAAATTAAGAAAGAGGCTTCTGGTAAGAAGGGTAAGAGGAAGGCCTCGTCCGCTATGGATATGGAGGCCTTTGTATTGAGATGATGGGAGAGATGAAGAGGACAATTAAAGATTTGGTCCCAGAGTTGCTTCATGGCATGCTTCCTGGTCAAAATCTTTCATTGTCCTCTTCATCTGCTCCGGAGCGGATAATCCCCGCCTCTGAATCGGTACTATTTAGGGACCTATCAGTTTTCGACCATGATTCAGAGGTGGCCCTAATAGAGGGTGAAATCCACGGTAAGAACACTGGCAGCAGGCTTGCCGTGCCGGTTGTTCGTGGTCAGGTGTCGCTGGAACCTGCCTGCTTATCAGGCCAGGATTATCCACACCCTGCAGGTACCAGTTCCTCCTATGGTACCTTCCTTGGCCAGTCTGGGTTAGCATTCTTTGCTGACCTGGAGTCTAATCTTTCTGGCCAGGAAGAAGAGGATTATCTGCTGGGTTCTCCTGGCGCCGTGGCCATGGACATTGATGTACGTGCACCCCTCACGGGGAACACAGGTGACATTGTCCATGGTACTACTCATGCAGGAGTAGCGTTCCCGGCACAGAAGGTAGCCCGGGCTGGATCTGATGGCCAGTTTTACCGCATACCTCGGCTTGCCAATGGTGTAGCAGGTGCTGACCAGGGCCGTGGTGTGGCAAAATTTTCCCCACGCAATACCATGGCGCCTGCTCCTGGTCAAGCCAGTCAGTTTGGCATGCCTGGTCTTTCAGGCCCGCATGCTTTCTCTGGCTTGCCAGGCTTATCAGTTCCTCCAGCCACATATACACCTGTGATTGCTCAGGAGGATGACGAAGGCCCTCGTCTTGTAGAGCATTCACAGGTGGCCATGGAGGAAGACTGGTCTGACGCTTGTCAGTGGCTAATCAACGTCAGACCAGATCTTGCCGTGGATCAGTCGGCCAGTCAACGGGACCAGCGCCCGTGGCTGGCAGGAAAACTGACTGTTACTGCTATGCCATCTTTGCCATTAGCTGATCATATTGTTGATATGTTCACTGCGGCGGAGATGTCCATTAAGGACATGGGCATTTAGCGAAGGCCCTGCGAAGTGGCAGAGCGGTGCTGTATTGCAGCTGATCAATATCAGCTATACGGTGTAGTACCGAAGCCAAGCACGGATGACTGTGCTGCGCTGGGTGAAGATACGCGGCCAGGTTCCCGGTCTGACATGGGAGCACTGTGTTCGAATGTTTTGCATTCGGCTAACACCGCGTTACGTGATGCGGAAGAGAGTTCGAGGGCATCTATTTCAGCACTTTCGCATGTCTCACAGTTGTTACAAGGGGTAGTAACGGCATCCGCATTATGTCAGCCTAGTCCGGTGACTGTCCAGAGAGCCATCCAAGATGGAATTGACTTGGCTTTGGACTGTTTAACCCAGTCTGTAACCAGGAGTGTCCGGGCGAGGCGCACGTTTGTTCTTGATAACTTGGGCCCATCCCAGGATTTGTATAATAGGCTGCCTATGACAGGTCCTGGTCTCTTTGGAGGTGAGGGATGTAAGCATCTCCAGGAGACGGTTACCCTGGTCAATAACCAGAGGGCATTACGTGAGCAATTTGAAGTGCTCCATAGAGAGCGCGTTCATGCAGCTCCCCCTGCATATCATCCCCTGCAGGCTCGAGGTGGCGCTGGCCAGGTCAGAGGCCAGCCACCAGCGCAGTGTCAGCAATGGCCACGTGCGCTTCGGTCAGCAAGTGAGGGGGGTGCAGGCTCGTCCGGCGCAGCCAGCCAGGCAGCTGCCCATGCGCCGCCATGCGGGCCGTGGTGCGCAAGGATCTGGTCGTGGTAATCGTACCTGACAGGGTGATTACCACAGTAAGAGCTACCCCAGTGCATCTGCACCAGGAGACAGTGCCACTCTTGTGCTCCTTATGTCCACCTCTCTCCCTAGGTGGACCAGTGGGAGGCTGATTGGCCAACCACATGCAAGAGTGGGAACGGTTGACTCAGGACCGTTTAGTCTTGCAATGGCTTTCAGTCGGGTATCATCCCGACTGGATAACAGGCCCACCATCACGACTGTCTCTGGTGCCGGTCTGGACTCAAATTCCAAAAGATCCAGATCAGCAGTTGTGTATAGAGGAGGAAATAAATTCCCTCATACTCAAGGAAGCAATTAAACCGGCACAAAATTGCCCGGGCTTCTATTCAACCGTGTTCTTGGTAATGAAAAGCACTGGAGGGTGGAGACCAATTCTCAACCTCAAGCCATTGAACAAGTTCATAGACACACCCAGTTTCAAAATGGAAACTCTGAGATCGGTGTTGGCAGGGTTGGAGAGGGGAATGTGGACAGCTTCAATAGATTTGAAGGATGGTTATTTCCACATTCCAATAGCGAGGAGTTTTCGTTGCTTCCTGATTTTTGCATTCCAGGGCAGACAGTGGGAATTCAGGGTGTTACCCTTTGGAATTTCTATGGCTCCTCGTGTCTTCACCAGGGTGGTTCTTACGATAACAGCATACCTCCGCAGGAGAAGCATAGCAGTTCACACGTACATAGACGACTGGCTGTTAAAAGCACACAACCAGGAAAGTTTATCAGCAAATCTGGAGATAGTTTTGAAAACTCTCACAGATTTAGGCTGGATAATAAATTTTCAAAAATCAGAGCTGACTCCATCCAAGAAGTTTGTTTACCTGGGAATGTTCTTCGATCTGGAGATAGGATATGTTTATCCTACTCAGGAGAGGGTACAGATACTCATCTCAGTAATACAGTCAGTGTGCAACAGTCATCATGTCCTGGTATGGGTTTATCTGAGAATGCTGGGATTGATGGTTTCTCTGGAACCAGTCATTCCTCAGGCGGCCTTACACAGGCGGCCGATCCAGTTATTTCTCATGACACAATGGACCCAGAGTACAGGTTCACTGGACTCAAGCATGTCAGTATTGGAGCCTCTAATTCATCACCTTCAATGGTGGTTGAAGACAGAGAATCTCCTGGCGGGGATAATGTTAACCCCTCCTCACCCTCAGTTAACGATGTATACAGATGCATCGATGGAGGGGTGGGGAGCTTGCCTGGAAGAATCCATGATATCATGGCTTTGGAATCTGGAACAGTCAAAGGAACATATCAATCTACTGGAATTACGAGCAGTAGTCCTGGGCCTGGAACATTTCTTACAGAAAGTTCAGGGCAAGAGTGTTCTAATTCGATCAGACAACTCAACAGTAGTGACTTACATAAACTGCCAGGGTGGAACGAAGTCGCTCAGTCTCTGTATGATGACTTGGAAAATGCTTTGTTGGTGCCTGGATCACAGGGTTACCTTGAAAGCAGTTCATATTCCGGGAAGGTTAAATCTGCTAGCAGAATCATTGAGCCGAAGGATGAGTGTTTTACCTACGGAATGACAACTAAATCAATGTGTGGCGGATCGTCTGTTCAACCACTGGGGAAAACCCAACATAGATTTATTCGCAACGAAGAGGAATGCGAAGATGACGATGTACGTCTCCCCGATTCCAGATCCGAGCGCTATCGCAACAGATGCATTAGCTATCAGTTGGGTGGGAATGTATGCATACACATTCCCTCCAGCAATCCTGATGCCAAAGATTCTTCAGAAAATCAGACAAGAGGAATGCCAAGTGCTTCTGATCGCCCCAAATTGGCCAAGCCAATCATGGTATACGGATCTGCTGGACCATCTGGTCTGCAATCTGGTTCCTCTGCCTCTGATGGACAATATTATCTTCCAGGGCAAGAACCTTCACAACAATCCGTCAATGTTCCAATTGACTGTGTGGATGTTGTCAAGGAGTCTAGAATTAAGGAGGGCTTTTCTGAGCAAGCAGCCATGTTCATGGCAAAAGCCAGGAGGGGGTCAACCTCCAGAGCATATAATTATAAAATCAACAGATTTGCAGAATGGTGCTCAAAAAGATGTATTAATCCAATGGATTCATCTATTCAGGTAGTAGCCGATTTTCTCTGTCACCTGTATGATGCCTATAGCCTCAAGCCTAACTCTATTGCTGGCTATAAGTCAGCTTTAATGACAGTTATCCCTTGCTTGGCTAATAGGGGAAGTGATGAAGTAAATACATTAAATACTTTAATCAAAGGCATGGGCAATCTAAGACCAAGGAATCCCCCAGTGATTCTGTCTTGTAGTTTATCACTAGTCCTTCATGTGCTAGCTGATAGGCCGTTTGAACCACTAAGCTCCATTTCTATGAAAATGTTGATGCTTAAAACTGTATTTTTAATTGCTGCGGCCTCGGCTAGGCGTAGAAGTGAGATTCATGCCTTGTCAGCCGAGACAGACCATTTTGTGGTTACAGGGGAAGGCCTTAGGCTTCTACCCTGGATAAATTTCATGGCGAAAAACCAGTCTTTGAAATATCCGGGTCAACCTATAATTTTACCAGCTTTGACTAGGTTTGATCCTAATTCAAAACTATGGTGTCCAGTCCGAGCATTAATCCGGTACAAACAACGTACTCAGGATTGGCGGACGGACCCAACAGCATTATGGTTGTCATATATTGAACCCCATGGCAGGGTGTCAAAGGACACCATTTCCAGGTGGATTCTAGAGTGTATTCAATTTTGCCATAAGTCCGCCACAGGTAAACAAGTTGACATGGCCAAGGCTCACAGTGTCCGAGGTGTAGTGGCTTCCACTGCCCTATTTAATTGGGTACCCGTGGATGACATTATGTCAGTAGCTCAGTGGCACTGTGAGTCAAGTTTTACCGACCATTATCTCTGTGACACCTCGAGTCCTCTCGCCTTATCGATTTTGAAAAGCTAATCTCGGTGTACATATTTTGATGAGGTATCCTCATTTTGTATATATTTCACATTTAATCAATGGAAACTTCTACTTTATGGGCTGCATCAGTCTTCACCAATGGGGAGATGATGACAGTACCAATCTTCCACAATGTTAGTCTTGTGTGTGTTTGTCCATGTTTTTTGTAATGTCACGTGACCCTTCGTTATTAATATGGTGATGATACATGTTTTATGTGGTTCATTATTGAGAGTATACGAAAATGAAGCCTTTTCGTTTTATGTCTTATAAGTACATGGCACTTGTACGTAGAGAGCATATGGGACATTGAGGTCATTCAGTCTTCCTCCCAAGAGGAGGGGGGGGGGGGGAGCGCATATGACTTTGGTCATCTCTCAGCCATCGGTTTGTGTTAGCCGATGTTTTCTATCTATTCCTGATTGTGTTTCCACACAATTTCAGAGGTTAAAGTGCCTTAATCGCAGAAAAGCGCATGGGGAAGAGCTGGTCTTTTGACCTCGCCTCCCTCCAGCCGAATTCACCGACGAATTCTGGTAATATCAAAGAGTATTAGGGAGGTAAGTATACTCTCGAAGTGAAATAAACAAAATCACGGATTTCTTTTTTCACGAGAGAGTTGATACTTACCTCACTAATACGGCCACGGCCTCTCCGCCCCACAGAGGCTTGGTCTTCAGGCTCTAGTAAGTTGCATGGTGTCAGCCAATAAATTAGTCAGAGGAAGTACTAGTCGGCCCATGCGCGGTGGTGGGGCTGGCATCCACCTGACTGACTTCTGACTACCTGCCCAGTAGGGGCACCAATCTTTTTTAATCTGAGTGTTTTATTAAGTGAAAGCCGATATTTAGCAATATCAAAGAGTATTAGGGAGGTAAGTATCAACTCTCTCGTGAAAAAAGAAATCCGTGATTTTGTTTAATTAGGGCTGCCATCATTTCCCATTCAATTAAAAATCATGATTTTCTATGATGTTAAGCAAAACAAATTTGAAATCATGAGCAATATACAGTGACATGTTGAATATGTTTAAATCACTGTAGCAGGAGGCTGTTGCTGCCTAATCCTCTTAACTGGAGGCTGTTGCTGCCTAATCACCTTAACCGGAGGTTGTTGCTACCTAATCACATTAACTGGAGGCTGTTGCTGCCTAATCACCTTAACTAGAGGCTGTTGCTGCCTAATCACCTTAGCTAGAGGCTGTTGCTGCCTAATCACCTTAACTTGAGCCTGTTACTACCTAATCACCTTAACTGGAGGCTGTTGCTGCCTAATCACCTTAACTGGAGGGTGTTGCTGCCTAATCACCTTAACTGGAGGCTGTGGCTGCCTAATCACTGTAACTGATGGTTGTTGATGCCTAATCACCTTAATTGGTCACCTTCACTGGAAGCGGTTGCTGCCTAATCACCTTAACTGGAGGCTGTTACAGCATAATCACCTTAACTTGGGGCTGTTGCTGACTAATCACCTTAACTGAGGGCTGTTGCTGTCTAATCAGCTTAACTGAAGACTATTGCTGCCTATTCGCCTTAGCTGAAGGCTGTTGTGACATAATCACCTTAACTGAAGGCTTTTGTTGCCTAATCTCCTTAACTGAAGGCTTTTGTTGCCTAATCCCCTTAACTGGAGGCTGGTGCTGCCTAATCACCTTAACTGGAAGCTGTTGCTCTCTATTTCAGCAAGCTAATTTGATGTAAATATAAGTGTTTGAAGAAGATTTTCATTGAAATGATTACCAATGTCTGCATGTTTCCAAACACATCCCATCCCACCCAGTGAGACTTCTTCCATCAATGGATCATACAATATACTAATAATGTGAGGGAGTAGTGAAGATGAGGGTGGAAAGTGAGTGGGCGGAAGGTGAAGGTGGAAAGTGAGAGGGTGGAAGGCGAGGGAGTAGGGAAGATGAGGGTGCTGAGTGAGGAGTGGAAGTTGGGTGATAGAAGGTAAGGTAGTGGAAGGGGAGGCGGTTAGGAAAATGAGGAGGTTATCTGTGCAATCTGTACAGAGAGGGGTGGGTGGGTGGTGGTGGCTTTGATAAATAGATTATTTTCTCTATTTATTTTATACCAGGCAAAGAGACACATTGGATGTAGCCTCTGATTCTCGCATACAGTTTGTTAATGATGGTCATGGCAGTGGCCAGCTGGTCATACATAACGTTGACCGTGCTGACTCTGGACTATACTTCTGTATTGCATATAATAAAGCTGGTCGTACCAAATGCTGTTCATCACTCAAAATTAGAGGTACATACATCATTAATCTATCCATCCAATCAAAATCAGATGTATATACATCATTAACCTATCAATCCAACAAAAATCAGAGGTATGTACTTCATTAACCTATCCATCCAATCAAAATCCGAGGTACGTAAATCATTAACCTATCCATCCAATCAAAATCAGAGGTACGTACATCATTAACCTATCCATCCAATCAAAATCAGAGGTATATGCATCATTAACCTATCAATCCAATCAAAATCAGAGGTACGTATATCATTAACCTATCCATCCAATCAAAATCAGAGGTACGTACTTCATTAACCTATCCATCCAATCAAAATCAGAGGTACGTATATGATTAACCTATCCATTCAATCAAAATCAGAGGTACGTATATCATTAACATATTATATCATTCTAGGCTATGCCTCTAGTGGACACCCTGTATGCACAAGATATATTGTAAATATCATTCAGCCAAATAAATGAAGATTCAATTCAATTCAATTCAATTCATTAAGCTATCAATCCAATACAAAATTTTAAACGCTTTTTTGAAACTCTTTTGCCTACTGACATAACTGACATTGTGTTAACAGGATAACTGAATTATTCCACACAGCATGAGCCTCATCTGTTCCATTACTGGTTTCTCTTCTGCCCCACTACTGGGTTCTCTCTTAGTGGCGTGGTGTATGTGTATGCGTGTGTGGGGTGGGGTGTGTGTGTGTGTGTGTGTGTGTACATGCGTGTGTGCGTGCATGCGTGCGTGCAGTGCGTGCGTGCGTGTGTGTTTGTGGTGCATGCACCAAGGGTTAAAGCATGCCTCCACCTGATTAGCTCCAATAGAGCTATAAGTGGATAATACTCATGATGCCTAATCATTCATTAACCACAATTCAGTAATACCAGATTTTTACCCATGTGCGATTGTTAGCTTGATAGGCATACATAAGGCATCGATACATACATACAGACACAATACACTCATCCATCCACCTACAAGCATTCACACACACACACACGCAAGCATGCACGCACACATGTGCACGCACACGAACATGCATGCATGCACACATGCACGCACGCATGCACATACGCACGCACGTACGCATGCACACACACACATGCACACACGCACACATGCACGCACACACACACACACGCATGCATGCACGCACGCACGCACGCACACACGCACGCACGCACGCATGCACGCACGCACGCACGCACGCACGCACGCACACACACACAGACATCAATGCACACATGCACACATGCACGCACACACACATGCATGCACACACACATACACGCACATACATACACGCACACACACGCGCACACATACATGCACACACACACGCATGCACGCACGCACATGCATGCACGCACATACACGCACACACATGCGCATACATACATGCACACACACACGCATGCACGCACGCACATGCATGCATGCACATACACACACACGCACACACACACGCACGCACGCATGCACGCACGCACGCACGCACGCACGCACGCACGCACGCACGCACGCACGCACACACACAGTTGGACGGAGGGAGGTAGTGTTTGAGAAGAGAGAGAGAGATTGCATGATGCTTTTCTACACAAACCATTGTGTCATTTAGATTTGCGCCCTGGCACATATCTTGGAAGAGATGAGAGAGAAGGCATCCAGAAGACACCTGTCCTATCAGATGAGCAGAAGGAAGACAGAATACCTGAGAAACGTGATGATGGTGGACAGCCTCCTTACTTTATAAAGAAACTTCCAGCTGAGGTTGAAATATCCGAGGGGCAGATGCTGATCTTGGAGTGTTCTGTTGAGGGAACACCCAGACCTAATGGTAAGAGCTAGGCCTAATGGTAAATACTTTCGTTAGTAGGAGGGGCTGGATGAGAATGAAATGGAAGTAGCACATACATATCTGATGATAAATATATTGTAATGGCGGGCCGATGAGTGGGTGGGTGGGCGGGCAGGCATGTGGGTGTGTGGCGGGTGAGTGGGTTGATTGATGGATAGAGGTATTTAGAGATAACCAGATTGATTGTTTTCACTTCAAAAGAGTGTACTGACCATCATGAAGACTGCAATATATGATAATATATCTAACTGGCTCAATTTAACACAAAATTAAAATAAACCTGACTCTAATAGGAAGGTAGCCTAGCTGTCAGAATGACACATGCGCAAGCCGACTGACACAACACAATGATAATGAATTGGCTCCACTCCACATGTGTTTTCAAAGCTAGCTTTAATTTTCAATAAATTTAATCTTATTTGAAGTGATAGGGCCAGGTTTCTTGCTAATAAATGGAATCTTTACCCTTAACATGTGATGTGGTAGATGATGACCTTATCCACCAGGTGTATAACATTTGATTTTTGTGGCATGCATAGTGTCGCCTATTTACAGAATTACATGAATCTTGGTCAAAAGTCATATTCGGTATAAAATATTGCTTATTTTACTACTTAGTTTAGGGTAATGTGTTTGTGTGGATATTGTAAGGGAGAAGTCGAGTTGTTTAGTAAGCACTGGGTCCCAGCTATCCTCTGTTATTTATTTATTGGGGATGTAGTATTGGTCTGTAAAAGAAACATTTACATCTCTCCACCCTTGGATGCCCAAAATACATTCTAAGCCAATGTTTTTCTCATGCATGCACCTTGGTTCACGATCCTGTTTTCCAGTATAGATTTAGATGGGGAGGCTGCTGGAGGGCTTCTCAAAATCAAGCCTTTCTCATGCTTCTCAATCTTGGTAACATATTGGTTTTTATTTAGCCAACCTTTCACACATTCTTAGTCCTTCATAGCTACGAGAATGGAGAGAGATATGTATGTGTGTGTGTGTGTGTGTGTGTGTGTGTGCGTGCGTGCGTGCGTGCGTGCGTGCGTGCGTGCGTGCGTGCGTGCGTGCGTGCGTGCGTGCGTGCGTGCGTGCGTGTGCGTGCGTGCGTACATGCGTGTGCATGCTGAAATGTTAGATAATACTAATTTTTTATTGTGTCTGTGTATATGTTAATATTATTTGATTACTGTCTATTAATGAATATTCTCCAAGAAAGAAAATATGTGTTATAATAATTTATCCCGTATTTAATTTTTTGAAGTAATTACACATCTTATTAATGACTGTGCAACTACCTCTTGGAAGGTTTCAAAGTTTTATTAAAAGTTGGATTTATTTATTTAATTTCTTTCTTTACTAAGACAACTAAATACTAATTGTCCGTCTATGTGTTGTTTCAGAAGATTGTCGAGAACTGTCCTATTTTTATACGTAAAGCAAGGCTCCCATGCCAGCTTTGCCTGACATGGTGGCATTCAAGCAGGAGATGATGAGTGAGATGAAAAAGCCTTTGAAGGATTAGATGCTATAGATGTTGAAAGGCATGTTGCCTGCTTCTAAGCCTTCAGAAACTTCTTCTGCACTAGAGCAAGGTTCCCTACCTCTGGTTCTGGTCTCTCAATTAAGGGTACATCAGTTTTCACAGAACCAGAATTCACAGCACCCTGGGTGCCATGTTCTCCAGCAGTCCTGCTCTTCCTCAGGCTGAGTTTCCTCCCTTGGATAACTGGGCAATCTTTCCTGAGGAAGGAAAAGAGGAAGCCTTGCTAGGCAAACTGATGAGCCGTACTGTACCTGTGAGGTGTATCAGCAGAGCTATACCTTATTTGTGTATCAGCAGTGCTGTACCTGTTAGGTGTATCAGCAATGCTGTGCCCGTGAGGTGTGTGAAGTGTATCAGCAGTGCTGTACCTGTGAGGTGTATCAGCAGTGCTGTGCCCATGAGGTGTATCAGCAGTGCTGTACCTGTGAGGTGTATCAGCGGTGTTGTACCTGTGAGGTGTATCAGCAGTGCTGTGCCCATGAGGTGTATCAGCAGTGCTGTACCTGTGAGGTGTATCAGCAGTGATGTACCTGTGAGGTGTATCAGCAGTGTTGTACCTGTGAGGTGTATCAGCAGTGCTGTACCTATGAGGTGTATCAGGAGTGCTGTACCTGTGAGGTATATCAGCAGTACTGTACCTGATTGGTGTATCAGCATTGCTGTACCTGATTGGTGTATCAGCAGTGTTGTACCTGTGAGGTGTATCAGCAGTACTGTACCTGTGAGGTGTATCAGCAGTGCTGTACCTGATTGGTGTATCAGCAGTGTTATACATGTGAGGTGTATCAGCAGTACTGTTCTGTACCTGTGAGGTGTATCAGCAGTGCTGTACCTGATTGGTATATCAGCAGTGTTGTACCTGTGAGGTGTATCAGCAGTACTGTACCTGTGAGGTGTATCAGCAGTGCTGTACCTGATTGGTGTATCAGCAGTGTTGTAGCTGTGAGGTGTATCAGCAGTGCTGTACCTGATTGGTGCATCAGCATTGCTGTACCTGTGAGGTGTATCAGCAGTACTGTACCTATGAGGTGTATCAGCAGTGCTGTACCTGATTGGTGTATCAGCAGTGTTGTAGCTGTGAGGTGTATCAGCAGTGCTGTACCTATGAGGTGTATCAGCAGTGCTGTACCTGTGAGGTGTTGTGCTGGACCTGCGAGGTGTATCAGCAGTTCTGTACCTGTGGGGTTTATCAGCAGTGCTGTATCTGTGAGGTGTATCAGCTGTGCTGTTCCTGTGGGGTGTATCAGCAGTACTGTACCTGATTGGTGTATCAGCATTGCTGTACCTGATTGGTGTATCAGCAGTGTTGTACCTGTGAGGTGTATCAGCAGTACTGTACCTGTGAGGTGTATCAGCAGTGCTGTACCTGTGAGGTGTATCAGCAGTGTTGTACCTGTGAGGTGTATCAGCAGTACTGTACCTGTGAGGTGTATCAGCAGTGCTGTACCTGATTGGTGTATCGGCAGTGTTGTACCTGTGAGGTGTATCAGCAGTACTGTACCTGTGAGGTGTATCAGCAGTGCTGTACCTGATTGGTGTTTCAGCAGTGTTGTACCTGTGAGGTGTATCAGCCATACTGTACCTGTGAGGTGTATCAGCAATGCTGTACCTGATTGGCGTATCAGCAGTGCTGTAGCTGTGAGGTGTATCAGCAGTGCTGTACCTATGAGGTGTATCAGCAGTGCTGTACCTGTGAGGTGTAGTGCTGGACCTGCGAGGTGTATCAGCAGTTCTGTACCTGTGAGGTTTATCAGCAGTGCTGTATCTGTGAGGTGTATCAGCCGTGCTGTACCTGTGAGGTGTATCAGCAGTGTTGTACCTGTGAGGTGTATCAGCAGTTCTGTACCTGTTAGGTGTATCAGTAGTTCTGTACCTGTGAGGTGTATCAGCAGTGCTGTACCTGTGAGGTGTAGTGCTGTACCTGTGAGATGTATCAGCAGTGCTGTACCTGTGAGGTGTATCATCAGTACTGTGCCTGTGAGGTGTATCAGCAGTTCTGTACCTGTGAGGTGTATCAGCAGTACTGTACCTGTAAGGTGCATCAGCAGCGCTGTACCTGTGAGGTGTATCAGCAGTGCTGTATAGGGCTTCACGGTATTAGAAAAATGAATATTGGTATCGATATCAACTTTCGTACCGGTATACCTTTAATACCGGTATTATTCCAATGGGAAAAATGGAGCGAGGCTTGAGTAGTATGATTCCATATTCAACGTATATCAGCACTGCTTAAATAGTCACCGCAATTTCACATCATGAGAACATACTTACCTCCCTAACACTCTTGATATACTAGTATATGTTATACCGGTTTTATCTTATATCTCGATATTTCGGTTTCGGCAAAATCATATCGGTATGACTAACAGTATAGCTATGATACTGGTATTCGATATAATATCGGTATATTGTGAAGCCCTAGTGCTGTACCTGATTGGTGTATCAGCAGTGCTGCACCTGTGAGGTGTATCAGCAGTGCTGTACCTGTGAGGTGTATCAGCAGTACTGTACCTGTGAGGTGTACCAGCAGTGCTGTACCTGTGAGATGTATCAGCAGTGCTGTACCTGTGAGGTGTATCAGCAGTGCTGTACCTGTGAGGTGTATCAGCAGTGCTGTACCTGTGAGGTGTATCAGCAGTTCTGTACCTGGTAGGTGTATCAGCAGTGCTGTAACTGTTAGGTGTATCAGCAGCGCTGTACCTGTGAGGTGTATCAGCAATGCTCCATATTTTCTGTGATGCATAAGATTCCTTAGTAGAATAATAATAAAACATTCATCCTGGACATTTTAAATTATTTTCAACTATTTTGACCAAATATTCTGAGATCACATTATAGTTGAGTACATGTCATGCTCCTGCAGACTGAAGAACGTTATGTGTCAGGCAGTTGAGCCTCAAGGCCCAAAATTTTCTGTAAATTTGACATTTTACTCAAAATCATAAAACATTTTTTTGTTGAAATAAATGAAATTATGTCTGCTCACTCCAGCCTGTAACGGCTCAGGCCGCCCCATACTTTACCAATGCCAATAAATAAATAAAATTAAATCTACATACGTCCTGTGACGAGTTTTTGCAATATTACTGCATCTGGCAGGTGGACGAGCTGCCAATATTCTTAAAATAACTTCAACACATATACCAGTACCGTATTTCACCACACAAATATGCCAGCATGGCACAGACGGATATAGCTGCTAAAGGGAGAGCATTCTTCTGGGAAAATTTTTGTCATCATTGCCATTGGCAATATATGGGGTGGCCTGTGCAGTTACAGTCTTGAGTTAGCAGGGTGGTCTGGGCCGTTACAAGCAGCAAAGGTTTAATAATTTTACTTTCAAGCAATCTTGTGTGAATTAGTGCTTTTAAATAGCAATTATTAAATTAAATAAAATTAATTTATTAGAAAATTCAGTAGTTCTTATTTATCCAATAAAATTGTACATAAATTGTTGTTTATTACCTATTTAGTGACCTGGTCAAAGGGTTCACATAGTATCCACTATAGTGGGCGTCACAGAATCACAAAACTGCACCGTCTTCAGCAACTGGAGATTACATCCATTCTGGCTTCTGACTATGATGAGTACACGGTCAAGGCCAAGAATGCTCTCGGATCCTGTGAGAGTTTGTGTCTCGTTAAGAGAAAGATAACACCTGTAACTGATGATTTGATGTATGGCCGTGGAATGGCACCACATACAGGTATGCAATATCACATTCATTCTAGATGCCGGGCGAGTTCATTATCATTATTTCATTGAATTCATTATTCGCTAGCAGTCAGGCGTATGTCTCTGTGTTTGAGGAACTTAAACCTTTAATCACTAAATTTGGTCAAGAAAATCCAAATATTTTCTTAGGGAATGTCTATTTGCCCCAATATCAACATTACACCATGGCCAACACCTCCATATCCCCAAAAAGCCAGTCATCCTGTGATAAATTTTCAACAATAGTCTTCTCTTGGCAAAGAGGGCCATGGGTTATGTTGATATTGGCGCTATGGAGCTGTAGATCTTGGGTTATGTTGATATTGGCGCTATGGAGCTGTTGATCTTGGGTTATGTTGATATTGGTGCTATGGAGCTGTTGATCTTGGGTTATGTTGATATTGGTGCTATGGAGCTGTTGATCTTGGGTTATGTTGATATTGGCGCTATGGAGCTGTTGATCTTAGGTTATGTTGATATTGGCGCTATGGAGGTGTTGATCTTGGGTTATGTTGATATTGGCGCTATGGAGGTGTTGATCTTGGGTTATGTTGATATTGGCGCTACGGAGCTGTTGATCTTGAGTTATGTTGATATTGGCGCTATGGAGGTGTTGATCTTGGGTTATGTTGATATTGGCGCTATGGAGCTGTTGATCTTGGGTTATGTTGATATTGGCACTATGGAGCTGTTGATCTTGGGTTATGTTGATATTGGGGCTTTGGAGGTGTTTGTCATGGGGTATGTTTGATATTCAGGTTATGGAGGTGTTGGTCATGGGAGATGTTGATATTGGGGCTATGAAAGTGTTGGCCATGGTGTATGTTGATATTGGGTCTATGGAGGTGTCGGTCAAGGTGTATGTTGATATTGGGGCTATGAAGGTGTCGGTCAAGGGGTATGTTGATATTGGGTCTGTGGAAGTGTTGGTCATGGTGTATGTTGATATTGGGGCTATGGAGGTGTTGGTCATGGAATATATTGACATTGGGAATATGGAAGTGTTGGTCATGGGGTATGTTGATATGGGGCTGTGGCAGTGTTGGTCATGGGGTATGTTGATATTGGGGCTATGGAGGTGATGGTCATGGGGTATGTTGATATTAGAGCTATGGAGGTATTGGTCATGGGGTATGTTGATATTGGGAATATGGAGGTGTTGGTCATGGGGTATGTTGATATTGGGACTATGGAAGTGTTGGTCATGGGGTATGTTGATATTAGCGCTATGGAAGTTTGGTCATGTGGTATGTTGATATTGGGACTTTGGAGGTGTTGGTCATGTGGTATGTTGATATTGGAGATATGGAGGTGTTGGTCATGGGGTATGTTGATATTAGAGCTATGGAGGTGTTGGTCATGGGGTATGTTGATATTAGAGCTATGGAGGTGTTGGTCATGGGGTATGTTGATATTAGTGATATGGAGGTGTTGGTCATGGGGTATGTTGATATTGGGGCTATGGAGGTGATGGTCATGGGGTATGTTGATATTGGGGCTATGGAGGTGATGGTCATAGGGTATGTTGATATTGGGACTATGGAATTGTTGGTCATGGGGTATGTTGATATTGGGGCTATGGAGGTGTTGGTCATGGGGGTATGGCTATGGTGATGTGATGTATGGCCAAGGAATGGTACCCCATACAGGTATGCAACTGGTTCTAGCAAGCCTGCAGATGATGCCATTAAATGACCCTGCTAAACATGATATGCATAGATATTAAAGAAGTGGGAGTGAGTATACGAAAATCCAAGAGGAACCTGTGGGAGACATAGTGGCCAAAGAAAAAGAAAAAATTGTAGAACACAGTACATCATCATCATCATCATCATCATCATCATCATCATAGGGAATGATCTGCTGATAATGGGTCTGTGAAAGTTGAGTTGGGGGATGCTAGTCGGGAGCTGCTATTAGAGGTATTGGAGGGATGTGCTAGTATGCTGATTATATGCTTACCTTGTTTTTTATTTATCACACAGATCTGGGAACAATCAGAGGTGGCCAAGGTATGTACAATGATGATGATGATGATGATGATGATGATGACGACGATGACAACGATGACTGTGATGATGATGATGATGATGATGATGACCACTGTGGTGATGATAATGATGTGATGATGATAATTTTGATGATGAATGTATTGACGATGAAGATGATTTATGATGGTGTTAATGATGATGATGATAGTGATAGATAAGCATTTCTCTAAAGGTACATAGATAGATAATTCGTTGTATTTCTCTGATGGTACATAGATAGGTATTTCTCTTGTATTTGCCTTTTAGCTCCATTCTTTGTTCGCAATTTGCCTCTGATGATAGAAGCTGTTGAGGGCAGTGACCTACAGTTTAATTGCTCTATCAATGTCACACCTGAGGTTCAGGTGTACAAGCGACCACGGCGCAATAAAGGTGGTGATGACAAGCATGACAAGAAATCAACTTCTAAATCTGATTCTGAGCGCAAAGGTGAGATTACATTTGTATGCAATGTATGCCTATAGTCATTTACAACACCTCCCAGCCCCTATTCTTATTTGCAATTTTTCCTCCCCGCCCCTATTCTCATTTACAACTCCTCCACATCCTCACCATCCTGATTCTCATTTACAACTCCTCATCATCATCCTCCCTCCCCCCAACACCGCTATTTTCATTTAGAACTCCTCCCCACCCCTATTCCTATTTACACATCCTCCTCCCCACATATTCGCATTTACATTTTCCTCCTCCTCCTCCCCATCCCTATTCTCATTTACATATCCTACTCCTCCCCACCCCTAATCTCATTTACAACTCCTCCCCACCCCTAATCTCATTTACAACTTCTCCCCAACCCTATTCTCATTTACTTGCCTGGCTATGATTCATTGCATTAAGCACCCCCTGTTGCTGAATTCTGTCCGCACATTTTACCATGGTTGCGATTCTGTAATTGTATATTCTCCAGCACCCTCTGAAGAACAAAAGGAGAAGCCAGGGTTTTCTCCTGCACTTAGTGATGTGACCGTGACAGATGGTGAGGATGCTAGGTTCACCTGTAAAGTATATGGCTATCCAAAGCCTGAAATAATATGGTATGTAATATTAGCACTCACATTGAAATCATTGTTAAAATAGTTATTTGAATATGCATGTATGCATGTGTGCATGCATGCATGTGTGAGTAGAGGTGTGGGTAGAGGTGTGTATGCATACATGCATATACCTGTATATGCACCTGTGAGTCTAGGTAAGCACATGAGAGCTGATCTGGGTAAACATCTGTGAGTCTGTGTAAGCACCTGTGAGTCTGGGTAAGCATCTGTGAGTCTGTAAGCACCTGTGAGTCTGGGTAAGCATCTGTGAGTCTGGGTAAGCATCTGTGAGACTGTAAGCCCATGCGAGTCTGTGTAAGCATCTGTGAGTCTGGATAAGCATCTGTGAGACTGTAAGCCCATGCGAGTCTGTGTAAGCATCTGTGAGTCTGAGTAAGTACCTGTGAGTCTGGGTAAGCATATGTGAGTCTGTAAGTACCTGTGAGTCTTGGTAAGCACCTGTGAGTCTGGGTAAGCACATGTGAGTCTGGGTAAGCATCTGTGAGACTGTAAGCACATCTGAGTCTGTAAGCACATGTGAGTCTGGGTAAGTATCTGTGAGACTGTAAGCACATGTGAGTCTGGGTAAGCACATGAGTGTCTGGGTAAGCACCTGTGAGTCTGCATAAGCACCTGTAAGTCTGCGTAATGATGTATACTGGTAAGTCGGTGTGTCTGTTTAAGCATGTCTATATATGTGGTATTTATTTATCCTGTTTAATTATATTTTCATTTCTAAAAAAATCCATTTGAAAATTGCCTTTCAGGACGAAGGATGTTAACCGTCGCTTGTATCCTGGGAGACGTATTCAGATTCTTGAAGAGAATGGTTATCAAGTTTTAATTATTTCCATGGTTAGCAAGAATGATGAGGGCGAATATCAGTGTCAAGCCAAATTTGTTCAAGGATCAGCCAAGAGTAGTGCACACCTCGCATTGAGAAGTCAGTCTGTGTGTCAGTCAGTCTGTGTGTCAGTCAGTCTGTGTGTCAGTCAGTCTGTGTGTCAGTCAGTCTGTGTGTCAGTCAGTCAGTCTGTGTGTCAGTCTGTGTGTCAGTCGGTTTGTCAGTCTGTGTGTCAGTCTGTGTGTCAGTCTGTTTGTCAGTCTGTGTGTCAGTCAGTCTGTGTGTCAGTCAGTCTGTGTGGCAGTCAGTATGTGTGTCAGTATGTGTGTCTGTCTTTGTGTCAGTCTGTGTGTCAGTTGGTTTGTCAGTCTGTGTGTCAGTTTGTGTGTCAGTCTGTGTGTCAGTCTGTTTGTCAGTCTGTGTGTCAGTCGGTCCATGTGTCAGTCAGTCCGTGTTTCAGTTTGTGTGTCAGTGAGTCTGTGTGTCAGTAAGTTTGTGTGTCAGTCAGTCGGTGTGTCAGTCTGTGTGTCAGTCTGTGTGTCAGTCTGCATGTCAGTCTGTGTGTCAGTCCATGTGTCAGTATATATGTCAGTCTGTGTGTCAGTATGTGTGTCAGTCTGTGTGTCATTTTGTGGCAGTCTGTATGTCAGTTTTCACTTCAAGAGTATACTTACCTCCCTAATACTTTTGATATTGCTAAATATCGGCGTTCACTCAATAAACACTCAGAATAAAAACAGTTAGGTGCCCATACTGGGCAGGAAGACAGAGGGTAGTCTGGTGGATGCCAGCCCCACCACCGCGCATGCGCCGACTACTACTCCCTCTTTGCTAATTTATTGGCAGAGAGAACACATGTTTTTGTTGTTTTTCACTTTCACTTGTTCAAACGCATTTTAAGTCTATATATTGGAAGGATTATCGCCTGGATCATGTCGGAAAGAGTGGCTTCGCCGGAGGACGGCTCAGGATCCTTATATCCGGTGATTTCTAATATATTCTAGCAAGTTTTTCCCGGTGTAATGTGTTTCCGGGACTCGCGTTTACCGTGATAAGCGCCTGTTTTAGTTGTTTTATTTCAACATGGTGCTATATAAGACTAATCTCTCTTTGTGTTTATGTCCACAGGTATCTGTTAGGATATGTAATGGACATCACAGCATCTGAGAGTTTGTTTCTCTCCACCAAGGTTCCATTTCCTACTAATACTGTTAGGTTATCTAACCAAGAATTCTTTGTCCACTGAGTTGGAGGCCTAGTATAAAGGTCTTCTCACTTTGCCCTCTTGCTCCAATTCCTTCCCCTAAGGTGGAGAGAGTTGAGAGGCATACGGTTGGTGGAGTGCTCCAGTTCATCACGTTGGATGGTTTGTCTATACAAAGTGTCAGGTATCTAAGTAATGATATGAGGTGAGGTTAATTAGTTAAGAAAATTAACTGTTATTGCCATTGTTATCGTTGTGTATCTGATGGTTGTGTAATCTGAATAACCATTCGGAAGATGTTCTGGTATGTATACAATTCGTCCGCACGTCTGGTTGTTGGTTACGGATCGATTATTTACTGTCATGGGATCATGACGTCATAATCAGCCTTGCTATTTATTAACAATTAAAGTTTTGTCCAATGCTGGTTTCAGATGATTATTGATCTTTATGGTCATTTCCCTCTCTTTTGGTTTGGTTTTGAGTTTTCTAACTGTAACAAAATTACTCATTGTCCTCGTCCTTTGTCCTGTTTCAGAGACCTGGTTGTTCGTCCTGTGGACGGTTCCTTAAGGATAGGTTCGTTCCTCACCTGTGCTTTAGTTGTAGTCCCTGTGGGCCATTGCTCAAGTGTGAGGTATGCAAGCAGTGGGGAGGCGAGTTAATGTCTGAGTTTCTGTGTTTGCAGGCGAAGGACAGGGTAGTGGAGGAGGAGGAGAGGAAGCAGAAGAGAGAGGATGTGAAGGGTAAGAGGAAGGCCTCGTCCGCGGTGGACATGGAGGCCTTCCGGAGTGAGATGTTGGGAGAGATGAAGAGGACGATAAAGGATTTGGTTCCAGAGTTGCTTCGTGGCATGCTTCCTGGACCAGATCCTTTGTCGTCCTCGGTGTCTGCTTCAGAGCAGGTAATCCCCACTGCTGAATCACCTTTCCGTAGGCGGTTCTGTTGTTCAAAGATTCAGAGGGGGCCCCATTAGTGGGCGCGTTCCACGACCCTGGCAGCAGGCTTGGTGCCGCGCCGAGGGGTCGTGGACGGCTGTCTCTGGAACCCGCGGGCTGCTTATCAGTCCAGGGATATCTGCACGCCGCGGGTGTCAGTACCTCCTATGGCACCTTTCCTGGCCAGTCTGGGTTAGCTCTCTTTGCTGACCCGGAGTCTAATCTGTCTGGCCAGGAGGAAGAGGATTACCTGTTAGGGTCGCCGTCTGGGGACGTGACCATGGAGTATGATGTCTGTGCACCCCTTGCAGGGAATGCAGGTGACATATTCCATGGCTCTACTCACGCAGGAGTAGAGTTCATGGCTCAGAAGGTGGCCCTGGCCGGTGCTGATGGCCAGCTATACCGCATACCTCGGCTTGCCGAGAGTATCGCTGGTGCTGGCCAGGGCCGTGGTGGGGCGGTATCTGCCCCGCGCTCTACCACGGTGCTGGGGCCTGTTCTTTCGGGCCTGCATGCTTTCCCTGGCTTGCCAGGGGTATCAGCTTATCTGCCGTCAAGCTCTGCTGCTTGCGCTCAGGAGGAAGACGAAGGCCCCCATCTTGTAGAGCACTTGCAGCTAGCCACGGAAGAGGATTGGTCGGACGATTGCCAGTTGCTTGTGAGTGTTAGGTCAGATCTGCCCATGGAGCGGTCGGCTAGCCAGCGTGATCACAGGCCGTGGTTAGCCGGTAAGGCTACTGCTAGCACTATGCCATCTCTGCCGCTGGCAGAGCATGTCGTTGACATGTTCGAGGTGGCAGAGACGTCCATCAAGGCGAATGGGCGTGTCGCGAAGGCCCCTCGCGAGGTGGCCAGGCGTTGCCACATTGTGCCCCTGGATTACCAGAGGTACAGTGTGGTACCCAAGCCGAGCGTGGATGACCGCGCTGCTTTGGGTGAAGATGCGCGGCCAGGCTCCCATTCTGACACGTGAGTTCTGTGTTTGAACGCGTTGCGTTCGGCCAATGCCGCATTGCGTGATGTGGAGGAGAGTGGGAGAGCTTCGATTGCCGCTCTGTCCCACGTCTCCCAGCTGTTACAGGGGGTAGTAACAGCATCCGCATCATGCCAGCCGAGCCCGGTCACAGTCCAGAGAGCCATCCAGGATGGTATCAACCTGGCTCTGGACTGCATGACTCGGGCGGTGACCAGGAGTGTCTGGGCGAGGCGCACGTTTGCCTTGGACAATCTGTGCCCATCCCAGGACCTATACAATAGGCTACTGCTTACGCCTATGACAGGTCCTGGTCTCTTTGGAGGTGAGGGATGTAGGCACCTCCAGGAGACGGTTACTCTGGTCAATAACCAGAGGGCGCTGCGCGAGCAGTTTGAAATGCTCCGTCGGGAGCGCGTTCACACTGCACCCCCCGCGTATCATCCCCTGCAGGCTCGAGGTGGAGGTGGCAAGGTCAGAGGCCACCTACCATCGCAGCATCGGCCTAGGCCGCGTGCGATTCGGCCAGCAGTGAGGGGGGCGCAGGCTCCTGAGGCGCAGTCAGCCAGGCAGCCACCCGCGCACCGAGGTGCGTGCGGTGCTGGGCGTTGCGCGCGAGGATCTGGTCATGGTAATCGTGCCTGATGGGCCGGTTACCGCGGTGAGAACCACTCCGGTGTTTCTGGCGAAGGAGACAGTGCCACTCTTGCGCTCCTTATGTCCACCTCTCTCCCTAGATGGACCGGTGGGAGGCCAGCTGGCCGACCACATGCAAGAGTGGGAACGGTTGACTCAGGACCGTTTAGTCTTGCGATGGCTTTCAGTCGGGTATCATCCCGATTGGATGACAGGCCCGCCATCGTGACTGTCTCTAGTGCCAATCTGGACTCCAAATCCGAGAGATCCAGATCAAAGGTTGTGTATCGAGGAGGAGATAAATTCCCTCATACTAAAGGGAGCTATTCAGCCGGCACAGAAGTGTCCGGGCTTCTATTCAACCATGTTCTTAGTAACAAAAAACACCGAAGGGTGGAGACCAATTCTCAACCTCAAGCCGTTGAACAAGTTCATAGAGACGCCCAGTTTCAAGATGGAGACTGTGTGCTCGGTGTTGGCGGGGTTAGAGAAGGGAATGTGGACAGCTTCAATAGATTTGAAGGATGCTTATTTCCACATTCCCATAGCGAGGAGTTTCCGTCGCTTCCTGAGATTTGCATTCCAGGGCAGACAGTGGGAATTCAGGGTGTTACCCTTCAGAATTTCCACCGCTCCTCGGGTTTTCACCCATGTGGTTCTTGCGATTACAGCATACCTCCGCAGGAGAAGCATAGCAGTCCACACGTACATAGACGACTGGCTGTTAAAACCACACACCCAGGAAAGTTTATCGACCAATCTGGAGATTGTTTTGAAAACTCTCACGGATTTAGGCTGGATGATAAATTTTCAAAAATCAGAGCTGACTCCATCTCAGAAGTTTGTTTACCTGGGGATGTTCTTCGATCAAGAGACAGGATATGTTTATCCTACTCAGGAGAGAGTTCAGAGACTCATTTCAGTAATTCAGTCAGTGTGCGACAGTCGTCATGTCCTGGCACGGGTTTACTTGAGAATGCTGGGGTTGATGGTTTCATTGGAACCGCTCATTCCTCAGGCCGCCTTCCACAGGCGGCCGATCCAGTTATTTCTCATGACACAATGGACCCAGAGTACAGGTTCAGTGGACTCGAAGGTGTCAGTGTTTGCGCCTCTAGTTCATCACCTGCAATGGTGGTTGAAGACAGAGAATCTCCTGGTGGGGGTGATGCTAACCCTCCTCACCCTCAGGTAACTGTGTACACAGATGCCTCGATGGAGGGGTGGGGAGCTTGCCTGGAAGAATCCATGATATCAGGGCTGTGGGATCTGGAACAGTCAAAGGAACATATAAATCCACTGGAATTAAGAGCAGTAGTCCTGGGCCTGGAACATTTCTTACAGAAAGTTCAGGGCAAGATTGTTCTTATTCGTTCAGACAACTCAACAGTAGTGACTTACATAAACCGCCAGGGCGGAACGAAGTCGCCCAGTCTCTGTATGATGACATGGAAACTGCTTTGCTGGTGCCTGGATCACAGGATTACCTTGAAGGCAGTTCATATTCCGGGAAGGTTAAATCTGCTAGCAGACTCATTGAGCCGAAGGATGAGTGTTTTACCGACGGAATGGCAACTAAATCAATGTGTGGCGGATCGTCTGTTCGACCATTGGGGGAAGCCCAACATCGATTTGTTCGCAACGAAGAGGAATGCGAAGATGACGACGTACATCTCTCCAATTCCAGATCCACGCGCTTTCGCACCAGATGCGTTAGCTATCAGCTGGGCGGGAATGTATGCATATGCATTCCCTCCAGCAATCCTGATTCCAAAAATTCTTCAGAAAATCAGACAGGAGGAGTGCCAAGTGCTTCTGATCGCCCCAGATTGGCCAAGCCAATCATGGTACACAG
This sequence comes from Chaetoderma sp. LZ-2023a, assembly GCA_034401795.1. Lineage (NCBI taxonomy): Eukaryota > Metazoa > Mollusca > Caudofoveata > Chaetodermatida > Chaetodermatidae > Chaetoderma > Chaetoderma sp. LZ-2023a. The sequence continues at coordinate 80,722,125 of CM067359.1, forward strand.
ATCTGCTGGACCTTCTGGTCTGCAATCCGGTTCCTCTGCCTCTGATGGATGACATTATCTTCCAGGGCAAGGCCCTTCACAACAATCCGTCAATGTTCCAATTGACTGCGTGGATGTTGTCAAGAAATCTAGACTTAAGGAGGGCTTTTCTGAGCAAGCAGCCATGTTTATGGCCAAAGCCAGGAGGGGGTCAACCTCCAGAGCATATAATTATAAAATCAACAGATTTGCAGAGTGGTGCTCAAAATGATGTATTGATCCAATGGATTCATCTATTCAGGTAGTAGCTGATTTCCTCTGTCACCTGTATGATGCATATAGCCTCAAGCCTAACTATTGCTGGTTATAAGTCAGCTTTAATGATTGTTATCCCTTGCTTGGCTAAGAGGGGAAGTGATGAAGTAAGTACATTAAATGTATTAATTAAAGCCATCGGCAATCTAAGACCAAGGAATCCCCCCAGTGATTCTGTCTTGGAGTTTATCTCTAGTGCTTCAGGTACTAGGTGTTAAGCCTTTTTAACCACTTAGTTCCATTTCTATGAAAATGTTAACTCTTGAATCTTTATTTTTAATTGCTGCGGCCTCGGCTAGGCGTAGGAGTGAAATTCATGCCTTATCAGCTGAGGACGACCGTTTTGTGGTTACAGGGGAAGGCCTTAAGCTTCTACCTAGGATTAATTTCTTGGCTAAGAATCAGTCTTTGAAATATCCAGGTCAACCTATTTTTTTGCCTGCTTTAACTAGATATGATCCTAATTCTAAAGCATGGTGTCCCGTTCTGGCGCTGCTTCGGTACAAACAGCGTACTTCGGAGTGGCGGACCGATCAGTCAGCATTATGGTTGTCATATATTTAACCCCATGGCAGGGCGTCTAAGGACACCATTTCCAGGTGGATTGTAGAGTGTATCCAATTTTGTCCTAAATCCGCCACTGGTAAGCAGGTTGACATGGCCAAGGCTCACAGTGTCCGCGGCGTGGTAACTTCCACTGCCCTATTTAATGGGGTCCCTGTGGATGACATTATGTCCGTTGCTCAGTGGCACTGTGAGTCAAGTTTTACAGACCATTATCTCCATGACACCTCGAATCCTCTCGCCTTATCGATTTTGAAAAGCTAATTTGGGTGTACATATTTTGATGAGGGTTTCTTCATTGCTTATATACTTCACAATTAATTAATGGAAACAACCACTTTTTGGGACTGCATCAGTCTTCACCACTGGGAAGATGATGACAGCTGCCAAGTTCAACAAGGTCAGTCTTGTTCATGTGTTGTTCGTTATTGATTGTATTGTCACGTTACTTTTGTTATTAATATGGTGATGGTTTGTGTTTTGATGTGGTTCATCATTGAGAGTATACGAAAATGAAGCCTTTTCGTCTCTGTCCTATAGTACCTGGCACTGGTACGTAGAGAGCATATGGGACATTGAGGTCATTCTAGTCTTCCTCCCAGGAAGGGGGGGGGGGGGGAGGGCAGCGCATATGACATTCGTTCATCTCATCCATCGGTTGGTGTTAGCCGATGTTTATCAAATCCTTTTCACTTCAAGAGTATACTTACCTCCCTAATACTTTTGATATTGCTAAATATTGGCTTTCACTCAATAAACACTCAGATTTAAAACAGTTAGGTGCCCCTACTGGGCAGGGAGTCAGAGCGTAGTCTGGCGGATGCCAGCCCCACCACCGCGCATGCGCAGACTAGCACTTCCTCTTTGCTAGATTATTGGCAGAGAGTTCACACATGTCTTTTTGTGCTGAAGCTTTTCTTTATCTTAAACTAGTTTAAGTGGTGTTGGTTGGTGTGATAGTCACTTTTTTGGATGGCGGGAGGTTTCAATTCGCCAAAGAAGGACTTAGGACCTTTAAATCAGGTGACTTCTAGTAAAATTAGCGAGTTTTCTTCCCGGTGTATTGTGTTTCCGGGACTCGCGTTTACCGTGATAAGCGCCTTAGTTAGTTGGTTTAGGTCAACTCGGTGCTTCCTAGGACTAATTTCTCTTTCTGTTTATGTCCACAGGTCTGTATGACGCTGGGTGGTGACAATCACAGTTGCTGAGAGTTAGTTTTCTCTCCACCATGGTTCCATTTCCTACTAACACTGTTAGGTTATCTAACCAAATGAAAAATATGTCCAGTGAGTTGGAGGCCTAGTATAAAGGTCTTCTCACTTTGCCCTCTTGATCCAATTCCTTCCCCATGAGGTGGAGAGAGTTAAGAGGCGTGCAGATGGTGGAGTTCTCCGGTTCGTCACGTTGGATGGTTTGTCTATACAAAGTGTCAGGTATCTAGTTATTGATAATGTGGTGATGTTAATTATTGTAAACAAACAAAGGGAGATAATTAACATTTTTGCCAGAAAAGAGTTATCTATATGTATCTGATGGTTGTGTAGTCAACTTATCCATTCAGCATACAATTCGTCCTTGCACTTGGATGTTTTGTTGGGATCGAATTTTTCCTGTCACGGGATTAATGACGTCATAATCAGCCTGGCTATGTGTTTATCAAGCAATTCAAGCGCTATGCTGGTTTCTGATGTATATGGATCTTTATGATCGTTTTCCTTCTCTTTGAGTTGGATTGAGTTTCTAAGCTTAACTAGTTGCTCATACTCCTTGTCCTTTGCCCTGTTTCAGGGACCGGGTTGCGCGTCCTGTGGTCGTTTTCTGCCGGATAAGTTCTGGCCGCATCTGTGCTGTCAATGTAGCCCTTGTGGTCCATTGGTTAATTGTGACATATGTAAGCACTGGGGGGGCGAGTTAATGTCCGAATTCTTGTGCTATTTACAGGCGACGGACAAGGTGGTAGAGGAGGAGAAGAAGAAGAAGCGGAAACGAGAGGTTGTAAGTGGTAAGGGTAAGGGGAAGGTCTCGTCCGCGGTGGATATGGAGGCCTTCCGGACCGAGATGTTGGGAGAGATGAAGAGGACAATAAAGGATTTGGTTCCAGGGTTGCTTCGTGGCATGCTTCCTGGACCAAATCCTTTACTGTCCTCATCATCGGCTTCGGAGCAGGTAATCCCCGCCTCTGGATCGATTTTCCTTAGTCCGCTTCCGTTGTCCGACGATTCAGAGGTGGCCCCATTAGAGGGGGCGTTCCACGGCCCTGGCAGCAGGCTTATTGCCGCGCCGATAGGGGACCGTGGACGGTTGTCGCTGGAACCCGCGGGCTGCTTATCAGTCCAGGGGTATCCGCACGCCGCGGTGGCCAGTACATCCTATGGCACCGTTCCTGGTCAGCCCGGGTTAGCTCTCTTTGCTAACCCGGGGTCTAATCTTTCTGACCAGGGTAATGAGGATTACCTGCTAGGGTCGCCGTCTGACGACGTGGACATGGATGAAGACGTTTGTGCACCCCTCGCGGGGAATACAGGCGCCTTGTTCCACGGTTTTACTCACCCTGGAGTAAAGTCCGCGGCTCAGGTGGTGGCCCAGGGCGCTGCTGATGGCCAGCGGTACCGCATACCTCGGCTTGCCGAGGGTGTTGCTGGTGCTGGCCGGGCCCGTGGTGAGCCTATATATACCCCGCGCTCTGCCACGGTGCCTGCTCCTGGTCAAACCAGTGATATTTTCATGCCGGTGCTGTCAGGCCCGCGTGTTTTCCCTGGCTTGCCAGGTGTATAAGCATACCCGCCGTCAAGCTCTACTGCTTGCGCTCAGGAGGAAGACGAAGGACCCCGTCTTGTAGAGCGCTCGCAGTTAGCCACGGAGGAGGATTGGTATGACGCTTGCCAGTGGTTGGTGAGCGTTAGGCCTGATCTGCCCGTGGAGCAGTCGGCTAGCCAGCGTGTTCACACGCCGTGGTTAGCTGGGAAACCGACTGCTAACGCTATGCCTTCTCTGCCGCTGGCGGAGCATGTCGTTGACATGTTCAAGGCGGCGGAGTCGTCCATTAAGTCGAGTGGACGTCTCGCGAAGGCCCCTCGCGAGGTGGCCAGGCGTTGTCGCATCGTGCCCCTGGATTACCAGCGGTACGGTGTGGTACCCAAGCCCAGCGTGGATGACCGCGCGGCTTTGGGTGAGGATGCGCGGCCAGGCTCCCGTTCTGACACGGGTGTCTTGTGCGCGAACGCGTTGCATTCGGCGAATGCCGCGTTGCGTGATGCGGAGGAGAGTGGGAGGGCTTCGATTGCCGCTCTGTCCCACGTCTCCCAGCTGTTACAGGGGGTAGTAACGGCATCCGCATCGCGCCAGCCAAGTCCGGTCACTGTCCAGCGAACCATCCAGGATGGTATTAACCTGGCACTGGACTGTGTGACTCGGGCGGTGACCAGGAGTGTCAGGGCAAGACGCACGTTTGCCCTGGACAATCTGTGCCCATCTCAGGACCTGTACAATAGGCTACTGCGTACGCCTATGATGGGCCCTGGTCTTTTTGGAGGTGAGGGATGTCGCCACCTCCAGGAGACGGTCACCCTGGTGAATAACCAGAGGGCGCTGCGCGAGCAGTTTGATGTACTGCGTCGTGCTAACGTTCGCGCCGCGGCCCCGGCGTATCGTCCCCTGCAGGCTCGAGGTGGTGATGGCCAGGTCAGTGGCCAGCCACCGTCGCAGCGTCGGCCTCGGCCGCGTGCGATTCGGCCAGCAGCGAGGGGGGCGCAGGTTCCTCAGGCGCCGTCAGCCAGGCAGCCGCCCGCGCACCGAGGTGCGCGCGGGGCGGGGCGGGGTGCGCGAGGGTCTGGGCGTGGTTATTGGTCCTGACAGGACGCTTACCGCGGTAAGAACCACTCCGGTGTGTATGGCGACGGAGACAGTGCCGCTCTTGCATGCCTCGTGTCCACCGCGGTCCCTAGGTGGGCCGGTGGGAGGCCGGCTAGCCGGCCACATGCAAGAGTGGGAACGGTTAACTCAGGACCGTTTAGTCTTGCGATGGCTTTCCGTCGGGTATCATCCAGAGTGGGTGACAGGCCCGCCGTCGCGACTGTCTCTGGTGCCAGTCTGGACTCCCATTCCGAGGGATCCAGAGCAAAGGTTGTGTATCGAGGAGGAAATAAATTCCCTCATACAAAAGGGAGCTATTCAGCCGGCACAAAGGTGTCCGGGCTTCTATTCAACCCTGTTCTTAGTAACAAAACGCACCGGAGGGTGGAGACCGATTCTCAACCTCAAGCCATTGAACAAGTTCATCGAGACGCCCAGTTTCAAGATGGAAACGGTGCGCTCGGTGTTGGCGGGGTTGGAGAGGGGGATGTGGACGGCGTCGATAGATTTGAAGGACGCTTATTTCCACATCCCCATCCACGGGAGTTTCTGTCGCTTCCTGAGATTTGCATTCCAGGGCAGACAGTGGGAATTCAGGGTGTTGCCCTTCGGAATTTCCACGGCTCCTCGGGTTTTCACCCGTGTGGTTCTTGCGATCACAGCATACCTCCGCAGGAGAAGCATAGCAGTCCACACGTACATAGACGACTGGCTGTTGAAAGCGCACACCCGGGAAAGTTTGTCCGCCAATCTGGAGATTGTTTTGAAAATTCTCACAGACTTGGGCTGGGTGATCAATTTCCCAAAATCAGAGCTGACTCCATCCCAGAAGTTTGTTTACCTGGGGATGTTCTTCGATCTAGAGACAGGATATGTTTATCCTACTCAGGAGAGAGTTCAAAAACTCATCTCGTTGATTCAGTCAGTGTGCGACAGTCGTCATGTCCTGGCACGGGTTTACTTGAGAATGCTGGGGTTGATGGTTTCGTTGGAACCAGTCATTCCTCAGGCCGCCTTACGCAGGCGGCCGATCCAGTTGTTTCTCATGACACAATGGACCCAGAGTACAGGTTCGCTGGACTCGAATGTGTCAGTGTTGGCGCCTCTGATTCACCACCTGCAATGGTGGTTGAATACAGAGAATCTCTTGCCGGGGGTTTTGCTAACCCCTCCCCACCCTCAGGTGACTGTGTATACAGATGCATCGATGGAGGGCTGGGGAGCTTGCCTGGAAGAATCCACGATATCAGGGCTTTGGAATCTGGAACAGTCAAAGGAACATATAAATCTACTGGAGCTAAGAGCAGTAGTCCTGGGCCTGGAACATTTCTTACAGAAAGTTCAGGGCAAGATTGTTCTTATTCGTTCAGACAACTCAACAGTTGTGACTTACATAAACCGCCAGGGCGGAACGAAGTCGCCCAGTCTCTGTATGATGACATGGAAACTGCTTTGTTGGTGTCTGGATCACCAGATTACCTTGAAAGCAGTTCATATTCCGGGAAGGTTAAACCTGCTAGCAGACTCATTGAGCCGAAGGATGAGTGTTTTACCCACGGAATGGCAACTAAATCAATGTGTGGCGGATCGTCTGTTCGACCATTGGGGGAAACCCAACATCGATTTGTTCGCAACGAAGAAGAATGCGAAGATGACGACGTACGTCTCTCCGATTCCGGATCCAAGCGCTTTCGCAACAGATGCGTTAGCTATCAGCTGGGGGAGAATGTATGCATACGCATTCCCTCCAGCAATCCTGATTCCAAAAATTCTTCAGAAAATCAGACAAGAGGAATGCCAAGTGCTTCTGATCGCCCCGGATTGGCCAAGCCGATCGTGGTATACGGATCTGCTGGACCTTCTGGTCTGCAATCCGGTTCCTCTGCCTCTGATGGACGATATTATCTTCCAGGGCAAGGCCCTTCACAACAATCCGTCAATGTTCAGATTGACTGCGTGGATGTTGTCAAGGAATCTAGAATTAAGGAGGGCTTTTCTGAGCAAGCAGCCATGTTTATGGCCAAAGCCAGGAGGGGGTCAACCTCCAGAGCATATAATTATAAAATCAACAGATTTGCAGAATGGTGCTCAAAAAGATGTATTGATCCAATGGATTCATCTATTCAAGTAGTAGCTGATTTCCTCTGTCACCTCTATGATGCCTATAGCCTCAAGCCTAACTCTATTGCTGGTTATAAGTCAGCATTAATGTCTGTTATTCCTTGCTTGGCTAAGAGGGGAAGTGATGAAGTAAATACATTGAATGTATTAATTAAAGGCATGGGCAATCTAAGACCAAGGAATCCACCTGTGATTCCGTCTTGGAGTTTATCGCTAGTGCTTCAAGTACTAGGTGATAAGCCTTTTGAACCACTTAGTTCCATTTCTATGAAACTATTAACACTGAAGACTGTGTTTTTAATTGCTGCGGCCTCGGCTAGGCGTAGGAGTGAAATTCATGCCTTATCAGCCGAGGATGACCGTTTTGTGGTTTCAGGGGAAGGCCTTAAGCTGCTACCTAGGATTAATTTCTTGGCTAAAAATCAGTCGTTGAAATATCCAGGTCAACCTATTATTTTGCCTGCTTTAACTAGATATGATCCTAATTCTAAAGCATGGTGTCCCGTCCGGGCGCTGCGCCGGTACAAACAACGTACGGCGGCATGGCGCACCGACCAGTCAGCGTTATGGTTGTCATATATTGAACCCCATGGGAGGGCTTCTAAGGACACCATTTCCAGGTGGATTGTGGAATGCATTCAGTTTTGCCATAAATCCGCCACCGGGAAGCAGGTTGACGTGGCCAAGGCTCACAGTGTCCGCGGCGTAGTGACATCCACGGCCCTATTTAATGGGGTCCCAGTGGATGATATTATGTCGGTGGCTCAGTGGCACTGTGAGTCAAGTTTTACAGACCATTATCTCCGTGACACCTCTAATCCTCTCGCCTTGTCGGTTTTGAAAAAATAAATCGGTTTATATTTTTTGAGGAGGTTTTCCTCATTACTTATATATTTCACAATTAATTTATGGAAACACCCACTTTTTTGGGCCTGCATCAGTCTTTACCGATGGGAAGATGATGTCAGCAGCCATTTTCAACAAGGTCAGTCTTGTTCATGTGTTGTCCGTTGTTGATTGTATTGTCACGATTACCCGTTATTAATATGGTGATGGTTTGTGTATTTGTGTGGTTCATTGTTGAGAGTTACGAAAATGGAGCTTTTTCGTCTCTGTCCTGTAGTACATGGCACTTGTACGTAGAGAGCGTATAGGACATTGAGGTCAGTCGACTCTTCCTCCCAGGAAGGAGGGGGGGGAGCGCATATGACATTCGGTCATCTCTCATACATCGGTGCTGTTATCCGATGGTTAGTCAAATCCTGACTGTTTTTTCTTACAGTTTCAGAAGTTTAAGTGCCTTAAACGCAGAAAAGCGTATAGGGATGAGCTGGTCTTTTGACCTCGCCTCCCTCCCGCCAGATTCACTTTCGAATTCTGGCAATATCAAAAGTATTAGGGAGGTAAGTATACTCTTGAAGTGAAATAAACGAAATCTAGGATTTCTTTTTTCACGAGAGAGTTGATACTTACCTCCCTAGATACGGACCCGGCCTCTCCACCCCACAGAGGCTCGGTCTTCAGGCTCTTAATAGTTGCATGTGTGTCAGCCAATAATCTAGTCAGAGGAAGTGCTAGTCTGCGCATGCGCGGTGGTGGGGCTGGCATCCGCCAGACTACGCTCTGACTCCCTGCCCAGTAGGGGCACCTAACTGTTTTAAATCTGAGTGTTTATTGAGTGAAAGCCAATATTTAGCAATATCAAAAGTATTAGGGAGGTAAGTATCAACTCTCTCGTGAAAAAAGAAATCCTAGATTTCGTTTAGACTGTGTTTTCACACAGTTTCAGAAGTTTAAGTGCTTTGAACGGGGAAAAGTGTATAGGGAAGAGCTGGTCTTTTGACCTCGCCTCCCTCCCGCCGAATTCCCTGTCGAATTCTGGCAATATCAAACGTATTAGGGAGGTAAGTATACTCTTGAAGTGAAATAAACGAAATCAAGGATTTCGTTTTTCACAAGAGAGTTGATACTTACCTCCCTAGACCCGGCCTCTCCACTCCACAGAGGCTCGGTCTTCAGGCTCTTAATAGTTGCATGTGTGTCAACCAATAAATTAGTCAGAGGAAGTAGTAGTCGGCGCATGCGCGGTGTTGGGGCTGGCATCTGCCGGACTACCCTCTGTCTTCCTGCCCAGTAGGGGCACCTAACTGTTTTTATTCTGAGTGTTTATTGAGTGAACGCCGATATTTAGCAATATCAAAAGTATTAGGGAGGTAAGTATCAACTCTCTCGTGAAAAAAGGAATCCTTGATTTTGTTTATTTATGTGTGTCAATCGGTGTGCCAGTCAGTGTGTCAGTATGTGTGTCAGTATGTGTGTCAGTCTGTGTGTCAGTCGGTGTGTAAGTCTGTGTGTCAGTCAGTCTGTGTGTCAGTCAGTCTGTGTGTCAGTCAGTCCATGTGTCAGTCAGTCCGTGTTTCAGTTTGTGAGTCTGTGTGTCAGTAAGTTTGTGTGTCAGTCAGTATGTGTGTCATTTTGTGGCAGTCTGTACATCAGTATGTGTGTCAATCTGTGTGCCAGTCAGTGTGTCAGTATGTGTGTCAGTCTATGTGTCAGTATGTGTGTCAGTCTGTGTGTCAGTCAGTGTGTAAGTCTGTGTGTCAGTCCATCTGTGTGTCAGTCAGTATGTGTGTCAGTCAGTATGTGTGTCAGTCAGTCTATGTGGCAGTGTGTGTGTCAGTTTGTGCGTCAGTATATGTGTCAGTTTGTGTGTCAGTCTGTGTGTCAGTATATGTGTCAGTATGTGTGTCAGTCTGTGTGTCAGTGTATGTGTCAGTCTGTGTGTCAGTATGTGTGTCAAACTGTGTGCCAGTCAGTGTGTCAGTATGTGTGTCAGTCTATGTGTCAGTCTGTGTGTCAGTCTGTGTGTCAGTCTGTGTGTCAGTCTGTGTGTCAGTCAGTGTGTAAGTACGTGTGTCAGTCAGTCTGTGTGTCAGTCAGTCTATGTGTCAGTGTGGTGTGTGTGTGTGTGTGTGTGTGTGTGTGTGTGTGTGTGTGTGTGTGTGTGTGTGTGTGTGTGTGTGTGTGTGTGTGTGAGTTTATGTGTCAGTCTGTGTGTCAGTATGTATCAGTCTGGTGTGTGTGTGTGTGTGTGTGTGTGTGTGTGTGTGTGTGTGTGTGTTTGTGTGTGTGTGTGTGTGTGTGTGTGTGTGTTTGTGTGTGTGTGTGTGTGTGTGTGTGTGTGTGTGTGTGTGTGTGTGTGTGTGTGTGTGTGTGTGTGTGTGAGTTTATGTGTCAGTCTGTGTGTCAGTATGTATCAGTCTGTCTGTCAGTCTATGTGTCAGTCTGTGTGTCAGTCTATGTGTCAGTCGGTGTGCCAGTCGGTGTGCCAGTCTATGTGTCAGTCTGTGTGTCTGTTACTGCTTTACACTATTTCACAGTATCATTAACCCTTTAATGTCTAAATTTGGTCAAGAAAATATAACCATTTGCTAACTGAATGTCCATTTGCAGGCCAAGAGAAGACTATTTTTTTTATCATTTATCATTGGAATGACTGGGTCAGTTATTGAGCCAGTCATTCCAGTGATAAATTTTCAAAGATAGTCTTCTCTTGGTCTGCAAATGGATATTCCGCAAGACCACTGTAGAAGCCAGTTTTGGCCATCTCCTGCATCAAAAGGGTTAATTCTACAGTATTTTACAATTTATGCTACTTTACCATATTTTCCAGTAGGTATATAATAAATAGATCATTTAACATTTCCGAGTACAATATCGATTTTTTATTGTACTCGTCCACGTTGTGTTTAAAAATCTCATCCGATACTGATTTTTAAACACAATGTGGACTCGTACAATAAAAATCCATGTTATACTCGGAAATGTTAAATAACCTAATAGTATTTCACAGTAGCTTACAGTAACTTTCAGTAGTTTGCAGTAGCTTTCAGTAGTTTGCAGTAACCGTCAGGAGTTTGCAGTACACTCTGCTTTAATTTGAAAAACAATTTTGTAAGAGCACATTGAAAGTCATTGAGAAGCTTAAATTACCTCCATTTACTCTAAATGGTATTAAAACTGATTGCACACACACACATGCACACACTCATACACACACTCACTCACTAACTCGCTCGCTCGCTCGCTCACTCACTCACACTCACACTCACACTCACTCACTCACTCTCTCTCTCACTCACTCACTCACTCACTCACTCACTCACTCACTCACTCACTCACTCACTCACTCACTCACTCACTCACTCACTCACTCTCGTACATTGAAAGGTGTTTCTATCAAATCCATCCAATCTTTTCGACACACTGTATTATTAGAATTTCAAGCCTTTCTCTGTCTCACAAAATCTGTCACATAAAAATCAGTTGATAAGCCTATTTCTGTTTGTCTTATTCTCAGAGCCCGGTACAAAAGCCACTGTGCAGACAACCAAATCTGAAGGAAAAGGAACTGATAGGTAAGGAGCTCCGATGTACCTTGCAGTATGGTGGTATATGGTTGATGGAGGGTGTGTGGGGTGTAGAGTAGGGAGCTGAAGGGGGTATGGCGCATAGCAACTACATTGAAAGGTTGGCTGGGAGAGATGGGCCGTAGACACAGGAACAACCATCAGCTTTATGCCTATTATTCCGGTGTCGTGGTGGGCTGGAGGAGGGGAGTTAATAGGTAGCTGTCTCTGCTTCTCTGCTTTGCTGGGATTGTTGAATTGATAACAAATGTTCACATTGTTTTGTTCGCCTGATTCTGGTGGAGTAGGTCATACCTACTATTATTCATATTCATTATGTATTTCCTCATTTCTTGTACTCTCATAGGCCACATGTTTTACTGTCTATATGTCAGCAGCTTACATGATTTGCTATGCTGACCGTATTTTAATGAGTCACATGATTCACTAAACTATCCGTATTTCACTGAGCCAAATGAATTGTTGTGCTGCTTGTACGTCAAAGTGCCACATGATTCGCTATACTGTTTGTTGTGCTGCTTGTGCATCAAAGTGTCACATGATTTGTTGTGTTGCTCGTGCGTCAAAGTGCCACATGATTTGTTGTTCTGCTTGTGCATCAAAGTGTCACATGATTTGTTGTGCTGCTCATGCATCAAAGTGCCACATGATTTGCTGTGCTGGTCGTACTTCAGCTGGTCACATGATTTGTTATACCGGTCGTTTTTCAGCTGGTCACATGATTCACTGTGCTGGTTGTATGTCAGCCGGTCACATGATTTATGGATAGTTCTATTGATTTGTTATCTATTTTTCTGTAATTGTTTTTCACCAGAAAACCTGCACCAATATTTCTGAAGGAGATCACACCAGAGGTGACGGCCATGACTGGAGAGAAAGTGGACCTTACATGTGTTACTGCGGAAACACCAAAAAATGTTCACTGGACAAAGGATGGCCAGAAGGTTAATATTTACGATGAGTAGTATTATTGATAGGTTGATTGAGGGAGGGAGGGAGGCAGGGGGGGAGTAAAGAGTAATGTTTCAAATAATTGCACCGAAAATAGTACAATGCTGTTTAAATTACATATCTTTAGCTCTCCTGAGCAGAAACAATGAGCGAGCTTATGCCATGGTGACCATCCATCCTCCATCCATCTGTCCATCTTTTCCTTTAAATGACTTCAGAAGAACCACTGGGACAATTTTCAAACAAATTTGTCAGGAGAGTTCCAAAATTGTTCAAATGAAGCTTATTGGTATTATGCAGTAAAGGATGTTAATGTTTGTTCAAGGAAAGTTAATATGTTAAAAACCATGGCGGCAATAGATCAATCAAAATTTATCATATGGCTGTCTTATTGTAGTTTTTGTTTGAGGGCAAGAATGGAACTGAGTTTGCTCAAGGGAACCTAATTGACTGAGTTGTCTGACAACCATCTTGTACTATCACAAATCTTTAGGCAATAGGCTAAAAGCGGATTACTCGTTAGGTGTTGGGCTGATTTTAGCAAAACTTGGCTGTAAGGAGACGTCAAGGAAATATTATCAGCAACATCGTGCACCAACATGATTGAAAAATGTACACCCGTTTCTTTGCTATTGACACGGTAAAAGATAGAATATTGGCATTAGAGTGGTAAGGGTTAATTCATTAGCAGTAGTTGAGTACGTCATTTCAAAGTGGAAACCACCAAATAACAAGTTTAACAACCCTCATGTTCTTGGGAAATGTCCATTTGCAGACCATGAAAAGACTATTTTTGACAATTTACCACTGGAATGACTGGCTCAATAACCGAACCAGTCAATCGAGAGGTAAATTTTCAAAAATAATCTTTTCTTGGTCTACAAATGGACATTTTCTATGAGAAAATTGAAATTTTCATGATCAAATTCGAAGGTTAAAGGTGTTAAATACTGCTTGAAACTGAGTTGTCACTATCATTCCTATGCTGACATCGCAGAGAGAACAATGCTATGCATTGGTTCAGTATGTGATGTTGTGTGGTGGTTGGGGGTGGGTGGGGGGGGGGGGAAATGGATGGCAACACCACACACAAAAACGTCTTCTGCAGTGGTCTTGAAAAATGTCCATTTACAGACCAAGAGAAGACTGTTTTTGAAAATTTATCACTGAAATGACTGGCTCGATAACAGAGCCAGTCATTTCAGTGAAAATTTTCAAAAAAATATCTTCTCTTGGTCTACAAATAGACATTTTCTATGAGAAAATTTATTTTTTGAGGGTTAAAGGTTCAACTGTGTATGAGATGCTGTTTAATCATATCTTGTAGATGTTAAAAAATGACAGAATTCAGATATCTAGTAATAAAGATGGCACACACAAACTGACGATCATCTCCGCAGACATCCCTGATTCTGGATCATATGCTTGCAACATTAGCAATAGCAAGGGGGAGAACTACGAATCGGTTTCTTTTTTAGATGTTGCCAGTAAGTATACTCTTTAAAATATTAAAGCTAATCTTTTCTTTGTTGTAGCTGAACAAAATATTGATAAAGTGTGAGAAAATGGCTGCTTTTACAAGCAACTATTAATGCTAAGCTTAACAGCAAATCTTGTGCTCTAGATGAAGAACCATATGTTAAATTGCTTGATCTGCAAACCCTATATCATAAGCCATCAGCACATGACCTCAGAGCTCTCTCCCTCCCTCCCTCCATCTTTCACTCCCTCCATCCCTCCCTCAGCCTCCCTCCCTCTCCCTCCCTCCTTTCCTCCCTCAATCTCACCCTCCCTCCCTCCTTCAGTCCCCCCTCCCTCCACCCCTCTCTCTCATTCCCTCCCTCCCTCTGCCTCCCTCCCTCCCCCCTCTCTCATTCTCTCCCTCCCTCTCTCTCTCTCTCCTTCAATCTCCCTCCCTCCCTCCCTCCCTCCCTCCCTCCCTCCCTCCCTCCCTCCCTCCCTCCCCCTCCCTCCCTCCCTCCCTTCCTCCCTCTCCCTCAGCCCTCTCCCCCCCTCCCTCAATCTCACCCTCCCTCCCTCTCTCCCTCCCGCCCTCCCTCCCTCAGCCCCCCTCCCTCCCTCCCTCCCTCCATCCCTCTCTCTCTCACTCTCCCTCCCTCTGCATCCCTCCCTCCCCCTCTCTCATTCTCTCCCTCCCTCCCTCTCTCTCTCACTCTCTCCCTCTCTCCTGCTGCCTCCCTCCATCACTCTCTCACTCCCTCCATCCCTCTGTCTCCCTCTACCTACCTCCCTTCCCTCCCCGATCTCTCTCTCTCTCACTCGCTGCCTCCATCCATCTATCTCTCTATTCCCCCTCTCGGCCTCTTTTCCCCCCTCTCTCTCTCTCTCAGATATCTCCTCCCTCCTTCCCTCCCTCCCTCTCCCTCCCTCTCCCCCCCTCTAACTTCCTCCCTCCCTCCGTTCCTCCATCCCTACCTCCCCCTCCCTTTCTTCTCTCTCTCCCTCCCTCTCTCTCCCTTCCTCCCTCCCTCTCTCCTTCCCTACTTCCCTCCCTCTCCCCCAATCTACCCCTCCCTCCCTCTCTCATCCCTCTCTTTTCCCTCTCTCTCTCCCTCACTCACTGCCTCCCTCCCCCCTCTCGTTTTATCTCTCTCCTCTCTCTCTCTCCCCCTCCCTCCCTCTCGCTTTCTCCCTCCCTTCCTCCCTCCATCCTTCCCTTTCTCTGACCTACCCACCCTTCCCTCCCACCCTTCCTCTCTCCTTCTCTCTCTCTCATTCTCTCTGTCTCTCTCTCCCCTCTCTTTCTTTCTCTCTCTCTCCCTCTCCCCCCCCCCCTCATTCTCTCTCTCCCTCCCTCCTCCATCCCTCCCATGTTTTCCTCAATACTTTCCTCTGCTCTTATTGTCAAATAAAATCTCACTTTATTGACTTATTGATAAAAACTTATAAATATATTTAAATAATAACTGAAGATAATGACAAATAAATGCTGTCAGCAATGATGAGAGGGATGATCAGAGGATGATAATTCATATTCCAAAGGTATCTTTTTTCTCATTTTCAAGGCCTCGAACCACATGATCTTAATTATGATCCTGCTCCACCTTTTTTAGAATCAATTGGTAAGGGCTTAATAATGTTGTTATCAATCTGGTTTGCTCCTAAAGCCTTGAGTGTGATATATTAGTGTTAATATCAGTGGTTTGCTCATAAAGCCCTGAGTGTGATCTATTAGTGTTAATATCAGTGGTTTGCTTCTAAAGCCCTGAGTGTGATCTATTAGTGTTAATATCAGTGGTTTGCTCCTAAAGCCCTGAGTGTGATCTATTAGTGTTAATATCAGTGGTTTGCTTCTAAAGCCCTGAGTGTGATCTATATATACAGATTAACCTGTCTTCAGAGACCATCTGTCTTAAGTAACCACCATGTTATGGCTACCTAATATCCTTCGGATGGTGACTTGACTTGCATGTGGTAAGCCATTTGTGTTAGTGGCTGCAGATATTAGTGAGTGGTGATGTTGCTACATAGCTTTGTCTGTCTATAATGGATTCAAACTACCTGGATATCCATGTGTGTGCATGCATTTGTGAATGCATCTGTGCATGCATGCGTTTCTGTGTGTTTGTGTGACAATTTAAAACCACTACCTGTCTGTGATTCTATCTCTTGTCTTAGTAAAATCTCTTTTCCACTGTAACCAAGTGAAAGTACACTATGGTTGGGACATAGGTGGATATGCTAAAAATGTAAGAAAATTGACAGACAGACTGACACATACATACTAGATGCAAGTCGCAACGAAAGCATACCTTTATTAAATTTAATTATTGTTTCGCTGGTGTATTGAATATGAGTCATCAGGATCACTCCTTCTTGCAGTGTCATCAGTGGTGGCCACAGCAGTGTCATCAGTGGTGGCAGCAGCAGTGTCATCAGAGGTGGCTGCAGCGGTGTCATCAGTGGTGGCTGCAGCAGTGTCATCAGTGGTGGCTGCCGCAGTGCCATCAGTGGTGGCCGCACCAGTGTCATCAGCGGTGGCTGCAGAAGTGTCATCAGCAGTGGCTGCAGAAGTGTCATCAGCGGTGGCTGCAGAAGTGCCATAAGCGGTGGCTGCAACAGTGTCATCAGCGGTGGCTGCAGCAGTGTCATCAGCAGTGGCTGCAGCAGTGTCATCAGTGCTGGCTGCAGCAGTGTCATCAGCAGTGGCTGCAGCAGTGTCATCAGCGGTGGCTGCAGCAGTGTCATCAGTGGTGGCTGCAGCAGTTTCATCAGCGGTAGCTGCAGCAGTGTTATCAGAGGTTACTGCAGCAGTGTCATCAATGGTGGCTGCAGCAGTGTCATCAGTGGTGGCTGCAGCAGTGTCATCAGTGGTGGCCACAGCAGTGTCATCAGTGGGGGCCACAGCAGTGTCATTGGTGGTGCCTGCAGCAGTGTCATCAGTGCTGGCAACAGCAGTGTCATCAGATCTCAGAGTTTTGAATCAACATTTGAAATGTTTTTTCAGTGGACATATTTGGTGGAGACGAGTGTCATGATTTCATTTTGGTGAAATGTGCCTATATTTGACAGAGGTATCCCACCTGAAAAGGTTAAAATTCAACCAAGACAGGAGTCTCAAGTCCCGCTAGGCATCCCTCTTGTTAAATATTTATATTTGATGTTTAATTTGTCTTCTTATTTAACAGTGGTTCTTCGTATCTCAATGAAACTTTACAAAAGTGTTCTCATGCCATACAGGAATTCAATCTCTATCATTATGAGCATTTTCAGACTTTTTCAATGGTTTTTTCAGTTTCGATGTAAATATCTTTTCATTTTTTTTTTCCGGATACGTTTTTTAATTAAACAACTGTTCATTTGATGTGTCATGTCCTCACTCTTTCATGATAAGATTCCATGCAGGTGTCATGTCCTCATGCTTCATGATAATAGTTCATGCAGGTATCGTGTCCTCACTGTTCATGATAAGATTCCATGCAGGTGTGGTAACCTCACTGTTCATGTTCAGATTCCATGCAGGTGTGGTGCCCTCACTCTTCATGATCAGATTCCAGACAGGAGTAGTGTCCTCACTCTTCATGATAAGATTCCATGCAGGTGTGGTATCCTCACTCTTCATGTTCAGATTCCATGCAGGTATCATGTCCTCAGTCTTCATGATAAGATTCCATGCAGGTATGGTGTCCTCACTCTTCATGTTCAGATTCCATGCAGGTGTGGTGCCCTAACTCTTCATGATAAGATTCCATGCAGGTGTGGTGTCCTCACTCTTCATGATAAGATTCCATGCAGGTGTGGTGTCCTCACTCTTCATGATAACATTCCATGCAGGTGTGGTGTCCTCACTCTTCATGATAAGATTCCATGCAGGTGTGGTGTCCTCACTCTTCATGATAAGATTCCATGCAGGTATGGTGTCCTCACTCTTCATGTTCAGATTCCACACAGGTGTGGTGTCCTCACTCTTCATGATAAGATCCCATGCAGGTGTGGTATCCTCACTCTTCATGATAAGATTCCATGCAGGTATCATGTCCTCACTCTTCATGATAAGATTACATGCAGGTGTGGTGTCCTCACTTTTCATGATCAGATTCCATGCTGGTGTGGTGTCCTCACTCTTCACGATAAGATTCCATGCAGGTATCATGTCCTCGCTCATCATGATAAGATTCCATGCAGGTGTGGTGTCCTCACTCTTCATGTCCAAATTCCTTGCATGTGTGGTGTCCTCACTCTTCATGATAAGATTCCAGGCAGGGTGGGGTCCTCACTTTTCATAATAAGATTCCATGCAGGTGTAGTGTCCTCACTCTTCATGATGAGATTCCATGCAGGTGTGGTGTCCTCACTCTTCATGATCAGATTCCATGCAGGTGTGGTGTCCTCACTCTTTATGATAAGATTCCATGCAGATGTGGTGTCCTCACTCTTCATGATAAGATTCCATGCAGGTGTGGTGTTCTCACTCTTCATGATAAGATTCCATGCAGGTATCATGTCCTCACTCTTCATGTTCAGATTCCACACAGGTGTGGTGTCCTCACTCTTCATGATCAGATTCCATGCAGGTATCATGTCCTCAGTCTTCATGATATGATTCCATGCAGGTATCATGTCCTCACTCTTCATGATAAGATTCCATGCAGGTATCATGTCCTCACTCTTCATGATAAGATTCCATGCAGGTGTGTTGTCCTCACTCTTCATGTTCAGATTCCATGCAAGTGTGGTGCTCTCACTCTTCATGATAAGATTCCATGCAGGTGTGCTGTCCTCACTCTTCATGTTCAGATTCCATGCAGGTGTGGTGTCCTCACTCTTCATGATAAGATTCCATGCAGGTATCATGTCCTCACTCTTCATGATACGATTCTATGCAGGTGTGGTGTCCTCACTCTTCATGATCAGATTCCAGGCAGGTATCATGTCCTCACGCTTCATGATCAGATTCCATGCAGGTATCATGTCCTCACTCTTCATGATCAGATTCCATGCAGGTATCATGTCCTCACTCTTCATGATAGTAGTTCATGCAGGTATCGTGTCCTCACTCTTCATGATAAGATTCCATGCAGGTGTGGTATCCTCACTCTTCATGTTCAGATTCCATGCAGGTGTGGTGTCCTCACACTTCATGATAAGATTCCATGCAGGTATCATGTCCTCACTCTTCATGATAAGATTCCATGCAGGTGTGGTATCCTCACTCTTCATGTTCAGATTCCATGCAGGTGTGGTGTCCTCACTCTTCATGATAAGATTCCATGCAGGTATCATGTCCTCACTCTTCATGATAAGATTCCATGCATGTGTGGTGCCCTCACTCTTCATGATCAGATTCCATGCAGGTGTAGTGTTCTCACTCTTCCTGATCAGATTCCATGCAGGTATCGTGTCCTCAGTCTTCATGATAAGATTCCATGCAGGTATCATGTCCTCACTATTCATGATAAGATTCCATGCAGGTGTGGTGTCCTCACTCTTCATGATAAGATTACATGCAAGCATGGTGTCCTCACTCTTCATGATAAGATTCCATGCAGGTATCATGTCCTCACTCTTCATGATAAGATTCCATGCAGGTGTGGTGTCCTCACTCTTCATGATAAGATTCCATGCAGGTATCATGTCCTCACTCTTCATGTTCAGATTCCACACATGTGTGGTGTCCTCACTCTTCATGATAAGATTTCATGCAGGTGTGGTGTCCTCACTCTTCATGATAGGATTCCATGCAGGTATCATGTCCTCACTCTTCATGATAAGATTACATGCAGGTGTGGTGTCCTCACTTTTCATGATCAGATTCCATGCAGGTGTGGTGCCCTCACTCTTCACGATAAGATTCCATGCAGGTATCGTGTCCTCACTTTTCAGGATCAAATTCCGTGCAGGTGTGGTGTCCTCACTCTTCATGATAAGATTCCATGCAGGTGTGGTATCCTCACTCTTCATGATCAGATTCCATGCAGGTATCATGTCCTCATTCTTCATGATCAGATTCCATGCAGGTGTGGTGTCCTCACTCTTCATGATATGATTCCATGCAGGTGTGGTGTCCTCACTCTTCATGATAAGATTCCATGCAGGTATCATGTCCTCACTCTTCATGATAAGATACCATGCAGGTGTGGTGTCCTCACTCTTCATGATCAGATTCCATGCAGGTGTGGTGTCCACTCTTCATGATAAGATTCCATGCAGGTGTGGTGTCCTCACTCTTAATGATAAGATTCCATGCAGGTATCATGTCCTCACTCTTCATGTTCAGATTCCATGCAGGTGTGCTGTCCTCACTCTTCATGATAAGATTCCATGCAGGTGGCATGTCCTCACTCTTCATGATAAAATTTCACACAGGTGTGGTGTCCTCAGTCTTCATGATCAGATTCCACACAGGTGTGGTGCCCTCACTCTTCATGATCAGATTCCACACAGGTGTGGTGTCCTCAATCTTCATGATCAGATTCCATGCAGGTCTTATGTCCTCACTCTTCATGATCAGACTCCACACAGGTGTCGTGTTCTCACTACCACATATATGATTTATCAAACTGATATCAAAGTTTAATGTAGGCACAGCCAGTTGTAGAAAGACTGGTGTACATCTTGGAAACAGTGTTGCTGAAAGCTGTTGCTGGCTTTGAGATCTGTTTCCAAATTGACCACCGATTGTCATATGAAAGGGAATAAGTAAAATTCATAGCATGAAGTCTTTAATGAGATATGTTTGTTTTTTAGAGGTGTTTTTCATAGAGAGTTTGTTTAGGAGAGTTTATAGAGAGTTTGGTTAGGAGAATTTCTAGAGTGTTTGGTTAGGAGAGTTTATAGAGAGTTTGGTTAGAAGCGTTTATAGAGAGTTTGGTTAGGACAATTTATAGAGAGTTTGGTTAGGAGAATTTATAGAAAGTTTGGTTAGGAGAGTTTATAGAGAGTTTGGTTAGGAGAGTTTATAGAGAGTTTGGTTGGTAGAGTTTATAGAGTTTTGTTAGAAGAGTTTATAGAGAGTGGTTAGGAGAGTTTATAGAGAGTTTGGTTAGGAGAGTTTATAGAGTTTGGTTAGGAGAGTTTATAGAGAGTTTGTTTAGGAGAGTTTATAGAGAGTTTGGTTAGGAGAGTTTATAGAGAGTTTGGTTAGGATGGTTTATAGAGAGTTTGGTTAGGAGAGTTTATAGAGAGTTTGGTTAGGAGAGTTTAGTGTATTTGTAACGAGTGCGCTGTCATTGCTTAAGCTTCCAGAGAGTTCGTAATATAATACTTTGTCATAATATTACAGAGTTATCCCTTTTAGAATAATTTTGAAGCTTGTATTATGAATATTGAGTTTCATGGTATTTTACGCATGATAGTTTTGTTCTGTTAACATATGAAAGAATTAAGTTTTCTTTGTATTCGCCTGTATTGCATCCTACATTCTATTTCTATGGAGCTATCACATAAACTTATCCTTACGCGTGAGTGTGTGGGTGTCTGTGCATGAGTGTGCATGCGTGCGTGTGTGTGCATGTGCACGTACGCAGTGCGCGAGTGCGTGTGTATGTAAAATTCAATTATAATGCATCTCCTCCAAAGCCGTTGAATGGAATTCAACCAAATTTGGTAGGTGTGTCATATGAGTGCGGAGTGCAAGACAACATTTACATTTGGCCCCCATGGGGTGGGGGGATGGTGGTCAAAAGGTCAAGCCAGTGAAGGTGGGGATTTGCGATGACGCATCATCGACCGAGCAGTCTAGTTGAGAGATGTTACGGTATTGGTTTTATGTTTATAACATAATGTGGTTAATATATTACATTTTTTTAATTAAATTTTCAGAGGAAATTGATGAGGACATGGAAACTGTCAGGTGAGAAACATTTGCTGTTAAGATTTTAATCTCTAATATTTACTGTTCTTCATGTTTGTGAGAAGAGTTTGAAGCTTACATTTACACTTCTTCATGTTTGTGAGATGACTGAAGCTTACATTTACCATTCTTCATGTTTGTGAGAAGAGTTTGGAGCTTACATTTACTGTTCTTCATGTATGTGAGAAGACGTTGAAACTTATATTTACCATTCTTCATGTTTGTGAGAAGTGTTTGAACTTACATTTACTGTTCTTCATGTATGTGAGAAGACTTTGAAGCTTACATTTACCATTCTTCATGTTTGTGAGAAGAGTTTGGAGCTTACATTTACTGTTCTTCATGTTTGTGAGCAGTGTTTGGAGCTTACATTTATTGTTCTTCATGTTTGTGAGAAGCGTTTGGAGCTTACATTTACTGTTCTTCACGTTTGTGAGAAGACTTTGAAGCTTACATTTACTGTTCTTCATGTATGTGAGAAGACATTGAAGCTTACATTTACCATTCTTCATGTTTGTGAGAAGAGTTTGGAGCTTACATTTACTGTTCTTCATGTTTGTGAGAAGAGTTTGGAGCTTACATTTACTGTTCTTCATGTTTGTGAGAAGACTGAAGCTTACATTTACCATTCTTCATTTTCACATCAAGAGTATACTTACCTCCCTAATACTTTTGATATTGCTAAATATTGGCTTTCACTCAATAAACACTCAGATTAAAACAGTTAGGTGCCCCTACTGGGCAGGGAGTCAGAGCGTAGTCTGGCGGATGCCAGCCCCACCACCGCGCATGCGCAGACTAGCACTTCCTCTTTGCTAATTTATTGGCTGAGAGTGTACATGCTTTTGTGTTAGAAACTTTCTATACTCTTTTCGAAGCTTTTTGAGACGGTTTGGTAGAAGTTTATCCCTGATGAAGATGGCAGAGAGAGTGACTTCGCCACAGGAGGGCCTTGGACCTTTAAATCAGGTGACTTCTAGTAAAATTAGCGAGTTTTGTCCCGTTGTAATGTGTTTCCGGGACTCGCGCTAAACGTGATAAGCGCCTTGATTAGTTGGTTTATTTCAACTAGGTGCTATATAAGACTAATCTCTCTTTGTGTTTATGTCCACAGGTCTGTGTGAAGAAATATAATGGACATGACATCAGCAGAGGGTTTGTGTCTCTCCACCATGGTTCCATTTCCTACTAATACTGTTAGGTTATCTAACCAAAAATTCTTTGTCCAGTGAGTTGGAGGCCTATTATAAAGGTCTTCTGACTTTGCCCTCTTGATCCAATTCCTTCCCCTAGAGGTGGAGAGAGTTAAGAGGCGTTCAGTGGTGGAGTGCTCCAGTTCATCAGGTTGGATGGTTTGTCTATACAAGGTGTCAGGTATCTAATTATTGATATGAGGTGATGTTAATTATTTAGAGGAAAGGGAGATAATTAACACTATTTGCCATTGTTATCAGTATATATCTGATGCTTGTGTAGTCGAAATGTCCATTCTGCACATGTTCTGGTTAGAGATACAATTCGTCCTTGCACTGGGATGTTTGTTAGGGATCGATTTTTTCCTGTCATAGGATTAATGACGTCATAATCAGCCTTGCTCTTTATTAACAATTAAAGTTGTCCGAAGCTGGTTTTCTGATAAATTATGATCTTTATGATCATTTTTCCTTCTCTTGAGTTGGTGAGTTTCTAAGCTTAACTAGATTGCTCATACTCCTCGTCCTTTGGCTTTTTTCAGAGACCTGGTTGTGCGTCCTGTGGACGATTTTTGAGGGACAAGTTTGGTCCTCATCTCTGTTTTCAGTGTAGCCCCTGTGGTCCCTTGCTTAATTGCGAGATATGTAAGCACTGGGGGGGGTGAGCTAATGTCCGAATTCTTGTGCTTGCAGGCGAAGGACAAGGTGGTGGAGGAGGAGAAGAAGAGGAAGCTGAAAAAAGAGGTTGTAAGTAAGAAGGGTAAGAGGAAGGCCTCGTCCGCGGTGGACATGGAGGCCTTCCGGACCGAGATGTTGGGAGAGATGAGGAGGACAATAAAGGATTTGGTTCCAGAGTTGCTTCGTGGCATGCTTCCTGGACCAAATCCTTTGTTGGCCTCATCATCTGCTTCGGAGCAGGTAATCCCCGCCTCTGAATCACCGTTCCTTAGTACGCTTCCGTTGTTTGAAGATTCAGAGGTGGCCCCATTAGAGGGGGCGTTCCACGACCCTGGCAGCAGGCTTATTGCTGCGCCCGATAGGGACCGTGGACGGTTGTCGCTGGAACCCGCGGGCTGCTTATCAGTCCAGGGCTATCCGCACACCGCGGGTGCCAGTACCTCGTATGGCACCTTCCCTGGCCAGTCCGGGTTAGCTCTCTTTGCTGACCCGGAGTCTAATCTGTCTGGCCAGGAGGATGAGGATTACCTGTTGGGGTCGCCGTCTGGGGACATGGACATGGATTATGACGTCTGTACACCCCTCGCGGGGAATACGGGCGCCTTATTCCACGGTTCTACTCTCCCAGGGGTAGAATCCACGGTTCAGACTGTGGCCCTGGGCGCTGAAGGCCAGCGTTACCGCATACCTCGGCTTGCCGAGAGTGTCTCTGGTGCTGGCCGGGGCCGTGCTGGGGCGGTATATGCCCCGCGCTCTACCACGGCGCCTGCTCCTGGTCAAACCAGTGATATTAGCATGCCGGTATTGTCAGGCCCGCATGCTCTCCCTGGCTTGCCAGGGATATCAGCGTACCCGCCGTCAAGCTCTGTTGCTTGCGCTCAGGAGGAAGACGAAGGCCCCCGTCTTGTAGAGCGCTCGCAGCTAGCCACGGAGGAGGATTGGTCTGACGCTTGCCAGTGGTTGGTGAGTGTTAGACCAGATCTGCCCGTGGAGCAGTCGGCTAGCCAGCGTGATCACAGGCCGTGGTTAGCTGGTAAGCCTACTGCTAACGCTATGCCTTCTCTGCCGCTGGCAGAGCATGTCGTTGACATGTTCGAGGCGGCGGAGACGTCCATTAAGTCGAGTGGACGTCTCGCTAAGGCCCCGCGCGAGGTGGCCAGGCGTTGTCGCATCGTGCCCCTGGACTACCAGCGGTACAGTGTGGTACCTAAGCCGAGCGTGGATGACCGCGCGGCTTTGGGTGAGGATGCGCGGCCAGGCTCCCGTTCTGACACGGGAGTCTTGTGTTCGAACGCGTTGCGTTCAGCAAATACCGCGTTGCGTGATGCGGAGGAGAGTGGGAGGGCTTCGATTGCCGCTCTGTCCCACGTCTCCCAGCTGTTACAAGGGGTAGTAACAGCATCCGCATCGCGCCAGCCAAGTCCGGTCACAGTCCAGCGAGCCATCCAGGATGGTATCAACCTGGCGCTGGACTGTATGACGCGGGCGGTGACCAGGAGTGTCCGGGCAAGGCGCACTTTTGCCTTGGATAATCTGTGCCCGTCCCAGGACCTATACAATAGGCTACTACGTACGCCTATGACAGGTCCTGGTCTCTTTGGAGGTGAGGGATGTAGGCACCTCCAGGAGACAATTACTCTGGTCAATAACCAGAGGGCGCTGCGCGAGCAGTTTGAGGTGCTTCGTCGTGCCAACGTTCGCGCAGCACCCCCTGCGTATCGTCCCCTGCAGGCTCGAGGTGGTAGTGGCCAGGTCAGAGGCCAACCACCATCGCAGCGCCGGCCTCGGCCGCATGCGATTCGGCCAGCAGCGAGGGGGGCGCAGGCTCCTCAGGCGCAGTCAGCCAGGCAGCCGCCCACGCACCGAGGTGCGCGCGGTGCTGGTCGTGGCGCGCGAGGATCTGGGCGGGGTAATCGTTCCTGATGGGACGGTTACCGCGGTGAGAACCACGCCGGTGTTTCTGGCAAAGGAGACAGTGCCGCTCTTGCACTCCTTATGTCCACCTCTATCCCTAGGTGGACCGGTGGGAGGCCGGCTAGCCGACCACATGCAAGAGTGGGAACGGTTAACTCAGGACCGTTTAGTCTTGCAATGGCTTTCAGTCGGGTATCATCCCGATTGGATGACAGGCCCACCATCGCGACTGTCTCTAGTGCCGATCTGGACTCCAAATCCGAGAGATCCAGATCAAAGGTTGTGTATCGAGGAGGAAATAAATTCCCTCATACAAAAAGGAGCTATTCAGCCGGCACAGAGGTGTCCGGGCTTCTATTCAACCCTGTTCTTAGTAACAAAGAACACCAGAGGGTGGAGACCAATTCTCAACCTCAAGCCATTGAACAAGTTCATAGAGACGCCCAGTTTCAAGATGGAGACTGTGCGCTCGGTGTTGGCGGGGTTAGAGAGGGGAATGTGGACAGCGTCGATAGATTTGAAGGACGCTTATTTCCACATCCCCATACACAGGAGTTTCCGTCGCTTCCTGAGATTTGCATTCCAGGGCAGACAGTGGGAATTCAGGGTGCTACCCTTCGGAATTTCCACGGCTCCTCGGGTTTTCATCCGTGTGGTTCTTGCGATCACTGCATACCTCCGCAGGAGAAGCATAGCAGTCCACATGTACATAAACGACTGGCTGTTGAAAGCACACACCCGGGAAAGTTTATCGGCCAGTCTGGAGATTGTTTTGAAAACTCTCACAGACTTAGGCTGGATGATCAATTTCCCAAAATCAGAGCTGATTCCATCCCAGAAGTTTGTTTACCTGGGGATGTTCTTCGATCTAGAGACAGGATATGTTTATCCTACTCAGGAGAGAGTTCAGAAACTCATCTCATTAATTCAGTCAGTGTGCGACAGTCGTCATTTACTTGAGAATGCTGGGGTTGATGGTTTCATTGGAACCAGTCATTCCTCAGGCTGCCTTACGCAGGCGGCCGATCCAGTTATTTCTCATGACACAATGGACCCAGAGTACAGGTTCCCTGGACTCGAATGTGTCAGTGTTGGCGCCTCTGATTCATCACCTGCAATGGTGGTTGGACACAGAGAATCTCTTGGTGGGGGTTATGCTAACCCCTCCCCACCCTCAGGTGACTGTGTATACAGATGCATCGATGGAGGGCTGGGGAGCTTGCCTGGAAGAGTCCACGATATCAGGGCTTTGGAATCTGGAACAGTCAAAGGAACATATAAATCTACTGGAGCTAAGAGCAGTAGTCCTGGGCCTGGAACATTTCTTACAGAAAGTTCAGGGCAAGATTGTTCTTATTCGTTCAGACAACTCAACAGTTGTGACTTACATAAACCGCCAGGGCGGAACGAAGTCGCCCAGTCTCTGTATGATGACATGGAGACTGCTTTGTTGGTGTCTGGATCACCAGATTACCTTGAAAGCAGTTCATATTCCGGGAAGGTTAAATCTGCTAGCAGACTCATTGAGCCGAAGGATGAGTATTTTACCCACGGAATGGCAACTAAATCAATCTGTGGCGGATCGTCTGTTCGACCATTGGGGGAAACCCAACATCGATTTGTTCACAACGAAGAAGAATGCGAAGATGACGACGTACGTCTCTCCGATTCCGGATCCAAGCGCTTTCGCAACAGATGCGTTAGCTATCAGCTGGGGGAGAATGTATGCATACGCATTCCCTCCAGCAATCCTGATTCCAAAAATTCTTCAGAAAATCAGACAAGATGAATGCCAAGTGCTTCTGATCGCCCCGGATTGGCCAAGCCGATCATGGTATACGGATCTGCTGGACCTTCTGGTCTGCAATCCGGTTCCTCTGCCTCTGATGGACGATATTAACTTCCAGGGCAAGGCTCTTCACAACAATCCGTCAATGTTCAGATTGACTGCGTGGATGTTGTCAAGGAATCTAGAATTAAGGAGGGCTTTTCTGAGCAAGCAGCCATGTTTATGGCCAAAGCCAGGAGGGGGTCAACCTCCAGAGCATATAATTATAAAATCAACAGATTTGCAGAATGGTGCTCAAAAAGATGTATTGATCCAATGGATTCATCTATTCAGGTAGTAGCTGATTTCCTCTGTCACCTCTATGATGCCTATAGCCTCAAGCCTAACTCTATTGCTGGTTATAAGTCAGCTTTAATGTCTGTTATTCCTTGCTTGGCTAAGAGGGGAAGTGATGAAGTAAATACATTAAATGTATTAATTAAAGGCATGGGCAATCTAAGACCAAGGAATCCACCTGTGATTCCGTCTTGGAGTTTATCGCTAGTGCTTCAAGTACTAGGTGATAAGCCGTTTGAACCACTTAGTTCCATTTCTATGAAACTATTAACACTGAAAACTGTGTTTTTAATTGCTGCGGCCTCGGCTAGGCGTAGGAGTGAAATTCACGCCTTATCAGCCGAGGATGACCGTTTTGTGGTTTCAGGGGAAGGCCTTAAGCTGCTACCTAGGATTAATTTCTTGGCTAAAAATCAGTCGTTGAAGTATCCAGGTCAACCTATTGTTTTGCCTGCTTTAACTAGATATGATCCTAATTCTAAAGCATGGTGTCCCATCCGGGCGCTTCGCCGGTACAAACAACGTACGGCGGAGTGGCGCACCGACCAGTCGGCGTTATGGTTGTCATATATTGAACCCCATGGCAGGGCTTCTAAGGACACCATTTCCAGGTGGATTGTAGAATGCATTCAGTTTTGCCATAAATCCGCCACCGGGAAGCAGGTTGACGTGGCCAAGGCTCACAGTGTCCGCGGCGTAGTGACATCCACTGCCCTATTTAATGGGGTCCCTGTGGATGATATTATGTCGGTGGCTCAGTGGCACTGTGAGTCAAGTTTTACAGACCATTATCTCCGTGACACCTCTAATCCTCTCGCCTTGTCGATTTTGAAAAAATAACTAGGCATATATTTTTGATGGGGTTTCCTCATTGCTTATATATTTCACAATTAATTTATGGAAACAACCACTAATTTGGGACTGCATCGATCTTCACCAATGGGAAGAGGTTGTCAGCAGCCATTTTCAACAAGGTCAGTCTTGTGTATGTGTTGTCCATTGTTGATTGTCTTGTCACGTTACCCGTTATTAATATGATGATGGTTTTGTGTATTTATGTGGTTCATTGTTGAGAGTATACGAAAATGAAGTTTTTTCGTCTCTGTCCTGTAGTACATGGCACTTGTACGTAGAGAGCGTATAGGACATTGAGGTCATTCGACTCTTCCTCCCAGGAAGGAGGGGGGGGAGCGCATATGACATTCAGTCATCTCTCATACATCGGGGGTGTTATCCGATGGTTAGTCAAATCCTGACTGTTTTTTCATACAGTTTCAGAAGTTTAAGTGCCTTAAACGCAGAAAAGCGTATAGGGATGAGCTGGTCTTTTGACCTCGCCTCCCTCCCGCCGAATTCACTGTCGAATTCTGGCAATATCAAAAGTATTAGGGAGGTAAGTATACTCTTGATGTGAAATAAATGAAATCAAGGATTTCTTTTTTCACGAGAGAGTTGATACTTACCTCCCTAGATACGGACCCGGCCTCTCCACCCCACAGAGGCTCGGTCTTCAGGCTCTTTTTAGTTGCATGTGTATCAGCCAATAAATTAGTCAGAGGAAGTGCTAGTCTGCACATGCGCGGTGGTGGGGCTGGCATCCGCCAGACTACGCTCTGACTCCCTGCCCAGTGGGGGCACCTAACTGTTTTAATCTGAGTGTTTATTGAGTGAAAGCCAATATTTAGCAATATCAAAAGTATTAGGGAGGTAAGTATCAACTCTCTCGTGAAAAAAGAAATCCTTGATTTCGTTTAGTTTGTGAGAAGAGTTTGGAGCTTACATTTACTGTTCTTCATGTATGTGAGAGTACTTTGAAGCTTACATTAACCATTCTTCATGTTTGTGAGAAGAGTTTGGAGCTTATATTTACTGTTCTTCATGTGTGTGAGAAGCGTTTGGAGCTTACATTTACCATTCTTCATATTCGTGAGAAGCATTTGGAGCTTACATTTACTGTTCTTCATGTATGTGAGAGGACTTTGAAGCTTACATTTACCATTCTTAATGTTTGATAGAAGAGTTTGGAGCTTACATTTACTGTTCTTCATGTTTGTGAGGAGTGGTTGAAGCTTACATTTACTGTTCTTCATGTTTGTGAGAAGAGTTTGTGGCTTATATTTACTGTTCTTCATGTTTGTGAGAAGACTTTGAAGCTTACATTTACTGTTCTTCATGATTGTGCGAAGTGTTTGGAGCTTACATTTACTGTTCTTCATGTTTGTGAGAAGCGTTTTGAGCTTACATTTACTGTTCTTCACGTTTGTGAGAAGACTTTGAAGCTTACATTTACTGTTCTTCATGTATGTGAGAAGACATTGAAGCTTACATCTACCATTCTTCATGTTTGTGAGAAGAGTTTGGAGCTTACATTTACTGTTCTTCATGTATGTGAGAAGACGTTGAAGCTTACATTTACCATTCTTCATGTTTGTGAGAAGAGTTTGGAGTTTAGATTTACTGTTCTTCATGTATGTGAGAAGACTTTGAAGCTTACATTTACCATTCTTCGTGTTTGTGAGAAGAGTTTGGACCTTACATTTACTGTTCTTCATGTATGTGAGAAGACTGAAGCTTACATTTACCATTCTTCATGTTTGTGAGAAGAGTTTGGAGCTTACATTTACTGTTCTTCCTGTATGTGAGAGTACTTTGAAGCTTACATTTACCATTCTTCATGTTTGTGAGAAGTGTTTGGAGCTTACATTTACTGTTCTTCATGTATGTGAGAAGACTGAAGCTTACCTTTACTATTCTTCATGTTTGTGAGAAGAGTTTGGAGCTTACATTTACTGTTCTTCTTGTTTGTAAGAAGAGTTTGTGGCTTATATTTACTGTACTTCATGTTTGTGAGACGACTTTGAAGCTTACATTTACTGTTCTTCATGTTTGTGAGAAGTGTTTGGAGCTTACATTTACTGTTCTTCATGTTTGTGAGAAGACTGAAGCTTACCTTTACTATTCTTCATGTTTGTGAGAAGAGTTTGGAGCTTACATTTACTGTTCTTCTTGTTTGTAAGATGAGTTTGTGGCTTATATTTACTGTACTTCATGTTTGTGAGACGACTTTGAAGCTTACATTTACTGTTCTTCATGTTTGTGAGAAGTGTTTGGAGCTTACATTTACTGTTCTTCATGTTTGTGAGAAGCGTTTGGAGCTTACATTTACTGTTCTTCACGTTGTGAGAAGACTGAAGCTTACATTTACTGTTCTTCATATATGTGAGAAGACATTGAAGCTTACATTTACTGTTCTTCATATATGTGAGAAGACATTGAAGCTTACATTTACTGTTCTTCATGTTTGTGAGAAGCGTTTGGAGCTTACATTTACTGTTCTTCATGTATGTGAGAAAACTTTGAAGCTTACATTTACCATTCTTCATGTTTGTGAGAAGAGTTCGGAGCTTACATTTACTGTTCTTCATGTATGTGAGAGTACTTTGAAGCTTACATTTACCATTCTTCATGTTTGTGAGAAGAGTTTGGAGCTTATATTTACTGTTCTTCATGTGTGTGAGAAGCGTTTGGAGCTTACATTGACCATTCTTCATGTTCGTGAGAAGAGTTTGGAGCTTACATTTACTGTTCTTCATGTATGTGAGAAGACTTTGAAGCTTACATTTACCATTCTTCATGTTTGATAGAAGAGTTTGGAGCTTACATTTACTGTTCTTCACGTTTGTGAGAAGACTGAAGCTTACATTTACTGTTCTTCATATATGTGAGAAGACATTGAAGCTTACATTTACTGTTCTTCACGTCTGTGAGAAGACTTTGAAGCTTACATTTACTGTTCTTCATGTATGTGAGAAGACATTGAAACTTACATTTACCATTCTTCATGTTTGTGAGAAGAGTTTGGAGCTTACATTTACTGTTCTTCATGTATGTGAGAAGACGTTGAAGCTTACATTTACCATTCTTCATGTTTGTGAGAAGAGTTTGGAGTTTAGATTTACTGTTCTTCATGTATGTGAGAAGACTTTGAAGCTTAGATTTACCATTCTTCGTGTTTGTGAGAAGAGTTTGGAGCCTACATTTACTGTTCTTCATGTATGTGAGAAGACTGAAGCTTACATTTAACATTCTTCATGTTTGTGAGAAGAGTTTGGAGCTTACATTTACTGTTCTTCCTGTATGTGAGAGTACTTTGAAGCTTACATTTACCATTCTTCATGTTCGTGAGAAGTGTTTGGAGCTTACATTTACTGTTCTTCATGTATGGGAGAAGACAGAAGCTTACATTTACTGTTCTTCATGTTTGTGAGAAGTGGTTGGAGCTTACATTTACTGTTCTTCATGTTTGTGAGAAGCGTTTGGAGCTTACATTTACTGTTCTTCATGTTTGTGAGAAGCGTTTGGAGCTTACATTTACTGTTCTTCACGTTTGTGAGAAGACTTTGAAGCTTACATTTACTGTTCTTCATGTATGTGAGAAGACATTGAAGCTTACATTTACCATTCTTCATGTTTGTGAGAAGCGTTTGGAGCTTACATTTACTGTACTTCATGTTTGTGAGAAGCGTTTTGAGCTTACACTTACTGTTCATCACGTTTGTGAGAAGACTTTGAAGCTTACATTTACTGTTCTTCATGTATGTGAGAAGACATTGAAGCTTACATTTACCATATTCATGTTTGTGAGAAGAGTTTGGAGCTTACATTTACTGTTCTTCATGTATGTGAGAAGGCTTACATTTACCATTCTTCATGTTTGTGAGAAGAGTTTGGAGTTTAGATTTACTGTTCTTCATGTATGTGAGAAGACTTTGAAGCTTACATTTTTACCATTCTTCATGTTTGTGAGAAGAGTTTGGAGCTTACATTTACTGTTCTTCCTGTATGTGAGAGTACTTTGAAGCTTATATTTACCATTCTTCATGTTTGTGAGAAATGTTTGGAGCTTACATTTACTGTTCTTCATGTATGTGAGAAGACTGAAGCTTACATTTACCATTCTTCATGTTTGTGAGAAGAGTTTGGAGCTTACATTTACTGTTCTTCCTGTATGTGAGAGTACTTTGAAGCTTACATTTACCATTCTTCATGTTTGTGAGAAATGTTTGGAGCTTACATTTACTGTTCTTCATGTATGTGAGAAGACTGAAGCTTACATTTACTGTTCTTCACGTCTGTGAGAAGACTTTGAAGCTTACATTTACTGTTCTTCATGTATGTGAGAAGACATTGAAGCTTACATTTACCATTCTTCATGTTTGTGAGAAAAGTTTGGAGCTTACATTTACTGTTCTTCATGTTTGTGAGAAGCGTTTGGAGCTTACATTTACTGTTCTTCATGTTTGTGAGAAGCGTTTGGAGCTTACATTTACTGTTCTTCATGTATGTGAGAAGCGTTTGGAGCTTACATTTACTGTTCTTCATGTATGTGAGAAGACTTTGAAGCTTACATTTACTGTTCTTCATGTATATGAGAAGACTTTGAAGCTTACATTTACCATTCTTCATGTTTGTGAGAAGAGTTTGGAGCTTACATTTACTGTTCTTCATGTATGTGAGAAGACATTGAAGCTTACATTTACCATTCTTCATGTTTGTGAGAAGCGTTTTGAGCTTACATTTACCATTCTTCATGTTTGTGAGAAGCGTTTTGAGCTTACATTTACTGTTCTTCACGTTTGTGAGAAGACTTTGAAGCTTACATTTACTGTTCTTCATATATGTGAGAAGACATTGAAGCTTACATTTACTGTTCTTCACGTCTGTGAGAAGACTTTGAAGCTTACATTTACTGTTCTTCATGTATGTGAGAAGACATTGAAACTTACATTTACCATTCTTCATGTTTGTGAGAAGAGTTTGGAGCTTACATTTACTGTTCTTCATGTATGTGAGAAGACGTTGAAGCTTACATTTACCATTCTTCATGTTTGTGAGAAGAGTTTGGAGTTTAGATTTACTGTTCTTCATGTATGTGAGAAGACTTTGAAGCTTAGATTTACCATTCTTCGTGTTTGTGAGAAGAGTTTGGAGCCTACATTTACTGTTCTTCATGTATGTGAGAAGACTGAAGCTTACATTTAACATTCTTCATGTTTGTGAGAAGAGATTGGAGCTTACATTTACTGTTCTTCCTGTATGTGAGAGTACTTTGAAGCTTACATTTACCATTCTTCATGTTCGTGAGAAGTGTTTGGAGCTTACATTTACTGTTCTTCATGTATGGGAGAAGACAGAAGCTTACATTTACTGTTCTTCATGTTTGTGAGAAGTGGTTGGAGCTTACATTTACTGTTCTTCATGTTTGTGAGAAGCGTTTGGAGCTTACATTTACTGTTCTTCATGTTTGTGAGAAGCGTTTGGAGCTTACATTTACTGTTCTTCACGTTTGTGAGAAGACTTTGAAGCTTACATTTACTGTTCTTCATGTATGTGAGAAGACATTGAAGCTTACATTTACCATTCTTCATGTTTGTGAGAAGCGTTTGGAGCTTACATTTACTGTACTTCATGTTTGTGAGAAGCGTTTTGAGCTTACACTTACTGTTCATCACGTTTGTGAGAAGACTTTGAAGCTTACATTTACTGTTCTTCATGTATGTGAGAAGACATTGAAGCTTACATTTACCATATTCATGTTTGTGAGAAGAGTTTGGAGCTTACATTTACTGTTCTTCATGTATGTGAGAAGGCTTACATTTACCATTCTTCATGTTTGTGAGAAGAGTTTGGAGTTTAGATTTACTGTTCTTCATGTATGTGAGAAGACTTTGAAGCTTACATTTTTACCATTCTTCATGTTTGTGAGAAGAGTTTGGAGCTTACATTTACTGTTCTTCCTGTATGTGAGAGTACTTTGAAGCTTATATTTACCATTCTTCATGTTTGTGAGAAATGTTTGGAGCTTACATTTACTGTTCTTCATGTATGTGAGAAGACTGAAGCTTACATTTACCATTCTTCATGTTTGTGAGAAGAGTTTGGAGCTTACATTTACTGTTCTTCCTGTATGTGAGAGTACTTTGAAGCTTACATTTACCATTCTTCATGTTTGTGAGAAATGTTTGGAGCTTACATTTACTGTTCTTCATGTATGTGAGAAGACTGAAGCTTACATTTACTGTTCTTCACGTCTGTGAGAAGACTTTGAAGCTTACATTTACTGTTCTTCATGTATGTGAGAAGACATTGAAGCTTACATTTACCATTCTTCATGTTTGTGAGAAAAGTTTGGAGCTTACATTTACTGTTCTTCATGTTTGTGAGAAGCGTTTGGAGCTTACATTTACTGTTCTTCATGTTTGTGAGAAGCGTTTGGAGCTTACATTTACTGTTCTTCATGTATGTGAGAAGCGTTTGGAGCTTACATTTACTGTTCTTCATGTATGTGAGAAGACTTTGAAGCTTACATTTACTGTTCTTCATGTATATGAGAAGACTTTGAAGCTTACATTTACCATTCTTCATGTTTGTGAGAAGAGTTTGGAGCTTACATTTACTGTTCTTCATGTATGTGAGAAGACATTGAAGCTTACATTTACCATTCTTCATGTTTGTGAGAAGCGTTTTGAGCTTACATTTACCATTCTTCATGTTTGTGAGAAGCGTTTTGAGCTTACATTTACTGTTCTTCACGTTTGTGAGAAGACTTTGAAGCTTACATTTACTGTTCTTCATGTATGTGAGAAGACTTTGAAGCTTACATTTACCATTCTTCATGTTTGTGAGCGGAGTTTGGAGCTTACATTTACTGTTCTTCATGTATATGAGAAGACTTTGAAGCTTACATTTACCATTCTTCATGTTTGTGAGAAGACTTTGAAGCTTACATTTACTGTTCTTCATGTATGTGAGAAGACATTGAAGCTTACATTTACCATTCTTCATGTTTGTGAGAAGCGTTTGGAGCTTACATTTACTGTTCTTCATGTTTGTGAGAAGCATTTTGAGCTTACATTTACTGTTCTTCACGTTTGTGAGAAGACTTTGAAGCTTACATTTACTGTTCTTCATGTATGTGAGAAGACATTGAAGCTTACATTTACCATTCTTCATGTTTGTGAGAAGAGTTTGGAGCTTACATTTACTGTTCTTCATGTATGTGAGAAGACGTTGAAGCTTACATTTACCATTCTTCATGTTTGTGAGAAGAGTTTGGAGTTTAGATTTACTGTTCTTCATGTATGTGAGAAGACTTTGAAGCTTACATTTTTACCATTCTTCATGTTTGTGAGAAGAGTTTGGAGCCTACATTTACTGTTCTTCCTGTATGTGAGAGTACTTTGAAGCTTACATTTACCATTCTTCATGTTTGTGAGAAATGTTTGGAGCTTACATTTACTGTTCTTCATGTATGTGAGAAGACTGAAGCTTACATTTACCATTCTTCATGTTTGTGAGAAGAGTTTGGAGCTTACATTTACTGTTCTTCATGTTTGTAAGAAGAGTTTGTGTCTTATATTTACTGTTCTTCATGTTTGTGAGAAGACTTTGAAGCTTACATTTACTGTTCTTCATGTTTGTGAGAAGTGTTTGGAGCTTACATTTACTGTTCTTCATGTTTGTGAGAAGCGTTTGGAGCTTACATTTACTGTTCTTCATGTTTGTAAGAAGTGTTTGTGGCTTATATTTACTGTTCTTCATGTTTGTGAGAAGACTTTGAAGCTTACATTTACTGTTCTTCATGTTTGTGAGAAGTGTTTGGAGCTTACATTTACTGTTCTTCATGTTTGTGAGAAGCGTTTGGAGCTTACATTTACTGTTCTTCATGTATGTGAGAAGACTTTGAAGCTTACATTTACTGTTCTTCATGTATGTGAGAAGACATTGAAGCTTACATTTACCATTCTTCATGTTTGTGAGAAAAGTTTGGAGCTTACATTTACTGTTCTTCATGTTTGTGAGAAGCGTTTGGAGCTTACATTTACTGTTCTTCATGTTTGTGAGAAGCGTTTGGAGCTTACATTTACTGTTCTTCATGTATGTGAGAAGCGTTTGGAGCTTACATTTACTGTTCTTCATGTATGTGAGAAGACTTTGAAGCTTACATTTACTGTTCTTCATGTATATGAGAAGACTTTGAAGCTTACATTTACCATTCTTCATGTTTGTGAGAAGAGTTTGGAGCTTACATTTACTGTTCTTCATGTATGTGAGAAGACATTGAAGCTTACATTTACCATTCTTCATGTTTGTGAGAAGCGTTTTGAGCTTACATTTACCATTCTTCATATTTGTGAGAAGCGTTTTGAGCTTACATTTACTGTTCTTCACGTTTGTGAGAAGACTTTGAAGCTTACATTTACTGTTCTTCATGTATGTGAGAAGACTTTGAAGCTTACATTTACCATTCTTCATGTTTGTGAGCGGAGTTTGGAGCTTACATTTACTGTTCTTCATGTATATGAGAAGACTTTGAAGCTTACATTTACCATTCTTCATGTTTGTGAGAAGACTTTGAAGCTTACATTTACTGTTCTTCATGTATGTGAGAAGACATTGAAGCTTAAATTTACCATTCTTCATGTTTGTGAGAAGCGTTTGGAGCTTACATTTACTGTTCTTCATGTTTGTGAGAAGCGTTTTGAGCTTACATTTACTGTTCTTCACGTTTGTGAGAAGACTTTAAAGCTTACATTTACTGTTCTTCATGTATGTGAGAAGACATTGAAGCTTACATTTACCATTCTTCATGTTTGTGAGAAGAGTTTGGAGCTTACATTTACTGTTCTTCATGTATGTGAGAAGACGTTGAAGCTTACGTTTACCATTCTTCATGTTTGTGAGAAGAGTTTGGAGTTTAGATTTACTGTTCTTCATGTATGTGAGAAGACTTTGAAGCTTACATTTTTACCATTCTTCATGTTTGTGAGAAGAGTTTGGAGCCTACATTTACTGTTCTTCCTGTATGTGAGAGTACTTTGAAGCTTACATTTACCATTCTTCATGTTTGTGAGAAATGTTTGGAGCTTACATTTACTGTTCTTCATGTATGTAAGAAGACTGAAGCTTACATTTACCATTCTTCATGTTTGTGAGAAGAGTTTGGAGCTTACATTTACTGTTCTTCATGTTTGTAAGAAGAGTTTGTGGCTTATATTTACTGTTCTTCATGTTTGTTAGAAGACTTTGAAGCTTACATTTACTGTTCTTCATGTTTGTGAGAAGTGTTTGGAGCTTACATTTACTGTTCTTCATGTTTGTGAGAAGCGTTTGGAGCTTACATTTACTGTTCTTCATGTATGTGAGAAGACTTTGAAGCTTACATTTACTGTTCTTCATGTATGTGAGAAGACATTGAAGCTTACATTTACCATTCTTCATGTTTGTGAGAAAAGTTTGGAGCTTACATTTACTGTTCTTCATGTTTGTGAGAAGCGTTTGGAGCTTACATTTACTGTTCTTCATGTTTGTGAGAAGCGTTTGGAGCTTACATTTACTGTTCTTCATGTATGTGAGAAGACTTTGAAGCTTACATTTACCATTCTTCATGTTTGTGAGCGGAGTTTGGAGCTTACATTTACTGTTCTTCATGTATATGAGAAGACTTTGAAGCTTACATTTACCATTCTTCATGTTTGTGAGAAGAGTTTGGAGCTTACATTTACTGTTCTTCATGTATGTGAGAAGACTTTGAAGCTTAGATTTACCATTCTTTGTGTTTGTGAGAAGAGTTTGGAGCTTACATTTACTGTTCTTCATGTATGTGAGAAGACTGAAGCTTACATTTACCATTCTTCATGTTTGTGAGAAGAGTTTGGAGCTTACATTTACTGTTCTTCCTGTATGTGAGAGTACTTTGAAGCTTACATTTACCATTCTTCATGTTTGTGAGAAGTGTTTGGAGCTTACATTTACTGTTCTTCATGTATGTGAGAAGACTGAAGCTTACATTTACCATTCTTCATGTTTGTGAGAAGGGTTTGGAGCTTACATTTACTGTTCTTCATGTTTGTGAGAAGAGTTTGTGGCTTATATTTACTGTTCTTCATGTTTGTAAGAAGACTTTGAAGCTTACATTTACTGTTCTTCATGTTTGTGAGAAGTATTTGGAGCTTAAATTTACTGTTCTTCATGTTTGTGAGAAGCGTTTGGAGCTTACATTTACTGTTCTTCATGTATGTGAGAAGACTTTGAAGCTTACATTTACTGTTCTTCATGTATGTGAGAAGACATTGAAGCTTACATTTACCATTCTTCATGTTTGTGAGAAAAGTTTGGAGCTTACAATTACTGTTCTTCATGTTTGTGAGAAGCGTTTGGAGCTTACATTTACTGTTCTTCATGTTTGTGAGAAGCGTTTGGAGCTTACATTTACTGTTCTTCATGTATGTGAGAAGACTTTGAAGCTTACATTTACTGTTCTTCATGTATGTGAGAAGACATTGAAGCTTATATTTACCATTCTTCATATTTGTGAGAAAAGTTTGGAGCTTACATTTACTGTTCTTCATGTTTGTGAGAAGCGTTTGGAGCTTACATTTACTGTTCTTCATGTTTGTGAGAAGCGTTTGGAGCTTACATTTACTGTTCTTCATGTATGTGAGAAGACTTTGAAGCTTACATTTACCATTCTTCATGTTTGTGAGCGGAGTTTGGAGTTTACATTTACTGTTCTTCATGTATATGAGAAGACTTTGAAGCTTACATTTACCATTCTTCATGTTTGATAGAAGAGTTTGGAGCTTACATTTACTGTTCTTCATGTTTGTGAGAAGTGTTTGGAGCTTACATGTACTGTTCTTCATGTTTGTGAGAAGAGTTTGTGGCTTATATTTACTGTTCTTCATGTTTGTGAGAAGAGTTTGGAGCTTACATTTACTGTTATTCATGTTTGT
The DNA here is from genome assembly GCA_034401795.1 of Chaetoderma sp. LZ-2023a. Lineage (NCBI taxonomy): Eukaryota > Metazoa > Mollusca > Caudofoveata > Chaetodermatida > Chaetodermatidae > Chaetoderma > Chaetoderma sp. LZ-2023a. The sequence goes on from CM067359.1 coordinate 80,761,355, forward strand.
GAGAAGTGTTTGGAGCTTACATTTACTGTTCTTCATGTTTGTGAGAAGAGTTTGGAGCTTACATTTACTGTTCTTCATGTTTGTGAGAAGAGTTTAGAGCTTACATTTATGGTTCTTCACGTTTCATCACTGTTTATTATGAGCATTTTATATAGAATATAAACATCCATTATTTGTGAATCTGCTTCTAGGAAAGGCATGAAACCTTTATTCTCTGATGGATTGAAGGATCTAGTCTGTGCAGATGGAGCCAATGTCACACTAACATGCAAGGTGTCTGGATCACCCAGACCTCAGATCATGTGGTTCAAGGATGGACAAGAAATACTTGATAGCCAGGTAAGGGAAGATTAGATGAACAATGATGATGATGATGATCATGATGATGACGGCAATGATCATGACCACAATGATGGTGGTTATCACAACAATGATTACGATGATGTCGATGATGATGATGACGACGACGATGATGATGATGCCAACACCGAGTATGATGGTGATGATGATGGACTATGATGGTGATGATGATCGTGATGACAACGATGATCGCGATAACAACGATGATAACAATAATGATGATGATGGTAATGATTACAATGATCATGATGACGATAACGATGATGATGATAATGATGATCATGATGATGATGACAATGATGATGCTTCCGCCGCCGAATATTATGATGATGATGATGATGATGATGATGACGCTGTCACCGTCGAATACGATGACGATGATGATGATGATGATGGTGACAATGATGACGATGATAATGATGATGGATTATGATGATCATGATGATGATGATGATGATGATAAATGTTTATGTTGATGATGATGATGATGATGATCATGACGATGGTGATTGATGAAGATGATAATGATGATAATGACAATGATGACGCTGTTGATGACGACGACGATTGATGATTGATGACGACGATGATGATGATTTATTGTGATGATGATTGATTATGATGATGACGACGACGACGACAACAATGCCGATGATGATGACGACAATGACGATGATGATGATGAATAGTGTAGTTTCACATTTCCATATTTTCTTGTTTAGGATTTTGAAATCAGCATGATCGGTGACATGTGCAAGTTGACGATTCATGAAGCCTACCCTGAAGATGAGGGTGAATATTCGTGTGATGCGTCTAATCAATCAGGACATGCCGTAACAAAATGCTTCCTCACGATTGACTCCCTGGAAGGTAGGTGTGAATCATTGCTAACATTTTGGCTTATTCTTAATGGATACAAGTGTGCTTCATAATGTAAATGAGGCTAATGTTATGTAAATCTGAATATATGCATATATGGAAATTTCATCATTCATATGATTTTGTGATTTAATAAAATTGCATTCAGATTCGAATTTATTTTCTTCAAATGTCATAAACAGTGTATTTTGCTGTTTGAGCCTCATCTTTTTAAGTATGATGCCGCACACAACTTATGCTTCATGCTACATTCTCTTAGGCCACAACAATCCTTTTTCTTGGTTCACGGGCTTACTTTGAAAAAACAGAAAATATTAAAATTAAAAATTCTAATAACATTTTTATTTTTGCCTCCTATCTTGTCCAACCAAAACCTCTGCAGAAAATAAAAAAATAACATAAAATGTAACAAGTAAATTTGGACTATTTTGAATCTTATTTGTCTGGAAGCTGTTGCTGCCTTAAGTAGCAACACTTTTCAATCAAATTAATTTAAAAAATCAACAGGTGACATATATGGTTGCTTTGAAATTGAATTACTGGAATTTCATTCTTCAAAGGTTTAATTTACACCGGGCCAAGCCTGTCTGCATTGTATTGGAGCTTGACAAAATTGGATCTTGGTGTTTTTATTATATATTTTTTCCTCCTACTTTGCATCTGGGCCAATCATGCCAGTGAAACAAGACAAAAATTTGGTGTGGCCTTATATGCTACATATAGATAACTAACTATTTAGAGTGTATGAAATATTCTGTTGAACATTTTCAAATTAATTTCACTGGAAGATGACCACACTTTTGGTTTTCCTTTGGTAGCAAGCATTTTCCGTCTTCTTCTTCTTTTCGTTCGCTGATCATACCTGTAAGTCCTGTAAGTGGCTATCGACATGATCATAAGCGTTAAGTGCGTGGATCCATGGTTTATTAGAGTGCGCCGTGCGGCCTGGAACCTCCGTCTTCAGCACTCAAGGTTTCTGTCAGGGTTACCTCACCCTTACCTCCTTTAGTCACCTCTTACGACACACAGAGGATATGGAAGGTGTATTCTATGCCCCATCTACAGGGCAGATTTTCCGTCTTACTGTCCTGATTTGGCGAGACATGGATTTTAGTTTTGACATGTTTAATTGCTATATCCTGCATTGTATGTGTTACTGATTACTCTTACTCGATCTATCCATGATCACACACCCTCTAGACGAGACTGCACGCTTTATCCACATTCACATACACTAGATGAGACTGCATGCTTTATCCATGTTCACATACACTAGACGAGACTGCACACTTTAACCACATTCACATACACTAGATGAGACTGCACACTTTAACCACATTCACATACACTAGATGAGACTGCATGCTTTATCCACATTGACATACACTAGATGAGACTGCACGCTTTATCCACATTCACATACACTTGATGAGACTGCACACTTTACCCACATTCACATACACTGGACGAGACTGCACACTTTAACCACATTCACATACACTAGATGAGACTGCACACTTTAACCACATTCACATACACTAGATGAGACTGCATGCTTTATCCACATTCACATACGCTAGATTAGACTGCACACTTTATCCACATTCACATACACTAGACGAGACTGCACGCTTTATCCACATTCACATACACTAGACGAGACTGCATACTTTATCCACATTCATATACCCACACATGCATACATGCACAAGTACGCACACATGCACGCACACACATGCGCGCACGCACACACACACACACACACACACACACACACACACACACACACACGCACGCACGCACGCACGCACACACACACACACACACATGCACACACGCACGTATGCACGCATGCATGCATGCATGCACGCAAACACGCACACACAGACACATACACATAAAGACATCCGCATGCATGCACATGCACGCACACATGCACGCACACACGCACATACACGCATGCACACACACATCCCTTGCCTTCACGCTTTTTTCCTCCCAATTTGCGAATGTATCCTTGTAGTCATGTTTAATAATTTAACAATATCTGTGGTTTGAGAGATCTGTATTGAAGATAATTTGACTGGAAGCTCTTTAGGCCACAACACCTTTGAATAAAATTGTCTCCAGAAGGTGTGTACGAAGGTATATGGCTAAATAGATGTTATCATTAAGAATCTCTCACATTGTGTACGGACGTGTATGGCTAAACAGATCTTATCATTAAGAATCTCTCACATTGTGTACAGAGGTATATGGCTAAATAGATGTTATCATTAAGAATATGTCACATTGTGTACGAAGGTATATGGCTAAATAGATGTTATCATTAAGAATCTCTCACATTGTGCACAGAGGTGTATGGCTAAATAGATGTTATCATTAAGAATCTCTCACATTGTGTACAGAGGTATATGGCTAAATAGATGTTATCATTAAGAATCTGGTCACATTGTGTACAGAGGTGTATGGCTAAATAGATGTTATCATTAAGAATCTCTCACATTGTGTACGGAAGTATATGGCTAAATAGATTTTATCATTAAGAATCTCTCACATTGTATACGGAGTTATATGGCTAAATAGATGTTATCATTAAGAATCTGGTCACATTGCGTACAGAGGTGTATGGCTAAATAGATGTTATCATTAAGAATCTCTCACATTGTGTAGAGGTATATGGCTAAATAGTTGTTATCATTAAGAATCTGGTCACATTGTGTACAGAGGTATGTGGCTAAATAGATGTTATCATTAAGAATCTGGTCACATTGTGTACGGAGGTATATGGCTAAATAGATGTTATCATTAAGAATCTGGTCACATTGTGTACAGAGGTGTATGGCTAAATAGATGTTATCATTAAGAATCTGGTCACATTGTGTACAGAGGTATATGGCTAAATATATGTTATCATTAAGAATCCGGTCACATTGTGTACGGAGGTATATGGCTAAATAGATTTTATCATTAAGAATCTCTCACATTGTATACGGAGTTATATGGCTAAATAGATGTTATCATTAAGAATCTGGTCACATTGTGTACAGAGGTGTATGGCTAAATAGATGTTATCATTAATAATCTCTCACATTGTGTACAGAGGTATATGGCTAAATAGATGTTATCATTAAGAATCTCTCACATTGTGTACGGAGGTATATGGCTAAATAGATGTTATCATTAATAATCTCTCACATTGTGTACAGAGGTGTATGGCTAAATAGATGTTATCATTAAGAATCTCTCACATTGTGTACAGAGGCATATGGCTAAATAGATGTTATCATTAAGAATATGTCACATTGTGTACAAAGGTATATGGCTAAATAGATGTTATCATTAAGAATCTCTCACATTGTGTACAGAGGTATATGGCTAAATAGATGTTATCATTAAGAATCTGGTCACATTGTGTACAGAGGTGTATGGCTAAATAGATGTTATCATTAAGAATCTCTCACATTGTGTACGGAGGTATATGGCTAAATAGATGTTATCATTAATAATCTCTCACATTGTGTACGGAGGTATATGGCTAAATGGATGTTATCATTAAGAATCTCTCACATTGTGTACGGATGTGTATGGCTAAACAGATGTTATCATTAAGAATCTCTCACATTGTGTACAGAGGTATATGGCTAAATAGATGTTATCATTAAGAATCTCTCACATTGTGTATGTACAGAGGTATATGGCTAAATAGATGTTATCATTAAGAATCTGGTCACATTGTGTACAGAGGTGTATGGCTAAATAGATGTTATCATTAAGAATCTCTCACATTGTGTACAGAGGTATATGGCTAAATAGTTGTTATCATTAAGAATCTGGTCACATTGTGTACGGAGGTATATGGCTAAATAGATGTTATCATTAAGAATCTGGTCACATTGTGTACGGAGGTATATGGCTAAATAGATGTTATCATTAAGAATCTGGTCACATTGTGTACAGAGGTGTATGGCTAAATAGATGTTATCACTAAGAATCTCTCACATTGTGTACAGAGGTATATGGCTAAATAGATGTTATCATTAAGAATCTCTCACATTGTGTATGTACAGAGGTATATGGCTAAATAGATGTTATCATTAATAATCTGGTCACATTGTGTACAGAGGTGTATGGCTAAATAGATGTTATCATTAAGAATCTCTCACATTGTGTACGGAAGTATATGGCTAAATAGATTTTATCATTAAGAATCTCTCACATTGTATACGGAGTTATATGGCTAAATAGATGTTATCATTAAGAATCTGGTCACATTGCGTACAGAGGTGTATGGCTAAATAGATGTTATCATTAAGAATCTCTCACATTGTGTAGAGGTATATGGCTAAATAGTTGTTATCATTAAGAATCTGGTCACATTGTGTACAGAGGTATATGGCTAAATAGATGTTATCATTAAGAATCTGGTCACATTGTGTACGGAGGTATATGGCTAAATAGATGTTATCATTAAGAATCTGGTCACATTGTGTACAGAGGTGTATGGCTAAATAGATGTTATCATTAAGAATCTGGTCACATTGTGTACAGAGGTATATGGCTAAATATATGTTATCATTAAGAATCCGGTCACATTGTGTACGGAGGTATATGGCTAAATAGATTTTATCATTAAGAATCTCTCACATTGTATACGGAGTTATATGGCTAAATAGATGTTATCATTAAGAATCTGGTCACATTGTGTACAGAGGTGTATGGCTAAATAGATGTTATCATTAAGAATCTGGTCACATTGTGTACAGAGGTGTATGGCTAAATAGATGTTATCATTAAGAATTTCTCACATTGTGTACAGAGGTGTATGGCTAAATAGATGTTATCATTAAGAATCTCTCACATTGTGTACGGAAGTATATGGCTAAATAGATGTTATCATTAAGAATCTCTCACATTGTGTACAGAGGCATATGGCTAAATAGATGTTATCATTAAGAATATGTCACATTGTGTACAAAGGTATATGGCTAAATAGATGTTATCATTAAGAATCTCTCACATTGTGTACAGAGGTATATGGCTAAATAGATGTTATCATTAAGAATCTGGTCACATTGTGTACAGAGGTGTATGGCTAAATAGATGTTATCATTAAGAATCTCTCACATTGTGTACGGAGGTATATGGCTAAATAGATGTTATCATTAATAATCTCTCACATTGTGTACAGAGGTATATGGCTAAATAGATGTTATCATTAAGAATCTCTCACATTGTGTACGGAGGTATATGGCTAAATAGATGTTATCATTAATAATCTCTCACATTGTGTACAGAGGTGTATGGCTAAATAGATGTTATCATTAAGAATCTGGTCACATTGTGTACAGAGGTGTATGGCTAAATAGATGTTATCATTAAGAATCTCTCACATTGTGTACAGAGGTATATGGCTAAATAGATGTTATCATTAAGAATCTGGTCACATTGTGTACAGAGGTGTATGGCTAAATAGATGTTATCATTAAGAATCTCTCACATTGTGTACGGAGGTATATGGCTAAATAGATGTTATCATTAAGAATCTCTCATATTGTGTACGGAGGTATATGGCTAAATAGATGTTATCATTAAGAATCTCTCACATTGTGTACAGAGGTATATGGCTAAATAGATGTTATCATTAATAATCTGGTCATATTGTGTACAGAGGTGTATGGCTAAATAGATGTTATCATTAAGAATCTCTCACATTGTGTACGGAGGTATATGGCTAAATAGATGTTATCATTAAGAATCTCTCACATTGTGTACGGAGGTATATGGCTAAATGGATGTTATCATTAAGAATCTCTCACATTGTGTACGGATGTGTATGGCTAAACAGATGTTATCATTAAGAATCTCTCACATTGTGTACAGAGGTATATGGCTAAATAGATGTTATCATTAAGAATCTCTCACATTGTGTATGTACAGAGGTATATGGCTAAATAGATGTTATCATTAAGAATCTGGTCACATTGTGTACAGAGGTGTATGGCTAAATAGATGTTATCATTAAGAATCTGCTAAATAGTTGTTATCATTAAGAATCTGGTCACATTGTGTACGGAGGTATATGGCTAAATAGATGTTATCATTAAGAATCTGGTCACATTGTGTACGGAGGTATATGGCTAAATAGATGTTATCATTAAGAATCTGGTCACATTGTGTACAGAGGTGTATGGCTAAATAGATGTTATCACTAAGAATCTCTCACATTGTGTACAGAGGTATATGGCTAAATAGATGTTATCATTAAGAATCTCTCACATTGTGTATGTACAGAGGTATATGGCTAAATAGATGTTATCATTAATAATCTGGTCATATTGTGTACAGAGGTGTATGGCTAAATAGATGTTATCATTAAGAATCTCTCACATTGTGTACGGAGGTATATGGCTAAAAATATGTTATCATTAAGAATCTGGTCACATTGTATACAGAGGTGTATGGCTAAATAGATGTTATCATTAAGAATCTCTCACATTGTGTACAGAGGTATATGGCTAAATAGTTGTTATCATTAAGAATCTTGTCACATTGTGTACGGAGGTATATGGCTAAATAGATGTTATCATTAAGAATCTCTCACATTGTGTACAGAGGTATATGGCTAAATAGATGTTATCATTAAGAATCTGGTCACATTGTGTACAGAGGTGTATGGCTAAATAGATGTTATCATTAAGAATCTCTCACATTGTGTACGGAAGTATATGGCTAAACAGATGTTATCATTAAGAATCTCTCACAGTGTGTACGGAGGTATATGGCTAAATAGATGTTATCATTAAGAATCTCTCACATTGTGTACAGAGGTATATGGCTAAATAGATGTTATCATTAAGAATATGTCACATTGTGTACCAAGGTATATGGCTAAATAGATGTTATCATTAAGAATCTCTCACATTGTGTACAGAGGTATATGGCTAAATAGATGTTATCATTAAGAATCTGGTCACATTGTGTACAGAGGTGTATGGCTAAATAGATGTTATCATTAAGAATCTCTCACATTGTGTACGGAGGTATATGGCTAAATAGATGTTATCATTAAGAATCTCTCACATTGTGTACGGAGGTATATGGCTAAATAGATGTTATCATTAAGAATCTCTCACATTGTGTACAGAGGTATATGGCTAAATAGATGTTATCATTAATAATCTGGTCATATTGTGTACAGAGGTGTATGGCTAAATAGATGTTATCATTAAGAATCTCTCACATTGTGTACGGAGGTATATGGCTAGATGGATGTTATCACTAAGAATCTCTCACATTGTGTATGGAGGTATATGGCTAAATAGATGTTATCATTAAGAATCTGGTCACATTGTGTACAGAGGTGTATGGCTAAATAGATGTTATCATTAAGAATCTCTCACATTGTGTACAGAGGTATATGGCTAAATAGTTGTTATCATTAAGAATATGGTCACATTGTGTACGGAGGTATATGGCTAAATAGATGTTATCATTAAGAATCTGGTCACATTGTGTACAGCGGTGTATGGCTAAATAGATGTTATCACTAAGAATCTCTCACATTGTGTACAGAGGTATATGGCTAAATAGATGTTATCATTAAGAATCTCTCACATTGTGTATGTACAGAGGTATATGGCTAAATAGATGTTATCATTAATAATCTGGTCATATTGTGTACAGAGGTGTATGGCTAAATAGATGTTATCATTAAGAATCTCTCACATTGTGTACGGAGGTATATGGCTAAAAATATGTTATCATTAAGAATCTGGTCACATTGTATACAGAGGTGTATGGCTAAATAGATGTTATCATTAAGAATCTCTCACATTGTGTACGGAAGTATATGGCTAAATAGATGTTATCATTAAGAATCTCTCACATTGTGTACGGAGGTATATGGCTAAATAGATGTTATCATTAAGAATCTGGTCACATTGTGCACAGAGGTGTATGGCTAAATAGATGTTATCATTAAGAATCTCTCACATTGTGTACAGAGGTATATGGCTAAATAGTTGTTATCATTAAGAATCTTGTCACATTGTGTACGGAGGTATATGGCTAAATAGATGTTATCATTAAGAATCTCTCACATTGTGTACAGAGGTATATGGCTAAATAGATGTTATCATTAAGAATCTCTCACATTGTCTATGGAGGTATATGGCTAAATAGATGTTATCATTAAGAATCTGGTCACATTGTGTACAGAGGTGTATGGCTAAATAAATGTTATCATTAAGAATCTCTCACATTGTGTAGAGGTATATGGCTAAATAGTTGTTATCATTACGAATCTGGTCACATTGTGTACGGAGGTATATGGCTAAATAGATGTTATCATTAAGAATCTTGTCACATTGTGTACAGAGGTGTATGGCTAAATAGATGTTATCATTAAGAATCTCTCACATTGTGTACAGAGGTATATGGCTAAATAGTTGTTATCATTAAGAATATGGTCACATTGTGTACGGTGGTATATGGCTAAATAGATGTTATCATTAAGAATCTGGTCACATTGTGTACAGAGGTATATGGCTAAATAGATGTTATCATTAAGAATCTGGTCACATTGTGTACAGCGGTGTATGGCTAAATAGATGTTATCACTAAGAATCTCTCACATTGTGTACAGAGGTATATGGCTAAATAGATGTTATCATTAAGAATCTCTCACATTGTGTATGTACAGAGGTATATGGCTAAATAGATGTTATCATTAATAATCTGGTCATATTGTGTACAGAGGTGTATGGCTAAATAGATGTTATCATTAAGAATCTCTCACATTGTGTACGGAGGTATATGGCTAAAAATATGTTATCATTAAGAATCTGGTCACATTGTATACAGAGGTGTATGGCTAAATAGATGTTATCATTAATAATCTGGTCATATTGTGTACAGAGGTGTATGGCTAAATAGATGTTATCATTGAGAATCTCTCACATTGTGTACAGAGGTATATGGCTAAAAAGATGTTATCATTAAGAATCTGGTCACATTGTATACAGAGGTGTATGGCTAAATAGATGTTATCATTAAGAATCTCTCACATTGTGTACGGAGGTATATGGCTAAATAGATGTTATCATTAAGAATCTGGTCACATTGTGCACAGCGGTGTATGGCTAAATAGATGTTATCATTAAGAATCTCTCACATTGTGTACAGAGGTATATGGCTAAATAGATGTTATCATTAAGAATCTGGTCACATTGTGTACAGAGGTGTATGGCTAAATAGATGTTATCATTGAGAATCTCTCACATTGTGTACAGAGGTATATGGCTAAATATATGTTATCATTAAGAATCTGGTCACATTGTGTACGGAGGTATATGGCTAAATAGATGTTATCATTAAGAATATGTCACATTGTGTACGAAGGTATATGGCTAAATAGATGTTATCATTAAGAATCTCTCACATTGTGTACAGAGGTATATGGCTAAATAGATGTTATCATTAAGAATCTGGTCACATTGTGTACAGAGGTGTATGGCTAAATAGATGTTATCATTAAGAATATGTCACATTGTGTACGAGGGTATATGGCTAAATAGATGTTATCATTAAGAATCTCTCACATTGTGTACAGAGGTATATGGCTAAATAGATGTTATCATTAAGAATATGTCACATTGTGTATGAAGGTATATGGCTAAATAGATGTTATCATTAAGAATCTCTCACATTGTGTACAGAGGTATATGGCTAAATAGATGTTATCATTAAGAATCTGGTCACATTGTGTACAGAGGTGTATGGCTAAATAGATGTTATCATTAAGAATCTCTCACATTGTGTACGGAAGTATATGGCTAAATAGATGTTATCATTAAGAATCTCTCACAGTGTGTACGGAGGTATATGGCTAAATAGATGTTATCATTAAGAATCTCTCACATTGTGTACAGAGGTATATGGCTAAATAAATGTTATCATTAAGAATATGTCACATTGTGTACGAAGGTATATGGCTAAATAGATGTTATCATTAAGAATCTCTCACATTGTGTACAGTGGTATATGGCTAAATAGATGTTATCATTAAGAATCTGGTCACATTGTGTTCAGAGGTGTATGGCTAAATAGATGTTATCATTAAGAATCTCTCACATTGTGTACGGAAGTATATGGCTAAATAGATGTTATCATTAAGAATCTCTCACATTGTGTACGGAGGTATATGGCTAAATAGATGTTATCATTAAGAATCTCTCACATTGTGTACAGAGGTATATGGCTAAATAGATGTTATCATTAATAATCTGGTCATATTGTGTACAGAGGTGTATGGCTAAATAGATGTTATCATTAAGAATCTCTCACATTGTGTATGGAGGTATATGGCTAAATAGATGTTATCATTAAGAATCTCTCACATTGTGTATGGAGGTATATGGCTAAATAGATGTTATCATTAAGAATCTGGTCACATTGTGTACAGAGGTGTATGGCTAAATAGATGTTATCATTAAGAATCTCTCATATTGTGTACAGAGGTATATGGCTAAATAGTTGTTATCATTAAGAATCTGGTCACATTGTGTACGGAGGTATATGGCTAAATAGATGTTATCATTAAGAATCTGGTCACATTGTGTACGGAGGTATATGGCTAAATAGATGTTATCATTAAGAATCTCTCACATTGTGTACAGAGGTATATGGCTAAATAGATGTTATCATTAAGAATCTCTCACATTGTGTACAGAGGTATATGGCTAAATAGATGTTATCATTAATAATCTGGTCATATTGTGTACAGAGGTGTATGGCTAATAGATGTTATCATTAAGAATCTCTCACATTGTGTACAGAGGTATATGGCTAAATAGTTGTTATCATTAAAAATCTGGTCACATTGTGTACGGAGGTATATGGCTAAATAGATGTTATCATTAAGAATTTGGTCACATTGTGTACGGAGGTATATGGCTAAATAGATGTTATCATTAAGAATCTGGTCACATTGTGTACAGAGGTGTATGGCTATATAGTTGTTATCATTAAGAATCTCTCACATTGTGTATAGAGGTATATGGCTAAATAGATTTTAAAATTCTTTAGATTAGTTTCTAGACACCTTATATCAAACAGAATAGTTTTGTGCCTGACAAATTAAATTAATTTTTTTAATCTTTAATATTTATTATCATGAGTCTCAGTGATATTGTAACACTGCTATGGTTTCAGTACAAATGTATGTAACAAAACATGCACCACAGCATAGCTTCTGGAGTCTGTAACAAAACATGCAACACAGCATAACTTCTGGCATCTGCAACAAACATGCAACACAGCATAGCGTCTGTGTGTCTGCAACAAACATGAAACACAGCATAGCTTCTGGCATCTGCAACAAACATGCAACACAGCATAGCTTCTGGTGTCTGTAACAAACATGCGACACAGCATAGCTTCTGGCGTCTGTAACGAACATGCGACACAGCATAGTTTCTGGCATCTGTAACAAACATGCAACATAACATAGCTTCCAGAGTCTGTAACAAACATGCGATACAGCATAGCTTCCAGAGTCTGTAACAAACATGCGACACAGCATAGCTTCCAGAGTCTGTAACAAACATGCGACACAGCATAGCTTCCAGAGTCTGTAACAAACATGCGACACAGCATAGCTTCCAGAGTCTGTAACAAACATGCGACACAGCATAGCTTCCAGAGTCTGTAACAAACATGCGACACAGCATAGCTTCCAGAGTCTGTAACAAACATGCGACACAGCATAGCTTCCAGGGTCTGGGAGTTTGGGGATATATGTCTTAGGTTGTGCTATAGGGGTGGTGGCAGGTGGGATGGATGCCCCTGGCCGGAGTAAGCAATTTCTAGTAGACATTACAACAACAACAATTGTTTTATAGCTACATATCACTGAACTGATGGGGGTCCATTTATATATCTAGCTAGCGAGCTCAAATTGCTACATTTTTGTGGTTAAATTTGTTTGTTAAAAACTTCATACCAACAACCAGTAGCGCCTGACATGATTTATTTGAAGCTGTGTTTTCACATGTTTAATTCTGACATAGATACATTGACTGGTTGCCCTATTGGCCTGTTTCTATAAGTAAAGTTAACATTTAATGTGACAAGATATTATCACTAGCTGATAGTCTTCAGGACACAATGTTGTGGAATGTAGACGCATTCAAACAGCCCTTGGCTGGAGTAGACACCCTCAACATTCAATTAAAATAAACTAACATTAATATTTTACCTGGGTCTATTAAATTAACACACTTCCAAAATTTTATTCTTGATGTAATAAGTAGAACTTCTTGTTTTCCTATAACACAGTTCATTCTAGATTCCCAAAACATGGTTTCCAGGAATACTAAATTCAAAGACCATATTGGTTATTTTGAGAACAATTTGACTGAAAATTGTTGCTATTTAAGTCCTTTCAATCAAATTGTTCTCAAAATTTTGCCAGTAGTTTTACTGTAAAACCTGACTTAACCACCTGTCTTAGATAACCACCTGTCCTAGAGGACCACCTATCATAGAGCACCACCTCCAATCAGATCCACCTCCGTTAGATAAACATCTCCTAGATAATCACTATCCTACAGAATCACCTCGGTTAGAAAACCACCTCAGAGAATCATATTATCTAGAGAACCACCTCTCCTAATGAACCACCTGTAATAGAGAACCACCCTTCCTAGGTAACCACATCTCATAGAGAACCACCTCATATAGAATCATATTGTATAGAGAACCACCCCTCCTAAATAACCACCCATCATAGAGAACCACCCTTACTAGATGAACACCTCCTATATAGAACCACATCTCTTTGATAGTCACATGTCATAGTGAACCACCTGTCATAGATAACCACCTGTTATAGAGAACCACCTGCCACCATGTAGCTTCAAAAGTCAGGTGCTGTTTCGAGCAGGTTTTACTAAATTAGGCCCATAATGATAGAATGAATTGCTTTGTTCTTCACCTGCCTGTGTTTTGCTTGTACTTTATTTTCACCCTGCACGTTTTACAGACATTGAATCCCTAGAATCTCTTACTTCTGATAGCATGGCCGCGTCTGATGTCACCTTGACGCACAGATCTGCTCACGGTAAGTGCTCACTTGACGCAATTATGAGTCACATGTCTTTTTTACCATTGATTCTTAAAAATATGAGTTTTTGTCGAGCTCTGTATGAAGTGGAGGATTGCTCGACTTAGAGATCTGAATATTATGTGGAATCTGGCATCATTTAATGTGCCATTGTTTCTTATGAATATAAGTCAGTCTGAATATTATGTGGAATCCGGCATCATTTGTACCATTGTTTAATAGAAATATAAAAGAGATTTTGTCAAACCATACAGGATGATGGCTCGATTAAGCTGCTACACATTTTCATCAAGCTAGGATGGGTATCTTTGCCATCCATCCATCCACCCACCCATCCATCCATCCATCCATCCATCCATCCATCCATCTATCCATCCATCCATCCATCCATCCATCCATCCATCCATCCATCCATCCATCCATCCACCCACCCACCCACCCATCCGTCTTATCCAAATGTTCTACAAGGCGTCTAATATCTGCATTGTGATAATGAGATTGATTTGATGGCAATATACACAATTTTCAGAGGTATAAGACACATGGGGAAAGATGTTATTTTAGTGGCACATTTCGTCAGTTTTTGTCTCGCCTGCGAAGCAGAAAGCGAGCCATATGTGTCACTTTTCCGATGACGATGGCGATGGCTTCAACAATGTTAAGCAAAACTTTTCAGCTTATATTTGAAGATCAATTAATCCTATTGCAACTATACTTGACTACATGGCTGCCTATACTGTCAGGAAGCAGCATGATGATACTGAAGGTATAAGGTCAAAGGTCAAGGTCACTGTCACCCTGATACAAAACTGTTTATCAATGTTATGTTTTTGCGTTTATCAAAGCTTCCTAGCTTATATTTCACGATTGGTTAACCCTATTGGAACTGAACTTGGACCCATGGTTTCATATTACCATACAGAGGCAGCATGATTATGATAGTGAGGTCATTAGGTCATAGGTGATGGCCATTCTGACATGATTATTTAACCTCTGCTTTTTCAACATTAAGTTTTTTCATTTTAACAAATCATTTACATTTATATTTCAGGATTGGTTAATCCTATTGGAACTAAGCTTGGATACGTGGTTCCCTATAATGTTAGGAAGAAGCATAATAACATTGAGGTCACAAGGCCAAAGGTCAAGGGCACTGTGACAAACAGGACAGGCGAGACATTTAATTCTGCAGAATTCTTGTTAGAACTATTAACTTCTTTGCTTAGTGGGTTGTCTATTGGCATAGCCTATCACTTATACAAAAACTAGTTCAGTCTGACCTAATTTCCGGATAACATATGCTGATAATAAAGTTATCACCATTGCCAATTTTCTGCAGTATTGGACACAAATGGAAACAGATTTTGCATTGCTGTCACATTTTGTCATAGTTATAACTATTGACTTTTAACTTGATGGATGAGTATCTTTGGGCATACATACGCTAACACCTATATAAGAACTAGGTCATTCTCAACTGAGCATATAAGAACTAGGTCATTCTCAACTAAGCATATAAAAACTAGGTCATTCTCAACTGAGCATATAAGAACTAGGTCATTCTCAACTGAGCATATAAAAACTAGGTCATTATCAGCTGAGCATATAAGAGCTAGGTCATTATCAACTGTCCATATAAGAACTAGGTCATTCTCAACTGATCATATAAAAACTAGGTCATTCTCAACTGAGCATATAAAAACTAGGTCATTCTCAACTAAGCATATAAGAACTAGGTCACTCTCAACTGAGCATATAAGAATCAGGCCATTCTCAACTGAGCGTATAAGAACTAGGTCATTCACAACTGACCATATACAAACGACGTCATTCTCAATTGAGCATATAAGAACAAGGTCACTCTCAACTGAGCATCAAACCCATTAGTTCATTTGTTTTTAAAGTATATTTCTGTGAATGGAAAATGAATGAATGAGAGCTGCTTCAACAAATTGATGGTTCAGTCAATTTTGTTTGTGCTTTTATTAGTTAAAATGCCATCAAAATGCCATTACAAATGCCGCTGTGTTTGGGGGTGTTTGGGAAAATGCTTTGGTTGGAGCATGCACAGTGGTGACCCACCCAATAAGTGGCCAATGGTTATGTTTCATTGTGTTTGCGCAGTTGTTTACGCTCAAGTCACCTTAAGTCAGCAAACATTTCAAGCTGGCCATGCATGAGAAAGCATACGTCTTCTCTAGCATGATGTGAGTCTTGAGATTCCTTCACAACATATGTGGCCATGTCTTTATTATAAGCATTTCTGATGTGTTTTATGTTGCTTCATAGCAACTAAACCCACACCAGGTGAGGAGTGTGTCCTTTGGACCATTTGGTAAATAATTCAAATAAATTATCTGTGAAAGCTTAAAGGACAATTCCGGGATGATAAAAAGTGTGCTTTATTTGAAAGATTATTACATGTTTAATGAAATTGCGCCAGAATAATAACCAGATAGAAATAGCGTAACCAACTATCGCTAGATAAAGTCGGTAAAATTAACCATTTTTCGCACATCTGGGCGCTGCCATTTTATCGTGTCTATTGACATCCCATAGGCACCACTGCTATTGCTTTGACTGGAGGAGCGAGGCCAATAGATGCGGGTATATATTTTAAGGAAGTATACGTAAATGATAATAGCAAACGAACCGCTGAAGCGATTCCAATGATTCTAGGATCTCTAAATAGGTGCCGACCTCAGGATTAATATGATATAATGGATGTTAATATTGGACAAGAGGTTCGAAAGACTGGAATATATAAAAAAAAGTATTCATCTTAGATACGCTCTGAGAATATGTTATCCTTTTTTTGGTAAAATTCAGCATGAGATGTTTTTTGTCTCGCAGACTATCTTTGCGTATTGTCATTAAATTGGAGTGTGCTTAAAGCTGAAAGAAATGGCTATTTGTCTGCCCAATTATAATTCTGCTCACATAAATATTGCCAGAGATATCACCAAATGAATTAACATTTTGACATAAAATCTGGGCATTTTCATATTGCCCGGCAAGCTGTAGTAATTTCAATAATTAAGATATTTTGATGGAATCTTTCCCATTATGTGATAACATTGTAAAGCTTCAGCACAGCAAATTCTGTCATTGTAGCTGTAATACTCATTCTGATATGGAATTATGGATAGAGCGCATCCTGAAATTTTTGTTTGAAATTTTGCTGGCTTATTTTTCCCACAGAGTGTATCTTTTGATCCATTAGGCCGATTCTAACATCCCTAGCATTGGATAAATCTTCGAATTTGCAGCTACAGGTAGGTATCAGAATTATTACAATCGGTTCTGTTGTTCCGGCAATAGTATCATATCATGTGTTTTCTTGGAATATATATTTACACTGCCTGCGACACATAGCAGTATCTTGGGTCGGCTGAGTAATTTGACAATGCGCACGTGTCAAGTGTTCCACTTCATTAAACCATTATCGCATGGTGTAAAATGTGTAATAGCCCTACTTACAGAGATAGTGCCGGGGGTACATTTTGGAAAAAAAAAATGTTGCTGAAGCATGTTGCTGTTGTGCACAGCAATGACTTACTGCAGTATTGTTGTCAAAATGAACACATTCTGATAGGATGGAGAAAAGGGAATCTATGCTTCAGCGGTCTAGGGGTTAACGATTCCCCACCGACTGTGGATACTAGAATTACTTTAAAAAACTTACTAGCTTAACTGGGCAATGTCCTAATGATTACAAATTAGCACATGTTAGGCCTCCATGCATACCTACTATACAGCCTTCATGCTTGGCAAAGATAGCATCGGTGCAGGGATGATGTCAGGATCTCGTGTAATCTTGCTCTCGTTGCAAGAAAATGGCGCCGCCCGGGAGATAAAATAATCCCATGTTTACGATGGTATAATTACTCGTATTATTTGTCTATTGTTTTTATTTAGGAGCCAATATGTTAGTCATATAACAGTCTTTCAAATAAAGTACACTTTTACACATCCCGGAATTGTCCTTTAATGTTACCATACTCTGTAAGAGATGCATTACCCCTTTAAAGCTTAAATTTGGTCAAGAAAAATGAAAAATCTGCCTATTAAATGTCCATTTACAAGCCAAGAGAATACAATTTTTGAAAATTTACCATTGGAATGACTGCCTTGGTTATCGTATGATGTCATAATCAGCTCAATGCATGTATGATGACGTCACAATCATTACGTCACAAAAAGGTTCTATATAGACCGTCATCAAATCACAAATAGTCTGACACTTTGCATGAATTGTATGGCTTTGTAATTCTTTGCTATTTAATAAACATGCTGTTGAATATTTTGAAACTAATTTTGGCGCTATTGCTGCCTGCAAATTAGTTTCAAAATATTCAACAGCTTACCTGTGTAGTTTTTTTTAAATTGATAGTCAGGGTGTTCAGAGGTCAATCGATCACAACACGAATGAGGTGTGGGTGGAGCTTAGCTAGAGATGGGCTGGGCATAGCTAAATCCGGGAAGGTCAATCGTCTAGGAAACAGCCTTACAGGTTGTCATTATTATTTATGGTAAATGTTTATCCATAACTATACAACTGGAATTAATGATATCTATGTCAATAGCCATATTATTAAATGTTTTGAGATTTCCCTTTGAATGGCAGATGAATGGTGTATAGCTATAATAGCAGGCCGATATAATACACACATCAATGACCATTAGCCTATAGAGTGTCTATTCAGGTAGAGTTAACCCTATTACTTCCTCAGACTTGCAGATTAACCCTCTCACTGTCACAGACCATCAGAGTTAACCCTCTCACTGTCACAGACTGCAGAGTTAACCTTCTCACTGTCACAGACCATCAAAGTTAACCCTCTCACTGTCACAGACCATCAAAGTTAACCCTCTTACTGTCACATACCATCAAAGTTAACCCTCTCACTGTCACAGACCATCAAAGTTAACCCTCTCACTGTCACAGACCATCAAAGTTAACCCTCTCACTGTCACAGACCATCAAAGTTAACCCTCTCACTGTCACAGACCATCAAAGTTAACCCTCTCACTGTCACATACCATCAAAGTTAACCCTCTCACTGTCACAGACTGCAGAGTTAACCTTCTCACTGTCACAGACCATCAAAGTTAACCCTCTCACTGTCATATACCATCAGAGTTAACCCTCTCACTGTCACATACCATCAGAGTTAACCCTCTCACTGTCACAGACCATCAGAGTTAACCCTCTCACTGTCACAGACCATCAGAGTTAACCCTCTCACTGTCACAGACCATCAGAGTTAACCCTCTCATTGTCACATACCATCAGAGTTAGCCCTCTCACTGCCGCTGCCACTTCTTTACAACACAAAAGATTATATTGAAGCTAATTTCCTTGATACATTACTGCCTATCCCCGCAAACCTAGGCAAAACATCTTAAAATATTGAACAACACAATGTTTGTATAGAAGTGGAGTTAAAAGGATTTGATTAGTAAAAGTGTTAACAAATCTCATTCTATTTATAGTTGATCATATTTCCTATATTTACCTATATTTTTGAATGGTTAATTTGAAAGAGATTTGACTGAATATGATTGTTGTCTAACTCTAAGATAGATAAAAAATTGCAGCCACTTTCATATGTAGCTTGAAGCATATTTCTGGTAAATCTAGATGACACATGTCCCAGTATTAGCTCTGTATTCAGTCATAATGCAAGCATTCTTGCCACTCTAACTGTGTAGGAATTTACACCTGAATAATAACTGGATTGTTGACATATATTTGTACAAACTCATTTTTTATGTGAATAACTTATATTCAGATGTAACATTTGTTTATTTTGAAACTGTTTCCAGTAAATCGTAAGCATTTATTGGCGGGTCAATTAATAATAATCAAATATGAATCAAAGTATGTTTCTAATTTAGCCATCAAAGGCCACCATACAAAGGACACCATAGATTCTAGGTGTGAGTCAAAGTTGACACTTGATTTCTTTCACAATTTCTCTATATATTTAATTTAAAATATATTTTTTATGAATTTTATTTAAAAATTCCTTTTTTTCCTTAACCCTTTAACAGTCATATCAGCCAAAAATGGCCTCTGCAGTGGTCTTGAGAAATGTCCATTTGCAGACCAAGAAAAGAGTATGTTTGGAAATTTACCAGTGGTAAATTTTCAAAAATGCTCTTCTCTTGGTCTGCAAATGGACATTTTATATGAGAAAATTTAAATTTTTTTGAACAAATTTAAGTGTTAAAGGGTTAATTTATGTGACTAGTGGTTGCTGTAAAAGAGAGGTCAATGGAAAACCAGCCTGGTTTCCATGTCAAGAAAACAGCATGAACGGTTCGGGTCAAGTTTTTATCAGTAAAATAGTTTGTGGAAGAGCGTGACTCACCCTCCACAATCCTGGGTCATAGCTTGTGGATAATATTTTAAACAACCAGCAGCTTTCATGCTCTGAAATTCATGGTTTATGATGTTATCCTGAGTGTTGTTTGCTTTGTTAGTGAACTTGTGGGGGAATTCAAGTCAATCAGGTACATTGCAATGGATGCACTGCAGCATACATTCACATACATATACTGACATGCACGCACGCACTCGCACACACTCACACACTCACACACACACACACACACACACACACACACACACGCACACACATGTGCATGCACACACATGCACTACATGCACATATACACAATCACACATAAACACACATGCACGCACGCGTGCTCACTCACTCACTCACTCACTCACTCGCTGACTCGCTCGCTTGCTCGCACGCGCGCATGCATGCATGCACACATGCACGCACGCACGCACACATGCATACACACACGCATGCACGCACACACGCACACACGCACACACGCACACACGCACACACACACACACATGCACGCATGTACACAAAGTAAAATTAGCACCATGTTTTAAACAAACAAACAATCTCAATGTATTTATATATCAGCATGTCAGATGTTGACGGAACTGATTTTCTAAATCTTTGCTAAGTTTCCAATGTAGGTGTGATTTTCACAGGTAATCCCTACCCATATGCATACCAGTCCAATAAGTGATAAGCTTGGCTTTGAATATCTGACCTGGTCAGCCTTGGAAACTGTCCAGCCATGGACATTGAAAGACCAGTCACCTTCAACACAATGTTCAAACACTAATCAGGGAGCATATTAAATATACACAAACTTTGTCAGCATTGAACTGTTATTATTTAAAGCTGAGCAGTAATATTAATCAATGCTTAACCCATACCAGTAGCATAGTGCTATAAAAAATTCCATTTTTGGTAACTTTGTTATGAGTCTGAGCATTGATTCATTAAACAAGACCCTGAGCTCTTCCATTAACCCTTTCAATGATGAATTCCTCATATCTTATTTTCAATGCTACCATGCACGAAAACCGTTGAATATTTTGAAATTAATTTGACTGGATGCCATTGCTGCCTAAAGCAGCAACATCTTCCAGTCAAATTAATTTCAAATTATTCAACAGAACGAGTTTTATATTGTGAAGAATATGCTTTTACAAGGATTTGTCGGTGAAAGGATTACGGTGAAATGGTTAATGTTTACTATGGATAAATAATGAGCAATTTTAATCAATTATTTTATAAATAAAAATGTTTTAAATAAAAATTACAAAATATCTTTAGGATGCAAAAAATGTTTTACATAAGAATTCCACTAAATTGATTAAGAATGGATAATGTACAAAATGATATTATTAAAAAATTTATTTCAAGTTTTGAGAATCATTCTTTCTGGAAGATGACAAAAGTAGAAGATTAAAGGCTGTTTGACAATTCTATTTTGTTGATGACCTCGAATGTATGTTTGTTTCCTGAGTCAATTTTCTTATAATGTGTATGTATGTATGTATTTTTATTTTATTGACGCACTGGCAACGTGCGGCTTCAATTTCCATGTGCTAACTTAGCCGACAGTGCTGCACCCGTTAGTTTAATTTGTTGATCACCATCTCCCGGTCGCGGGATCGAACCGCCATCCTGCAACTCCGCATAGCATCAGCAACCAGGCATCTTTCCACTGGACCACCGCACCAAGACTAATAGTCAAGGATTGGCCAACCAGCTTTCACATGTCTGATATACTGACACACTGACGATTCATATGGGACTA
This sequence comes from Chaetoderma sp. LZ-2023a, assembly GCA_034401795.1. Taxonomy (NCBI): domain Eukaryota; kingdom Metazoa; phylum Mollusca; class Caudofoveata; order Chaetodermatida; family Chaetodermatidae; genus Chaetoderma; species Chaetoderma sp. LZ-2023a. The sequence continues at coordinate 80,783,868 of CM067359.1, forward strand.
TCTGTGGATGCACCTGCCACGATTCAATCCTAGGCTTTTTACGCCTATTGTACTCTGACTCCAGCACGGCTCTGGCAGTATATGTATTTTTATTTTATTGACGCACTGGCAATGTGCGGCTTCAATTTCCATTTGCTAACTTAGCCGAGATTCATGCACCCATGAGTTTAATTTGTTGATCACCATCTCCCGGTCGGTCGGGTGATCCGCCATTCTGCAACTCTGCATAGCATCAGCAACCAGACATTGTGTGTGTGCATATGTATGTGTGCGTGCATGCGTGTGTGTGTGTGTGTGCGTATGTGTACATATATGTAGGAAGATCTAGATACACAAACATTTTAAATTCCTTTTGCCTGAACATGAATAAACACCTATAGAGTGAGTGTCTCCTCAGACTCAGCGTGACATGAGTGTCCTGAAGTATAACATGTCTGTAGTGGAGTGTGTGAGGGGAATCTGCACATCACACTCTACCCAGTCATTTCCTATTTCAATCACTGAGAGGCTTGGCTAGGTTTGTCCTTATTTAACTTCAAGGCTAGAATCAGTTGTGTTTATTAGTGCGTGCATAACAATGTTTATCTCAACCAGGCAAACAGCATAAGACTGAACTTGTCAAATCAAATATTTGTGAGTTAGAAGTTGTTCGTGTCATGTTTGAGTAGGACGTTTAATACATTTTCTACTGTGTCATTTGGCAATGAATAGTTATAAGATATATTTCATTCTGTGTTTGGCCGGAATGACTTATAAGTGTGATTTTGAATTGATATTGAAGCATTATTAAGTGTCCTCTACATGATATTCTGTTAGTTACACTGTGTTTGCTTTATTAATAGTGTTAAAGCTATAGTGGCATTTCATTGTCTGTCTGCCTGCCTGCCTGCCTGCCTGCCTGCCTGCCTGCCTGCCTGCCTGCCTGCCTGCCTGTCTGTCTGTCTGTCTGTATGTCTGTCTGTCTGTCTGTCTGTCTGTCTGTCTGTCTGTCTGTCTGTCTGTCTGTCTGTCTGTCTGTCTGTCTGTCTGTCTGTCTGTCTCTCTATCTGTCTGCCTGCCTGCCTGATCTGCCTGCCTGCACATCTGTTTATCTGGTGTGTGTAATGGAGGTGCTGTCTGGTGTATGTAACAGTGGTACTATCTGGTGTATGTAATGGAGGTGCTATCTGGTGTATGTAATGGTGGTACTGTCTGGTGTATGTAACGGTGGTGCTATCTGCTGTATGTAACAGTGGTACTATCAGGTGTATATAATGGTGGTACTATCTGGTCTATGTAACAGTGGTACTATCTGGTGTATGTAACAGTGGTACTATCTGGTGTATGTAACAGTGGTACTATCTGGTGTATGTAACAGTGGTGCAATCTCGTGTATGTAATGGTGGTACTATCTGGTGTATGTAATGGTGGTACTATCTGGTGTATGTAACAGTAGTACTATCTGGTGTATGTAATGGTGGTACTATCTGGTGTATGTAACGGTGGTACTATCTGGTGTATGTAATGGTGGTACTATCTGGTGTATGTAATGGTGGTACTATCTGGTGTATGTAATGGTGGTACTATCTGGTGTATGTAACGGTGGTACTATCTGGTGTATGTAACGGCGGTACTATCTGGTGTATGTAATGGTGGTACTATCTGATGTATGTAACAGTGGTACTATCTGGTGTATGTAACAGTGGTACTATCTGGTATATGTAACAGTGGTAGTATCTGGTGTATGTAATGGTGTACATACTTATTTTTGAATGGATTTAGATCAGCCCAGCTCAAAATGATTTTTTTGCCATCTAATATCTGCTTTGCAAAAGGGAGGCTAATATGCTGTCCAATAGCGGTGTAATCACCTACAGTATGAGAACCAATAGGATGGCTATTTTTTTTGTAGAATGCTTCATTATGTTTATATCTATTAGCTTCTAACTTTGGGCATAAGCTACTATCCATATAAGAACTGCCAGTCTAACCTACTTGCTCGATAATATAGGTCAAAGGTCAGATTAGTCATTGGAACCAGTAGTAAATTATTCAGTCAACTTTTTGTCATCGTTTAGTGATTTGTACCAAATGCAGTCAAAATAATCTGATGGGATTTTAATATTTGTAGTGTGTCATTGAATTTGATCCTGTCTAAAACCTTGGAGCAATGCCCCTTGAGCATTTCCTCAGGCATGGGACCCAATATTACTGTGTTGGCATGTTTTATCATCCTTTGGGCTATTGACTTCTAGCTTGGTGGGTGAGCACCTTTGACCTCTAACATCCATATAAGAACTAGGTCAGTCTGACTTACCTTCTGAATACTATGGGTCAAATGTTAATTTTGTCATTGGAACCAATAGTATATTATTCAGTCAGTCCTTTTTTGATAGAAATGTATACCAAATCTGGTCGAGATGATTACAGATATCTAACAGTTACATTGCGTAAATGATGTTTATTAGATGCCAAACATTTTTTATTGTTTTGAGCTGTCCAGACCAATTCACTTTGGAATTCAGGACATACATATATAGGCTCAAAGGCTTTATGTGTTAGGAAACTGGTCATCAAGGCTTAGGCCACTTGTCTCCTTTAACTGACAATGCCAATTTCAATAAAATTTGGTAGGAAGAATTCTTAGTGAGTAGAGATCCAAGGTTATTCAAAGAAAGCTGATTCATTGATTTGGGCAGCAGACATCTTGGATATTGTGCTATTTTTAGAAACACATTGAAGCATGTCTGAAGCAGCTGGGCATGTTGATTTGAAGTTCCAGAAAGTCCATCTAGATCAAGACCTGATGTCAGTTTGTTAAAAAAAACTGATTGGTAGATTTTTCTGATAACCATCTCAAGTGACCTACTGATGGATCAGGTTGTTCAAGTGAAGCTGATTGGTCAATTTCATGTTAATGGCCATCTTGGATTTTGTACTAGTTTTAACTCACATGGCCTAAAAGTACATCTATACTTATACCATGGCGACCAGCCATCATCCATCTGTCGCCATTCTCTTTGACATCTGTCTTCATCAAATTTTCCCTTTAAATGATGGAGGAATTAAGGACAATTGGTGGATTTGCGTGGTGGCCATTTTGGATTTAGTGATTGTTTTTAGAAATGCATTTAAATATTTCTGAAAACTGTATTGATTTGAAACTTGAGAAACTTCAGCAAAAGATGAACCAGGCTTGTTCAAGAGTACCTGATTAGGTAATTTGCCTTGCAGCCACTCAAGAACCTACACCAAGAGATAAACCAGGTTTGTTCAAGAGAACCTGATTAGGCGATTTGGCATACAGCCACTCAAGAATCTTCACCAAGAGATAAACCAGGTTTGTTCAAAAGAACATGATTAGGCAATCTGCCTTGCAGCCATCTTAATTTACCTAGTTTGGTCAATTAACATAATCAGTCAATGTTTCTGGTGGCCATATTCCCTGGAACAGCAGAAGGAAATGGACCCAAATTTTGCAAACATAATTATGGACTAAGGGCCATTCAGAAAGGGGAAATATGGCCGCCATAGATCAGTAAAAAATTAGCTTTTGTAAGTGGATGGATTTTGGTATGTACAAATTTTACACTTTATGCATCTATCCATCTGTCAAGCCATTCATCCGATTCTTCTTGTCGGATTCATATCTCAAAAGGCCTTGAAATACCCTCATAATTTCCTCCTCTGAAAACTGTTCAAAAATTATCTAGTACCTATATAGGCAAAAATGTACCCATATTCATCATCTGAGTTATCTCCCTTGAGCGACTTGAAGTTTATCAAAATTGTCTTGTCCAATTCATATCTGTACTTACAATTGCGGAAATACAATTGAAACTGGGCTTGTGTGAAATCTGCTATAACCATGTGGCAGCCATCTTGAAAACGCTGCTTCCATTTATTAATTCTCAATAGCATTGCACTGTTGATTTATCTAATAAATACTGAGTAAATCAGGTGAGGTATGGTAAGGATCAGATATCATGTAATCATCTGATTCACATCATTGCACCTGAAGCTTACCCAGGTAAGGGTCAGATATCATGTGATCATCTGATTCACATCATTGCACCTGAAGCTTGCCCAGGTGAGGATCAGATATGTAATAACAATAATCTGATTCACATCATTGCACCTGAAGCTTGCCCAGGTGAGCTTTATGGCTCTAGAATGTGTCGTTGATGGAAATCTTAAGCGACTATTGCTAAAATGTTCTGTGTTCAGCAAAATATTGCCTCTAATTTATGATCAGATTCAATAATTATAAAACCATTGGGGCATGTTATTAGCTTGAAAACATCATCTCCATAATACAGCTACAGCCTTCAAAGTAAACATTTATCCACCTGTATGTGATTAAATACTACCTGTTATCAATTAAATATCAGTAAAAAATATGCAGTATGTTGCAGTAGGTCTATATGTGTGTGTGTGTGTGTGTGTGTGTGTGCGTGCGTGCGTGCGTGCGTGCGTGCGTGCGTGCGTGCGTGCGTGCATGCATGCGTGCATGCATGCGTGCATGCGTGTGTGCATGCGTATGTGTGCATGTGGATGCACGTGTGTGTGTGTGTGTGTGTGTGTGTGTGTGTGTGTGTGTGTGTGTGTGTGTGTGTGTGTGTGCGTGCGTGCGTGCGTGCATGCGTGCGTGCGTGCGTGCGTGCGTGTGTGCGTGCGTGCGTGCGTGCGTGCGTGTGTGCGTATGTGCCTGCCTGCCTGCCTGCCTGCCTGCCTGCATGCATGCGTGCGTGCACGCGCGCGTGCGTGCGTGCATGCGTGTGTGTGTGTGTGCGCGCGCGCGTACCTACATTTGCGTGCATGTATATTAGTGCATCTCATCCTAAATTGCTTTGTTGATTTTAGCAAAATTTGGCTGGAAGGATGCTATCATGGTAGACTCCAGAAATTCTATTCAGAATTTTGAGTGGCTATCTTGGATGTTCCAAAGGTTTTCCAGAAATCAATTACTCTTCCTTAATCATTGACCTGATCTCCATGAAACATGGGTGGAATGATCCTATCATTAACCTGATCTCCATGAAACATGGTTGGAATGATCCTATCAATGACCTGATCTCCATGAAACATGGGTGGAATGATCCTATAATTGACCTGACCTCCATGAAACATGGGTGGAATGATCCTATCATTGACCTGATCTCCATGAAACATGGGTGGAATGATCCTAGCATTGACCTGACCTCCACAAAACATGGGTGGAATGATCCTATCATTGCCCTGATCTCCATGAAACATGGGTGGAATGATCCTATCATTGCCCTGATCTCCATGAAACATGGGTGGAATGATCCTATCATTGAACTGACCTCCATGAAACATGGGTGGAATGATCCTATCATTGCCCTGATCTCCATGAAACATGGGTGGAATGATCCTATCATTGCCCTGATCTCCATGAAACATGGATGGAATGATCCTATCATTGCCCTGACCTCCATGAAACATGGGTGGAATGATCCTATCATTGCTCATATCTCCATGAAACATGGGTGGAATGATCCTCTCATTGCCCTGATCTCCATGAAACAGGGGTGGAATGATCCTATCATTGACCTGATCTCCATGAAACATGGGTGGAATGATCCTATCATTGCCCTGATCTCCATGAAACATGGATGGAATGATCCTATCATTGCCCTGACCTCCATGAAACATGGGTGGAATGATCCTATCATTGCCCTGACCTTCATGAAACATGGGTGGAATGATCCTATCATTGCCCTGATCTCCATGAAACATGGGTGGATTGATCCTATCATTGCCCTGACCACCATGAAACATGGGTGGAATGATCCTATCATTGCCCTGATCTCCATGAAACATGGGTGGAATGATCCTATCATTGCCCTGATCTCCATGAAACATGGATGGAATGATCCTATCATTGCCCTGACCTCCATGAAACATGGGTGGAATGATCCTATCATTGCTCATATCTCCATGAAACATGGGTGGAATGATCCTCTCATTGCCCTGATCTCCATGAAACATGGGTGGAATGATCCTATCATTGAGCTGATCTCCATGAAACATGGGTGGAATGATCCTATCATTGCCCTGATCTCCATGAAACAGGGGTGGAATGATCCTATCATTGACCTGATCTCCATGAAACATGGGTGGAATGATCCTATCATTGCCCTGATCTCCATGAAACATGGATGGAATGATCCTATCATTGCCCTGACCTCCATGAAACATGGGTGGAATGATCCTATCATTGCCCTGACCTTCATGAAACATGAGTGGAATGATCCTATCATTGCCCTGATCTCCATGAAACATGGGTGGATTGATCCTATCATTGCCCTGACCACCATGAAACATGGGTGGATTGATCCTATCATTGACCTGATCTCCATGAAACATAGGTGGAATGATCCTATAATTGACCTGACCTCCATGAAACATGGATGGAATGATCCTATCATTGCCCTGATCTCCATGAAACATGGATAGAATGATCCTATCATTGCCCTGATCTCCATGAAACATGGATAGAATGATCCTATCATTACCCTGACCTCCATGAAACATGGGTGGCATGATCCTATCATTGCCCTGACCTTCATGAAACATGGGTGGAATGATCCTATCATTGCCCTGATCTCCATGAAACATGGTTGGAATGATCCTATCAATGACCTGATCTCCATGAAACATGGGTGGAATGATCCTATCATTGACCTGACCTCCACAAAACATGGGTGGAATGATCCTATCATTGCCCTGACCTCCATGAAACATGGGTGGAATGATCCTATCATTGCCCTGATCTCCATGAAACATGGGTGGAATGATCCTATCATTGCCCTGATCTCCATGAAACATAGGTGGAATGATCCTATCATTGAACTGACCTCCATGAGACATGGGTGGAATGATCCTATCATTGCCCTGATCTCCATGAAACATGGGTGGAATGATCCTATCATGGTAGGCCTCAACAGATCTAACAAGAATTTTGATTGATAAATGTATTTGCTGGAAATCTTCGAATTTCCAAAGATTTTTCAGAAATCCTTTAAACTGTGTCTCCTAAACTGCATGGCAGATTTTAACCAAATCTGACTGTAAGGATCTTATGATTGTAGACTCCAGAACTTCTATTGAAAATTTTGATTGGTTGCTTTCTTTGGTGGCTTATTGGATTATCCAGAAATTTTCAGCAAATCTATTAAAACAGATCGTAAACCACCTTTTATAGCTCAGTTGACTTCATTCATTTGGCTAAAACCTTCAGATGCTCATCTAATTTATTCATTATGCAAATGAGCATAATATCTGCCTGGGCTTTACCTACAGAACTTGGCAAAGAATGTATCTGTCTGTGTTCTACCTGCAGAACCTGACCAAGACTGTATCTGCCTGGGCTCTACTTGCAGAACTTGACAAAGAATGTATCTGCCTAGGTTTTACCTGCATAACTTGACAAAGAATGTATCTGTCTGTGTTCTACCTGCATAACTTGACCAAGACTTTATCTGCCATGGCTCTACCTGCAGAACTTGACAAAGAATTATCTACCTAAGCTGTTAGTCCTGCAGAACGTGACAAAAAAAGTATCTGCTGGTGCTCTACCTGCAGAACTTGACAAAGAATGCATCTGCCTGGGTGCTACCTGCAGAACTTGACAAAGATATTATCTGCCTGGGCTCTACCTGCAGAACTTTACAAAGAATGTATCTGCCTGGGCTTTACCTGCAGAACTTGACAAAGATTGTATCTGCCTGGGCTCTACCTGCAGGACTTGACAAAGGAATATATCTGCCTCGGGACTACCTGCAGAACTTGACAAAGATTGTATCTGCCTGGGGTCTACCTGCAGAACTTGACAAAGGAATATATCTGCCTCGGGACTACCTGCAGAACGTGACAAAGAATGTATCTGCCTGGGCTGTTAGTCCTGCAGAACTTGACAAAGAATATATCTATCTGGAGTCTACCTGCAGAACTTGACAAAGAATGTATCTGCCTGGGCTTGTAGTCCTGCAGAACTTGACAAAGAATGTATCTGCCTGGGCTCTACCTGCAGAACTTGACAAAGAATATATCTACCTGGAGTCTGCCTGCAGAACTTGACAAAGAATGTATATGCCTGGGCTCTACCTGTAGAACTTGACAAAGATTGTATCTGCCTCAGGACGACCTGCAGAACTTGACAAAGAATGTATCTGCCTGGGCCCTTAGTCTTGCAGAACTTGACAAATATTGTATCTGCCTGGGCTCGTAGTCATGCAGAACTTGACAAAGTATGTATCTGCCTGGGCTCTACCTGTAGAACTTGACAAAGATTGTATCTGCCTCAGGACGACCTGCAGAACTTGACAAAGAATGTATCTGCCTGGGCCCTTAGTCCTGCAGAACTTGACAAATATTGTATCTGCCTGGGCTGTTAGTCCTGCAGAACTTGACAAAGAATGTATCTGTCTAGGCTCTACCCACAGAACTTGACAAAGAATGTATCTGCCTGGGCTCTACCTGCAGAACTTGACAAAGAATTATCTTCCTGGGCTCTACCTGCAGAACTTGACAAAGAATGTATCTGCCTGGGCCCTTAGTCCTGGAGAACTTGACAAAGATTGTATCTGCCTGGACTCTTAGTCCTGCAGACCTTGGTCTTTAATCATATGTGAACTGTCAATTTTGCAGGTGAGTGATACACGGCCCTTGTTGTAGAGAGTTTACATATCAGCTGGATGGTAATGCTTTAGTTAAAAAGATAGTTCCATTGTTAACTGATCATCTAGGCCAGGCCACATAACAATCAGTATATTTATTGCTGGTCAGTATTTATCAAATATACACCAGACAAAGCTATGATGGTGGGGAGGGCCTGGGGTGGGGTGGGGTGAGGTGTGGTGTAGTAAATCTCATCAACATATATCAAGGCTACTAAACTGTCTGCCATCAAATATTTATGCTTAACCCTTTCACTGACAAATCCCTTAAAAGGTAAATTCTTTACAGCATAAAACTTATTCCGTTGAATATTTTGAAATTAATTTGATCGGAAGCCGTTGCGTTAATTTCAAAATAGTCTACTGTTTTCCTGTATGGTTGCTTTGAAAATGAGATATCAATGAAGGGGCTAAGCTGGTTGTGCTAAGGTAACAGGTTGCTAATGCTATGGCTTTGGGAATGATTGTAGGGGTGGTTAGGGGAATAGAGGTGGTGGTGGTGATTAGTTTCAGAATGATGAACAGCTTACCTGTAGCTTCAGAATGATGAACCGCTTACCTGTAAGATTAGCTCCAGAATGATGAACATCTTACCTGTAAGATTAGCTTCAAAATGATGAACAGCTTACCTGTAAGATTAACTTCAGAATGATGAACAGCTTACCTGTAAGATTAGCTTCAGAAAAATGAACAGCTTACCTGTAATATTAGCTTCAGAATGATGAACAGCTTACCTGTAAGATTAGCTTCAGAATGATGAACAGCTTACCTGTAAAATTAGCTTCAAAATGATGAACAACTTACCTGTAAGATTAGCTTCATAATGATGAACAGCTTACCTGTAAGATTAGCTTCAGAATGATGAACAGCTTACCTGTAAGATTGGCTTCAGAATGATGAACAGCTTACCTGTAAGATTAACTTCAGAATGATGAACAATGTACCTGTAAGATTAGCTTCAGAATGATGAACAGCGTACATGTAAGATTAGCTTCATAATGATGAACAGTTTACCTGTAAGATTAACTTCAGAATGATGAACAGTTTACCTGTAAGATTAACTTCAGAATGATGAACAGCTTACCTGTAAGATTATCTTGATGGACAACTTATCTGTAAGATTAGCTATAGAATGATATACAGCTTACCTGTAAGATTATCTTGATGGACAGGTTACCTGTAAGAGTAGCTTGATAAACAACTTACCTGTAAGATTAGCTTCAGAATGATGAACAACTTACCTGTAAGATTAACTTCAGAATGATGAACAGCTTACCTGTAAGATTAGCTTCAGAAAGATTAACAGTTTACTTGTAAGATTAGCTTCAGAATGATGAACAGCTTACCTGTAAGATTATCTTGATTGACAACTTATCTGTAAGATTAGCTTTAGAATGATAGACAGCTTACCTGTAAGATTATTTTGATGGACAGCTTACCTGTAAGAGTAGCTTGCTAAACAACATACCTGTAAGATTAGCTTCATAATGATGAACAACTTATCTGTATGATTAGCATCAGAATGATGAGCAACTTACCTGTAAGATTAGCTTGATGAACAACTTACCTGTAAGATTAGCTTCATAATGATGAACAGTTTACCTGTAATATTAGCTTGATGAACAACTTACCTGTAAGATTAGCTTCCGAATGATGAACATCTTACCTGTAAGATTAGCTTCCGAATGATGAACATCTTACCTGTAAGATTAGCTTCAGAATGGTGAACAACTTACCTGTAAGATTAGCTTCAGAACGATGAACAATTTACCTGTAAGATTAGCTTCAGAATGATGAACAGTTTACCTGTAAGATTAACTTGATGAATAACTTAACTGTAAGATTATCTTGATGAACAACTTACCTGCAAGATTAGCTTCATAATGATGAACAACTTACCTGTAGGATTAGCTTCAGAATGATGAACAGCTTGCCTGTAAGATTGGCTTCAGAATGATGAACAGCTTACCTGTAAGATTAGTTTGATGAACAACTTATCTGTAAGATTAGCTTCAGAATGACGAACAACTTACTTGTAGGATTAGCTTCAGAATGATGAGGAACTTACCCGTAAGATTAGCTTCAGAATGATGAACAACTTACCTGTAGGATTAGCTTCAGAATGATGAAGAACTTACCTGTAAGATTAGCTTCAGAATGATGAACAGCTTACCTGTAAGATTAGCTTCAGAATGATGAGCAACTTACATGTAAGATTAGCTTCAGAATGATGGACAACTTACATGTAAGATTATCTTGATGGACAACTTAACCTGTAAGATTATCTTGATGAGCAGTTTGTCTGTAAGATTAGCTCTGTTTTAGCTCAGCTGACTACAGCAATCACCAACCTTCCATCCATCCATCCATGTGTCCATCTATGTATTGTACACAATGGTTGCACGTTTCCTTATTTTTTAATGGATTTGGATAACCCTTGGTCCAAATGGTCCTATTGACAAAGTGTCTTGTGATTTGATCTCAAACTCTAGAGTTAGCCTCTTTTCTACAGCTTAGGAACCAATGGACACAGCTATTTCTTCAGTTTGTCATGTTTAGAGATATTAACCCTTTAACACTCTTATCAGCCAAAAATGGCTTATGCAGTGGTCTTAAGAAATGTCCATTTGCAGACCAAAAAAATACTTTTGAAAATTTACCACTGGAATGACTGGCTCGATAAACGAACATTTTCTATGAATAAATTAAAATTAAAAAAAATAAATTAGAGGGTTAAAGGGTTAACTTCTAACCTGGTGCGTAGGTATGCTTGGTGCGTAGGTATGCTTGGTGCATGGGTATGCTTGGTGCGTGGGTATGCTTGGTGCGTAGGTATGCTTGGTGCATGGGTATGCTTGGTGCGTGGGTATGCTTGGTGCATGGGTATGCTTGGTGCATGGGTATGCTTGGTGTGTGGGTACGCTTGGTGCGTGGGTATGCTTGGTGCGTGGGTATGATTGGTGAGTAGGTATGCTTGATGCGTGGGTATGCTTGGTGCATGGGTATGCTTGGTGCGTGGGTATGCTTGGTGCGTGGGTATGCTTGGTGCATGGGTATGCTTGGTGTGTGGGTATGCTTGGTGCGTGGGTATGCTTGGTGCGTAGGTATGTTTGGTGTGTGGGTATGCTTGGTGCGTGGGTATGCTTGGTGCGGGGGTGGGGGGTGTGTGGTATGCTTGGTGCATGGGTATGCTTGGTGCGTGGGTATGCTTGGTGCGTGGGTGTGCTTGGTGTGCGGGTATGTTTTGGCATAAGCTGTCTTCCATATGTGAACTATATTGGTCTATTCTACTTTCTGGCTAAAATATACCATAGGTCAAAGGTTGATTTTGCCATTGGAAGCAATAGTAAGTTATTCAGCCAGCCCCTTTCATCATCTTTTGACTGATTTATACCAAATCTGGTCAAAATCATTTCGTAGGCATCTAATATTCACAGTGTGTAGATGAAGGTGAGCCAATGGCACACATCAGAGTTATGACCCTTGAACATTCTCCCCCCCCCCCCCCCCGTAGAGGACTCAATGTGGGAAAGATATTACATGCTTTGTCATATGTAAAGCTATTACCTTGGTGAGTGAGTGAGAGTGAGTGAGTGAGTGAGTGAGTGAGAGTGAGTGAGAGTGAGTGAGTGAGAGTGAGTGAGTGAGTGAGTGAGTGAGTGAGTGAGTGAGTGAGTGAGTGAGTGAGTGAGTGAGTGAGTGAGTGAGTGAGTGAGTGAGTGAGTGAGTGAGTGAGTGAGTGAGTGAGTGAGTGAGTGAGTGACTACCTTTGGTCATAAGCTACCATATGTATAAGAACTAGGTCACTCTGACCTACTTTCTGTATAATGCTGAGGCCCTTGTGTCTCCTGTTTAATGAGTAATTACATGTTTTTCTTAGTTTCTTTCTCGGTTCCACTGGATAAATCATTCTGGATTGTTCTGCTCTTCTAGACGCATACACAGATGCACACTCTCATGAATACACGCACACTCACACAAATGCATGCGCTCATACATGCATGCATGCACGCGCAGACACACACACACACACACACACACCACACACACACACATGCACGCATGCACGCACACACGCACACACACGCTTGTTCTTGAATCTGGTGATGCAGGGAAGACATACATTATTCTCTGGTGCACATTTCACAATTGCTAAATCTAAGTGTTGCTGGATAATTATAGGGTGGGATTTGTAGGTGGGGCGGGTGCAGTAATACTTACATTTCCTATTCTTGTGATGCTAGCTAAGGTTTATCTTTAGCTTACAGCACATGACCTATTCCTTTATGGAGTGTAGAATCAATGCTTTCTGTGTATGCTGATTGGTGTAGAGGGATGTGGGTTAAGCGGTGGAGGGGGAGGGAAGCTTCCTGTGTGTGCATATATATTTTACTTAATAATGGTGTTTGAAGATTAGTGTACTTAGTCAGTAAGTAGCTTATGAGGTAATCATGTTGGTTCATTAAATCATCTCACTGCTGACTTTGCAGACAACATTTTCCATGTAGTTTGACTTGAGATATGGTGCATATTTTGAAAACAATTTGACTGAAAGTTGTTGGTGGCTAAGCCACCAACAACTTTCAGTCAAATTGTTTTCAAAATATTTAGCATGTTCCGAGTTATTGTCCATTGATATTATTGTCTGGTGACTTGCACCAGTGAGACAGTTAAGGAATGGCAGATGTTTAATTCATCATCATTCATCACTTCCAGTTGTTAGGTAGATGTACAGTCATTCATCACTTCCAGTTGTTAGGTAGATGTACCATCATTCATCGCTTCCAGTTGTTGGAGAGGATCTGCATGTGACGTAAACATTTTTAGCTCACCTGGCCAGAATGGCCAAGTGAGCTTATGCCATGGCGACCGTCCGGCGTCCGTCCGTCCGTCTGTCCGTCAACTTTTTCATCTAAACGACTTCTTCTCAAGAACCACTAGGCCGATATAAGTTATCTTTGGGAGGAAGTATCCTTGGGGCATAGGGATCCATGTTTGTTCAAACGAAGCCGATCGGCCAATTTGGCCGGTGGCCAATTTGGATTTTGGCCGATTTTAGGAAATGTCTTTAAAAATCTTCTTCTCCGAAACCGCTTGGTGGATTGAAGCAAATCCCATGAAATATGATCTAGGGCAAGAGCTGAACCAAGTTTGTTCACGGGAATTTGATTGGCCAAATGGTTCAGTGGTCATTTTGGTTGACCTAGTTTTAGCGAAAACGACTTCTTCTCCAGAACCGCTGAAGGGATCAGACCGAAGTTTAGCAGATATGATTAGGGACTAAAGGCCATTAAAGTTTAAAAACCTCCGAAACCGTTTGCTGGATTGAAGCAAATCCCATGGAATATGATCTATCGCAAGAGCTGAACTAAGTTTGTTCAAGGGAACTTGCTTGGCCAAATGGTTCAGCATCCATTTTGGTTGACCTAGTTTTAGAAAAATTACTTCTCTAGAAGAACTGAAGGAATCGGGTCGACATTTAGCAGATATGATTAGGGACTAAGGGCCATTAAACTTTGTTCAAGCGAAGTTGATCTGTCAAAAAACATGGCCGCAGTGGGCCAATCAAAATACAGCATGTTTGGCGGCCATATTGGATTTTTTTATTTGATGGATTTTGAAGCCAAAATTTGTTTAGTACATGGTTATGAGTATGCTGATTTCAACCATGTCATTTCTGAATCTATCAGATAAAACAGCTTGGTGGCATGTAGTAAAATTGGCATTTAGTACAGGTGGTCTTTATAGCGTGTTTAACTGCATTCTAAAACCCTTGTAATCATTTGACAGAGTGACCAAACTCACTTAGCAGCAGTTGCTCACTAGTTCAAAATAATAATTTGACTGAGTCATTGCTGCCTTAGAATGCAACAACTTTCTGTCAAATAATTATCAAAATAGTCAAAGTTATAGATGTCAGCACACACAATATCTTAGATATTTAGCCAGCATAGGAAAACATTTAATCTTGTAATTTAAAACCACAACTCTAATTCCCAAGATTGAAATGAAATTAATATCCTGTAAGGTAGTGAGCTGATGAAGTGTACCGTATTCACATACTGATTCTAAAAGATTTATTTAATTAATTCATCATTAACCCTTTAGTACTCATATCAGCAAAAAAGGGCTTCTGTAGTGATCTTGAGAAATGTTAATTTGCCGACTAAAAGAAGGCGGTTTTTGAAAATTTACCACTGGAATGACTGGCTCGATAACCGAGCCAGTCATTCCAGTGATAAATTTTCAAAAATAGTCTTCCCTTGGTCTGCAAGTGAACATTTTCTTTGAGAAAATTTAAATTGTCTTGAATAAATTGGAGGGTTAAAGGGTTAAAGCCAATTAATTCTAGCAATAAATTTAGTTCAGTATTGCGTTATTCACAAGTTTTCTTGGATAGCATGTAGCATGGTGACGACCATTTTGAAAATATTTTTTCTGACGATATCTGTTTCTGTCAAGTGCAGCAACAGTTTTCAGCCTGCCTATTCAACCCTTGTCACATCAATGTCTAAAGATTAATTGTTACAAAGCCATTATTAGAAAGGCTGCTGTACAGTTTGTAAACACCATTGCTGAAGACCATTGCTGTCATAGACAGTGCTGTTGCTGTTATATAATTGACAGCAACAGCTTACACAACCCTTATTTCCAGTTAAATGCGGCAATAAGATTCGCTTCTTATCAATTTATTAGCTCACCTGGCCAGAATGGCTAAGTGAGCTTATGCCATGGTGACCGTCCGTCGTCTGTCCGGCGTCCGTCCGTCCGTCCATCAACTTTTTTCTTTAAATGACTTCTTCTCAAGAACCACTGGGCCGATTTCAATTATATTTGGCAGGAAGTATCCTTAGGGCATAGGGATCCAAGTTTGGACAAACAAAGCCGATCGGCCGATTTGGCCGGTGGCCATCTTGGATTTTGGCCGATTTTAGGAAATGACTTTAAAAATCTTCTCCGAAACCGCTTGGTGAATCGATTAAAAACTCACGAAATATCATATAGGGCAAGAGCTGAACCAAGTTTGTTCGAAGGAACTTGATTGGCCAAATGGTTCGGCATCCATCTTGGATGACATAGTTTTCGTGAAAACGACTTATTCTGCAGAACTGCTGAACGGATCGGGCTGAAATTTTGGGGATATGATTATGGACTAAGCTAAGGCCCATTAAAGTTTGTTCATGGGAAGTTGATCGGTAAAAAACATGGCCGCCGTGGACCAATCAAATTTTAGCATGTTTGGCTGCCATATTCTATTTTTTTATTTGATGGATTTTGAAGCCCAAATTGGTTTTCTTGACTCCGCTTACTTGTCAGTCAGCTGTCGTATAGCGATGACCCCCATCCGTCTTCTGTATGTCCATCCATCCATCTGTCTGTCTGTCTCACCAACAATGGTGGCTCATTTTGTTATTTCTTGATGGATTGACACCAAACTTAGTCACAATGTTAATGTCGGCATCTAATATCTGTGTTGTGAAAATGAAACTGATAGGACGTCAAATGCCAGAGTTACCACTCCTTAAATATTTGCAGTCTCACTTTCATAGGGCAAATATAGGTTTGTTTCCACAGTCCATTGATTTATCACTATGTCAGATTTTATTGCCAAACTAGATATTAAATTCCAATTAACGGATTAACCTTTGAGTACTGCCAAAATATTTAAGATATGTATTATGTGCTCTGACATCTATGTGCTTAAAAATATTTTGAAACGTATTTGATTGAAAGTTGTTGCTGCGTTAGGCAGCAGTGAAAGTTGTTGCTGCCTAAGGCAGCAATGATTTCAGTCAAATTATTTTTTAATTCAACTCCAGCTCACCCTACCTCTGCTGCTAACTGGATGATTCAGCCAGATGCGCATGTGTTAAATGGATTGTGTGGTGGTGGAGGAATAACCTGCTATAAAGACCCCCTACCTGCCTTTAGAGACCATTTTCTTCAATTGTATTTAAACCTCTAATAACCTTCTGACTGAGTTTTTGCAGAAGACATATTCCAAAGGTTATATATGGATAACAACATCTCTGAACCTGATAAATATTTTGAAAACAATTGGACTGAAATTGTTGGTGGCTAAGCGGCCAACAACTTACAGTCGAATTGTTTTCAAAATATTCAACAAGTGAAGAGCTTTTGAAAATTGAATTTATTAAACGTTAAAAAAGTTAAGAAACCAGCTGTAGTTAGCACTGATGTCATCTATTTTTACTCAAACATTGTTCAAAATCACTAATGCAAAAAAACAGTCCAGAGATTGTTGTCATTATCTTGAAAACTAAACCATTTGACTGAAAGTCATTGGAAGTGACACCGATGGATGTAAAACTTAACTGAGATTAGTTGAAATGCCAATGTTCCAGGTGAGTGATACAGGCCCATTGGGCCTCTTGTTACAATTAAACTAGACACTATAATTTAACGATTTTAATGGAATTTATTTGATTTTTTATGACGAAGCATTTCTTGGATAACAACATACAGTTTGCCGTCAGATCTTAAGTTACATTTTCATTTTTGCAAGAATTTTTCATATTTCCAGTTTCTAGTTTATTTGTTGAATTAGAAATTAATTTAATTTGTTAATTTGTGTATTTTATTCTGTTTTTGTTTGTTCCTTTCATCTTTTAAATCTGAGTTTCTCATTTCAGTACAATCATATCATCTTGTGAAATATTTGGAAAATAATCTGTCTGGAACCAGTTTTTGTTTATGGGAGCCTGTGGCAGCAACTGCGTGCAGGCAAATTAATTTCAAACTATAATTTCAAAATATTCAACAGACTATTTCTTAGGTGCCTTATAAATCTTTATGGTATGTAAAAGATTATTACATGATCTAATACTAACTTTATCCATGCAAACCTGCAAATTTACCCTTTATCATGTTTATGCAGCAAATGTACCATAGGTGTGGTGTGGTGTGTGTGTGTGTGTGTGTGTGTGGTGTGTGTGGTGTGTGTGGTGTGGTGTGGTGTGGTGTGGTGTGGTGTGGTGTGGTGTGGTGTGGTGTGGTGTGGTGTGGTGTGGTATGAGTGTGTGTGTGTGGTGTGTGTGTGGTGTGGTGCATGTGTGCAGGCGTGCATGCATGCGTGCGTGCGTGCATGCATACGAGCGAGCGAGCATGCGTGCGTGCGTGCGTGCGTGTGTGCGTGCGCGCATGTGTGTGTGAGGTTATAAACAAAATTGTTATGAGCGAAGGGACAAATGTGTGTTTGAAAACATATAAAAGAATCTGTTGAATACGTGATTGAGTTGAACATTAATGATGGACATATTTTGAATGTATGCTAGTGCTATGTGTTACAGAGTTCATTTCGTGCATTTATTCTCATCAAGTTATAATGTTTTTCAATAGCTTCTTGACATAAATGAGATTTGATACTTTATGAGGTAATAAAATGCAAACTGATATAAAGTTTTAGTTTGACATTGGCATACAACAGCTTGTTTGTGACAAGTTTGTATTTGGACAATTAAACACCAGCAGTCTGACCTAAAAGCAATTACAAACACTAGAATGTCAGCAAGATAGCTGCCTATATATGTTTTATTTCCACTGACACAGTAGAAAATTGTAATTTTTCTGGTTTTTATTTTCTTGTGCTTTTTATAGCTTATTTGTGAGTTAGGTGTGATTAGAGGATGATCTCCGCATGGTGTCCTAACTGCTGTGATTCTCTCAGAGGCACAGTGCTGACATCATTGTTATCCCTGTGTACAGACATAGAAAAATTATTCTCATGTTTGGCCAAGTATTAATCATAACAGGTGCTTTTTAGGCTACTAATAGATAACCTCAGTGTAATTCAAAGGTGAAGAAAGTGTTACCTAGTGAACATTTATAAATTGGACAAGGGATTTCAAGTGACCTCTGACAGATATTTTGATGGAAATGATAGACCCTACCCTCCTTGTCTCTCATAGTGACTCACCACCCACCTCATACCACCCACCCTCTCATACCAACCACCCTCTCATACCACCCACCCTCCCATACCACCCAGCCTGTCATACCACCCACCCTGTCTTACAACACACCCTCTCATACCACACACATTCTCATACCATACACCCTCATATACCACCCACCCTCCCATACCACCAACCCTCTCATACCACCCAACTTCTCATACCACCCAACTTCTCATACCACCCACCCTCTCATACCACTCACCCTCTCATACCACCTGGCTTCTCATACCACCCACCCTCATATTACCCATCCTCTCATCCCACCCACCCTCTCATACAACCCACACTCTCATCCCTCCCAGCCTGTCATACCACCCACCCTCTCATACCACTCACCCTCTCATACCACTGCCTTCTCATACCACCCACCCTCTCATCCCACCCACCCTCTCATACAACTCACACTCACATCCAACCCAGCCGGGCATACCACTCATCCTCTCATACCACCCACCCTCTTATGCCACCCAGCCTGTCATCCCACCCAGCCTGTCATCCCACCCAGCCTGTCATGCCACCCAGCCTGTCATACAACCCACCCTCTCATGTCACCCAGCCTGTCATACCACCCAGTCTCTCATACTACCCGACCTGTTGATGCTGCCCTTATGTGTCATATCCATCCAAATATCTGTCTTGATTTTTGCTTAATGAGATGTCACTTTTCAGGCCAAGACTGAAGACTGTTTTAACCTTTGAATTTGTTCAAGAAAATTTCAATTTTTTTCAAATAAAATGTCAATTTGCAGACCAGGGGAAAACTATTTTTGAATGTTTAGCACTTGAATGACTGGCTCTGTTATCGAGCCACTCAATGCAGTGGTAAATTAAAAAATATTCTCTTGGTCTGCAAATGGACATTTCTCAAGACAACTGTAGAAGCCGTTTTTGTCTGATATGAGTGTTAAAGGGTTAAAATAAGTATAATTGTGATGTAGGCAGCTTTGTCAGAAATGCAAAGAAATTTTGCATCGATCTACACCAAATATGGCAAGCTGATGTTAAAAAATGTTCTGTCGAGTATTTTGAATTATGATGTCTGGAAGAGATTGCAACCTAAAGCATCAGTCATCCACGTCAAGGCAAATTAGTTTCAAAATAACTTAAAATTTTCATTGAAATTGAGTTATTTGGATTTGATCAATAATTGGGTTAATTATGTGTCAATGAAACTCAATGAATTTCTCTTACAATATCAGAATTAATTGTAGCAGCCAGTGTCGAGTCTGACACATACAATGGAATGGAATAAACCGTTATTTTGTGGAAGTCACATTCCAGAATAATGAACAGAATGATGACTTCACAGGCATGATTAACCTGTATGTGATAATTGAAAATGATCACACATTGTTATAAATAAACGTAAACCTATGTAAGCAATATGGGTGGCTGTACATCAGCTCAGTCAGATAATGATGTCATGAGGCGGCGACCATATACCGTTACACAGCACAGAGATTCAGTACTCCGTCTGGAAAGAAACACGGCTATGAGATGTTCTAAAACAGGTAGGAAAACTAACATTTAACCATTTAACACTCATATCCACCAAAAATGGCTTCTGCAGCGGTCGTGAGAAATGTCAATTTGCAGACCAAGAGAAGACTATTCTTTAAAATTTACCACTGGAATGACTGGCTCGATAACCGAGCCAGTCATTCCAGTGGTAAATAAAAAATAAAAAATTCTTTTGGTCTGCAAATTGACATTTTCTTTAAGAAAATTGAAGTTTTCTTGAACAAATTTAAGGCTTAAAGAGCTAAAGTTCACATGACCCATTAAATAGAGGCATACTTGCATGAGATATGGGATGAATTTCTGCACAATTTGCCAAGCATGTAATGTCCTTACTTCAATGATGATATTAGAATATTTACAAAACTGTTGCAGCAACAATTTTCATTCAAATGTATATGAGATCAGTAGCAAGTAGCAATCGCATTGCCTGCTCATTATTTTAATAATAATTTCACTGAAAGCTGTTGCTGCCATTGACAGCAACACCTTTCACGCACATTATTGTCAAGTATTCAACAGTTTTCTTCTAGTAATCGACACACTCACATTGAATGGGATTGAACTATGGGCTGTCAAGCATACTGCCTTTAACATATCCTATAGGCTTACACCTCAAGAACTGCCTGGCAAATGTCCAGTTGCACTTGTAGACAATGACTGACCAGTTGCACTTGCAGACAATGACTGACCAGTTGCACTTGCGGACAATGACTTTTTGTTTGTGAAATAACAACCTGTACATACAGTAGACTCATGGTGGCCAATAGGTTCAACAAATATTGAGTCATGTAAATTGGACAGAAATCAACAGCAATCTCATATCTCATGCAAATGTTTCTATGTTTAATGGGGCATGAGGGCTTTAATAATAAAGGGAGCTAGGGCCAAAAATGGCTAATGCATACTAGTACATTCTAAGAAATGTCCATTCACATGCGAAGTGAAGACTATTTTTGAAACCTTACAACTGGAATAACTCTCGATAGCTGAGCCAGTCATTCCAGAGTGGTAGATTAAAAAAAATAGTCATAAATTTGATACCATTCTTCACACACATGTACATACACATGCACACACATACCTGCACACACATAGACAGACATGCACAGATAAACGCATACACGCACATATATGTATGCGCATGCATACATGACCACACACAAGTATGCGTGAATGGTCCCAAGCATGCATGCACACATGCACACACGCATGCACGCACACATGCATGCACGCACGCATGCATACAAGCACACACATTCGCATGCGCATACATACATACTCATGCATGCATTCACCACCACACCACATGCACACATGCATGCACACACATGTTTACATATGCACACATGCATGCACATTAAATTTACCCATACAGACACATGCACACATGCACACATTCATGCACACATTCACGCATGCGTGCACATATTCATGCACACATGTACTCAATTATACACACACATGCACACATACACATGCACGCATGCACACACACTGCATGCAGGAGCACATTCACACACACACACGCACGCACGCACACACACACATGCACTCATGCACACACATGCATACACACACACACATGCATGTGCAATGCATGCACGCACGCACGCACGCACACTCCTATCACATACATCCTATATTCACTCATGCATGCTGCTTTGATGAGTTTAATTTCATATCAGTTTCTCTCTCCATAGGAAAACCTGGGCCACCAGAAGGAATACCATCTGTAACAGACATTACCCATAATTCCATAGCACTGTCATGGCTGCCGCCTCTTGATCATGGCTTTAGTCCAATTATTTCATATGCTGTTGAAATTTCTTATGCTGAAGATAAACATTGGCGCAAAGTTACAGAAAGCTGTCAAGGAACAAACTTTGAAGTCCGTCATTTATACCCTGCTCAGAAGTATCGCTTCCGGGTTCGCTCCCAGAATGTGATTGGATTTGGAAAAGCTGGTGAAACGACGGACTTAATCACAACACAGCTCCCCGCTTCCTCATTCCATGAAGAATCCTGGGATATGCTACCAGACATGCGATCACCTGGTTTTCCTCAGCTACGGAAAGGCTCGCAAATTAATATTAGTGAGGGAGGATTAATGTCTTATCAGAGGAATTCATGCCTGACTGGTTCTGAGAGCACTGATTCATTAGGTTCATTCATGCAAACAAGCTATTCATCAATTAGGATTAATAGTGAATGCACCAACCAGGATGTTGTAAGTCACAATACATTACGCAATAAGTCACAAGAATCATTAAATAGTCGATTTGGAAAGAGTTCTCAAGACTCCTTAGATAACAAGAATCACACAGTTGTTACTGGATCTATTGAAAACAATCACTCTGTTATTAATGGGTCTATTGATCGGAATCGTGCAGTTATTAATGGGTCTATTGATCGGAAGGGGATGTATGACAGTCTCGCTTATCGAGATCTAAGCTTTCATGAAAAGCTTGCCTTATATAGAAAACGTGCTGCAGTTTCTGAGACAAACTCTAGGAATAATTTTGAACATTTGAGAAATCGAGCAGCTGTTACAAGTGATGATGGTAACTTACAAGAGCAATGTTCAAATTGTGATTCAATGAAGCATGACCAGGCCAGCTATGATTCGATGAAGCATGACCAGTCAAATCATGTTTCTAATACTGCAGTGTTATTGCCAGCATCTAACACATGTTTGCATAAACAGCAGAATGAGTGCCTGATAAACCCTCCATGTGCTAACATATTGTGCAGTGACTGTCCACATTCAGAACTACATGCCATTAAAACTGCAGAAAGCTCTTCTATTCAGAAAAGACAGTCACTCTCTCGGTCGTTTTCACGGACAAAACACGTGATTGACTCTGGCTTCCTGTCCACGGACACAAACTCAGAGACGACGGAGGAACGCATGCATAGCAACTCCGAGGACAGTTTAAATGATATTCTCGAAAGCTTTGACCAGATCTTGCACAGTCACTCCACCTTCAAGTATTAACACATCTCTGCATGGTTACTGTAAAGCCTAGTCTATTAGAGACATATATAATGATTAACAACAAATTAACCTCCCATAATTACAACATGTAAGTGCCGCTATTGCTTACCCACCACTGCGATAATCCACACACACACAGATCCCCAGTAGCCATAAGTCATCATTATCCACACACTGCGATAATTCCCCCCCCCCCCCCTCCGCACGCACACACTTCCCCAGTAACCATGTAGCCATAAGTCCTCATTATCCACCCACTGTGATAATCCCTCACACACATTTCCTGTAACCATAAGTCCCCATGTAACCATAAGTCCCCATTATCCACACACTGCAATAATCCCCTCACACACATCCCCAGTAACCATAAGTCCTCATTATCCACCCACTGCGATAATTTCCTCACACATCCCCTGTAACCATAAGTCCTCATTATCCACCACTGCGATAAGCGATAATTCCCCCCCCCCACACACACGCACACGCACACGCACACGCACACGCACACACACACTAACCATAAGTCCCCATTATCCACACTCGGTAATCCCCTCGCACACATCCCCCCCCCCCCCCCCCGTGCATGCGTGTGCCCCAGTAACCATAAGTCCCCATTATCCACACACTGCGATAATCTCCTCACACACATCCCCAGTAACCATATGTCCTCATTATCCACCACTGCAATAATCCCCCCCACACACACACACACACACACAACACACAACACACAACACACAACACACACACACACACACAGTAACCATAAGTCCCCATTATCCACACACTGCGATAATCCCCTCACACACTTCCCCAGTAACCATAAGTCCCCATTATCCACCCACTGCGATAATCCCTCACACATATCTCCAGTAACCATAAGTCCTCATTATCCATCACTGCGATAATCCCCTCGCACACATCCCCGGTAACTATACGTCCTCATTATCCACCACTGTGATAATTGCCCCCCCCCCCTCCCACACACACACACACACATCCCCAGTAGCCATAAGTCCCCATTATCCACACACTGCGATAATCCCCTCACACACATCCCCAGTAACCATAAGTCCTCATTATCCACCCACTGTGATAATCCACTCACACAGATCCCCAGTAACCATAAGTCCTCATTATCCACCCACTGTGATAATCCCCTCACACACATCCCCAGTAACCATAAGTCCCCATTATCCACCACTGCAATAATTCCCCCCCCCTCCCCCTCCCCCCCCACACACACACATCCCTAGTAACCATAAGTCATCATTATCCACCCACTGTGATAATCCTCCCCCCCCCCCCTACACACATCCCCAGTATCAATAACTCCTCATTATCTACCCACTGCGATAATCTCCACCCACATACAGATCCCCAGTAACCATAAGTCCTCATTATCCACACACAGGGCTAAACCTCACACACACCAATCTCCCATAACCATAAGGCCGCATTATCCTTTCACCCTTTAGGTAGAGTTATTTCCCTTGACCTGGACTTATTGCCTCTTAGCTACAGTTATCTCCCTTCTCTACAGTTATTCACATTCTGTTGTACCAGTATTTAGCAATATCGCATTAACCCTTAACACTCTGATGTCAAAATTTGTAATTAACGGTAAATTAAAAGATGAACTGGTGGTCATTTTTCAACAAATTTGGTAGATGTTGTTGTCATAGACATCAACATTATCCACAAAAATCATTTTAAAATGTACCTCAGTTTTTTTGCTATTGACATAGAATATTGCCATGAAAGTGTGAAGCTGGATTAATCAGCATGAGAGCTAGGGCAAGTTCGACTCCTAAACATAGCTATAGCTAACTAGATTCCCAGTTGAACTTCAAATAGTTAACTAGCTCGTCAACTATAGCCGACCAAGCACCTGAGCTTGGTTCAGATGGTTAGAGCGATAGTTGCATAAATTTCAAAATGGTGGACACCGATCGCTTGCCATGAGTAAATGCATATAAAAGTAAATATTTCACTAAATAACTTAGGTTTGATGAAATTATGCCTTCCCATTGAATGTCAATGTTCCCAAGCCCATATTCCTTCCGGCTTTATGTCATATGATGCATTTTGATATCTTAGCAGACAAAAATAACCCATTTTCATAGGCCATCAAAACAGACGACAGAAATGGTTAATGGAGACTGGTATCTGGCTCCAAATTTTCTGCAATAGTAATTCAATGGGGAAACGGGTATCAATGAACTATAGTTAATTACTTAGCATCCGGCTGGGCATAGCAACTGCGCATGTTCAGTAAGCCAGCAAACTGACTATAGTTAGCGAGTTGAACTTGACAAATAGCTGCTGCTGGCGAGAGTAACGGGTTTGAATGCTTTAACACTTTAGCCATCAAATTAGTTCAAGAAAATTTATATTTTATCATAGAAAATTACCATTTGCAGAGCAAAGAAAAGATTATTTTAAAGTGTTTATCACTGGAATGACTGGCTCTGTTACCTACCCAGTCATACCACTGATAAATTAAAAAAAATAGTATTCTCTTGATCTGAAAATGCTCATTTCTCAAGACCACTGCAGAAGCCATTTTAAGACAACCTGAGTGTTAAATGCTTAATAGCTAAGCCAGACAAAATGGGTTTCTGCAGCTCTTGAAAAAAACTTTTTTAGAATTTACTAACTGAATGACTGGCTCAGAAACTGAGCAAGTTATTCCAGTAGTAAATTTGGAAAAAACTTGCCTACACATGAACATTTATTTCCCAATGCTTTATGTTTTCTTGATCAGTCAAAACCAGCTAAATGTTAAGGAACCTATGCTAGAATCTCGGAATCCACACATGTAGTCTAAATGCCAGAATCTATGAATCCACACATGTAGTCTAAATGCCAGAATCTATGAATCCACACATGTAGTCTAAATGCCAGAATCTATGAATCCACACAGGTACTCTAAATGCCAGAATCTAAGAATCCACACATGTAGTCTAAATGCCAGAATCTCTGAATCCACACAAGTAGTCTAAATGCCAGAATCTATGAATCCACACATGTAATCTAAATCCCAGAATCTCTGAACCCATCACATGTAGTCTAAATCCCAGAATCTATGAGTCCTCACATGTAGTCTAAATCCCAGAATCTCTAAATCCACACATGTAGTATAAATCCCAGAATCTCTTAATCCACACATGTAGCCTAAATCCCAGAATCTCTTAATCCACACATGTAGTCTAAATCCCAGAATCTCTTAATCCACACATGTAGTCTAAATCCCAGAATTTCTGAATCCACACATGTAGTCTAAATCCCAGAATCTCTGAATCCACACAGGTAGTCTAAATCCCAGAATCTCTAAATCCACACATGTAATCTAAATCCCAGAATCTATGAATCCACACATGTAGTCTAAATCTAAGAATCTCTGAATCCACACATGTTGTCTAAATCTCCCAGAATCTCTGAATCCACACATGTAGTCTAAATCCCAGAACCTCTGAATCCACACATGTAGTCTAAGTCCCAGAATCTGTGAATCCACACATGTAGTCTAAATATCAGACTCTCTGAATCCACACATGTAGTCTAAATCCCAGAATCTCTGAATCCACACATGTAGTCTAAATCCCAGAATCTCTGAATCCACACATGTAGTCTAAATCCCAGAACCTATGAATCCATGTTTGTAATATAAATCCCAGAATCTATGAATCCATGTTTGTAGTCTAAATCCCAGAATCTATGAATCCACAGTTGTAGTCTAAATCCCAGAATCTATGAATCCATGTTTGTAGTTTAAATCCCCGAATCTATGAATCCACGACTGTAGTCTAAATGCCAGAATCTATGAATCCATGCTTGTAGTCTAAATCCCAGACTTTTTGAATCCACGGTTGTAGTCTAAATCCCAGAATCTATGAATCCATGGTTGTAGTCTAAATCCCAGAATCTATGAATCCATGGTTGTAGTCTAAATCCTAGAATCTATGAATCCATGGTTGTAGTCTAAATCCCCGAATAGCCTCTAATAGTCTCTTTTTTGGACAATGACATTCCTTACCATGGCAATATGGTGATGCCTGCTGCATCCATGTAATGCACCAATATTGAATTTGTGCTGTTTACAATGGCGCGAGGACATATATCAAATTTGATACTGGCATGCTCATTTGTCAATGGCACATGTCCGTTATCAAATCTGATATCATTGTACTCATTGGTCAATGGTGCAGGGGGCCAATATTGAATTTGATATTAGCGCACCTGTTGGTCAACAATGCAGGGGACCAATATCAAGTGTTATATATGTGGCGATATGAAACCAGATCAAACTAGAATGGACTTGAGGGAGATGCTGACTCATGCCTTTGTGCTCTGTATTGCTCCTAGATTACTAGTTTGACGTCAAGCTCAAAACAATAATAATAAACCATCATAATATGAAGGGGTGTGCAAAATTTGGTGATTCTACCTCAAAAATGTGTATTCTTAGATATTTGAATCTCATAGAACTTCTCGCCACTTATAATATAAATGAATGTGCTGAATTTGGTGATTCTATCCACTTGTATTCCCAATTTATGGCTTAAAATGTGTATTTTACAATGCTCTTAGTGACCCTGTGACCTAGATATTTGACTGTTTAACATCAGTCTCATTTTCTTTCTTGCCATCTACAATATGTATGGATATGCTAAATATGGTGATTCTAACTACTTGGACTCTGGAGATATCGCTTGGATAAACAGACAGACAGCCAAACAAACAAATAAACAGATGATGGCATGGGCTTGGGCGGCATGAGTAATTACATAAATGCCTGAATTCCTGCTAGTAGGTCCATGTACTTATTTCCCCAGGTGTTACATGAAGGTGTGTTGGCGAGGTATTTCCTCAGATACGACATACATTGTAAAGGTGTGTTGATGGGGGTATTTCCCAGGTGTTACATAAAAGTATGTTGACCCGGTATTTCCTCAGATCCTACATAAAGGTGTGTTGACCAGGTATTTCCTCAGGTGGTACATAGAAGTGTGTTAACCAGGTATTTCCTCAGGTGTTACATAAAGTGGTTTTGACTCCAAGTTTAATATTCTCACAATTATGAAGCTGATAAAGTTTACATGTAGCGTCTCAGAGATTTAGATCATATTTTATATAATATTCTAATGTTGCTACAGATATTTATTCTTATTAAATATGCATAAATCTGCTCTGTATGTCGAGTAATTCCACTCTTGAGAATGAGGAAATCCAGTTCATCTGTGTCTATAGAGGTCTTGTCATTTAGTATGAATCTCCCTGGAGTTTTAATAGGGATATTGCCCTTTCAGCGGGAGATGGTTCCCTTTATCTATGTCTACAGGTTACGTTCATCTAGAGTTATTGCCCTTCTAAGTAAAGGTATTCCTCTTTCATCTAGAGTTATTGCCCTTCTAAGTAGAGGTATTCCTCATTTTTTCACCAAGAGTTATTGCCCTTCTAAGTAGAGCTATTCCTCTTTCATCTAGAGTTATTTCCCTTCTAAGTAGAGCTATTCCTCTTTCATCTAGAGTTATTGCCCATCTAATTAGAGCTATCGCTCTTTCATCTAGACTTATTGCCCTTGTAACTAGAGCTTTAGCTCTTTCATCCAGAGTTATTGCCCTTTAAGTAGAGTTATATCTCTATGAAAGAATGTATGAAACATATTAGTATTTTGACAACAATTTGACTGACTCACCCACACCCTCAGTATCTGCTTAAACTATTGTGCATGCCATCTCCCTGATCTCTTGTACGCGGAATCTTGTAATGCTGTAGATAAATGGTAGAGAATACGAATCTAATATTTTCCAATCCAATTTCCCTGATGCTTATGCATGCTTTGTGTAACACCTTTCATTTAATGCCCCTTAAATTATAAGCTCCATATGGGGATGTTTTTACTGAATCCTGACTTCAAGGCATCAACAAGCTTCTTGTTATTTATACTAATATATATATTTATAACATGTCTCACTTTGTTACATTGCCATATCATTGAAATACCTCGTTATCTGCGACACTTTATTATCATGATATTAAATATGATTAAAATATTAAAAGTTTAATTTATCAATTTAAGGACTTTATTTTTTATGTTTTGTTTGTTGCGTGTGTGAATAATTCTATGTTATTAATTCTCCAATTATAATGACCATTCCAATCAGCCACACTCAGCATAAGAAATCAATAAATAGCCACCACTCCAATCAGCCCCACTCAGCATAAGCAATCAACAAATAGCCATCATTCCAATCAGCCACACTCAGCATAAGCAATCAATAAATAGCCACCACTCAGCCACACTCAACATAAGCAATCAACAAATAGCCACCACTCCAATCAGCCACACTCAGCATAAGCAATCAATAAATAGCCATAATTCCAATCAGCCACACTGAGCATAAGCAATCAATAAGTAGCCACCACTCCAATCAGCCACACACAGCATAAGCAATCAATAAATAACCATCATTCCAATCAGCCACACTCAGCATAAGCAATCAACAAATAGCCATCACTCCAATCAGCCACACTCAGCATAAGCAATCAATAAATAGCCACCACTCAGCCACACTCAGCATAAGCAATCAACAAATAGCCATCATTCCAATCAGCCACACTCAGCATAAGCAATCAACAAATAACCATCATTCCAATCAGCCACACTCAGCATAAGCAATCAACATATAGCCATCATTATCAGCCACACTCAGCATATGATTACTGTGTTCTGCGGCTGTAATAGCAGAAACATCCTACAGCTGCAATCAGTCCTTCTTCGCCTTTGCACACTGTGTCTTGTCCTCAGCCGAAATCTTTAGCTTCCTCAGGTCCATTCTTGACTTGAGTGTACTGAGTCTTGCTTTCTTGAGGTCACCTCGTAGCACCCTTAGCAGATTTATGCAATGACATCCTCTCCTGGCTTTGTATTTGCTGGCTCCGAGTAGGGCGAATTCCAAGGCTCTCTGTGCTGGTGTCTCTTCTGGTATCCTTAGCACATGGCCAAACATGGACCATCTTTGCAGGGCGACTTTTACAGACAGCGGCGACGTATTACACATCTTGTATAGTGCATCGTTGTAAACTATGCTGTCTGACCATCGGTGTCAAGTGATGGTGCGTAGGCGTTTGCAGTGGCAGGCATCGAGTTTGTCTAGAGCTGCCTTTGGAGCTGCCCAGCTGTTACAGCTATACAGCATCAAGGATGCTATTGGTCATTTCAATTGAGCTCTAAGACAGCTGCCAGTCAACTTCTCTGGTTCACTGTAATTGGACAACTGTCAATTAACTGCTCTGGTTCACTGTAATGTAACAACTGCCAATCAACTGCTCAGGTTCACTGTATTGCATCAACTTCTGATCAACTGCTCTGGTTCACTGTAATGTGACAGCTGCCAATCAACTGCTCTGGTTCACTGTAATGCCGGTCAGTGACAACTGCCAATCAACTGCGCTGGTTCACTGTAAAGCCACTCAGAGACAACTGCCAATCAACTGCTCTGGTTTACCGTTACATAGCTCAAAGCAACTGCCAATCAACTGCTCCAGTTCACTGTAATGTAGAGTACAGACAACTGCCAATCAACTGGTAAGAGCAGTTCCATCCCTGCATTATCCATGAAAGTTATTAACACAGCGTCACATTTTCAAAACTTTCCCAGAGAAGACCTGTGGATCACCTACATAAATTATTCTTCATAGTATAAGTCCTTTGGGAAGAGTGTTTTAAAACTAGGATGCTAGGGGTGAAGGTGTGGGTGGAGGGTGGAAGGCAGCGGCAGCCTTATTTATTATCTTCCCCTATGCTTAATCTCTTTAGGCCAAATTAGATTTATTGGTCCCCTCTTGGTAAAACTGAGGGTGGTGGGGGTGGGGTGGGGTCCAGTTTTGCTCTTTGTCTGTCTGTCTGCCTGCTTGCTTGTCTGCCTGACTGCCTGTTCATCATGAAATTGGCCTCAGGCGGGTGGGCAGCTGGTGGGCAGCATTCATTCTGCAGGCAAGCGGGAAAGCTAAGAGACTAATAAAGCTCAATGAAATGTAAGGTCAAATCTGAGTCAGTTTGAGATTAACCTCTGGTGGGCAGGTGGGCAGGTAGCATTCATTCTGCAGACAGGTATGCAGGCAGGAAAGCTAAGACACTAATGGTGGGTGTTGTGGTGTGCTCTATATGACAGGAATGTTGTTACTGGGATATGATCGCTATTCAGAGTTTGAGCAACATGAATGATTGTGTTTGTTTTACATGTAATCATTCAGAGGATGACATGCATCAACATTTCATGACCGATTTATGCAATGTATGTGTGCACATGCAACAGCATATGTGCACATACAACAGCATATGTGCCCAAGTGTGTGTGTGTGTGTGTGTGTGTGCATGCGTGCGTGCGTGCGTGCGTGCGTGCGTGCGTGCGTGCATGCGCACGCGCATACAACTGCGTGTGTGCGTTGGTGTGTGTGCATACAACAGCATAGCATATGTGCGTGAGTGTGTGTGTGTGTGTGCGCACAACTGTGAGTGTGCGTAAGTATGTGTGCGTGCGTGTGTGTACATGCCTTTGTGCATGCTTGTGACTGTGCGTGCATGCATACATGCGTGTGTGTGTGTGTGTGTGTGCATGCGTGCATGCATGTGTGTGCATGCATGTGCATGCGCATGCGTCTGTTTGTGTGCTTGCATACATGTGTGCGTGCGTGTGCATGCGTGTGTGTACATGCTTCTGTGCATGCATGTGACTGAATAAGTGCATGCATACATGTGTGCATGTCTTATTTGTATATGTGTGTGTGCGTGCATGTGTGTGCGAGCATTCGACTGCGTGCTTGAGTCTGTGTCAGTGACCAACCTACCCATTCGCCATTTAGCCAAATGCTATTAAAATTGAGATCTGGGTAATAGAAAGCAGGACTGCCTAAATATCTAGCTATTGATTAAATAATATTTTCTATAATTTCTAAGTAGAGAATCATTCAAATTCAGTTTGAAGAACATTTTATGATAAGTATAGGCCTACTATGTAACTAGTACTTATATTATGTTTTATTGTGACAAAGTAAAGACAGCAATCCTAATAGCTCGGATCAAAAGCACCCATATAGGCCAGCTTTTTGAATATTTTGAAACTCATTTGACTGGAAGTTGTTGCTGCCTTAGGCTTCCAGGCAAATAAGTTTCAAAATATACAACCTGATTTTGTATCTGGTATGTAGCATTGAAAGGGTTACCCGGTGGCTGATCATAGAAATTGGAAAACATTGGTGGCTAATGTAGTTCAGACTTGGCTAAGAAAAAGGTTAGTTGGCTAATCTATTGGTTAATAATTTATGAAAGCGAGGTCTGTCTCTGTGTGTTTGTGGGCGTGAGTGCGTGCTTGTGTGTCTATGCGTGTATGAGTGTATCTGCATGTGGCTGTCTGCTTGTAGCGTATGTCAGGGTTGCTCAAACATATGTAACTGATAGATCATGAATAAGGTGATTTTCAGACATACCTAAATTTACTGAGATAAATGATGCTATTCTTTGCTAATGTTTCAGTTTGCACATTTAGTGTTGGCCAGTGCTGTGACAGAGAAAATAATCATTTCAAGCGATACTAATCTCATCTCAGATGTTGTATTGCACCGATAGAATATGGTTTATGGATTCCATATCATTCATATCCTGTCACATTCCCTGATCTATATCGCGATTATCTGCTTTGTAATATAGAGTAAATGTTGAACAGTGATCGACACCATTTTGTCTCCTCAAGCTATTGTGTGTGATGTCATGTCAGCTCCAAAGCATCACATTCTTTATTATGTAATGCTCATCCCATTGAATATTTTGAAACTAATTTGACTGGAAGTTGTTGCTGCCTATGGAAGCAACAACTTCCAAACAAATTGGTTTCAAAATATTCAACAGCTTACCTGTAGGATTACTTTTATACCACATTGCCAAACTATAGCTGGAGCCTCTATGACTGAGATTATATACAAGGTAGACACCCTAGGATTTTTCTGATTGGT
The DNA here is from genome assembly GCA_034401795.1 of Chaetoderma sp. LZ-2023a. Lineage (NCBI taxonomy): Eukaryota > Metazoa > Mollusca > Caudofoveata > Chaetodermatida > Chaetodermatidae > Chaetoderma > Chaetoderma sp. LZ-2023a. Next base: position 80,817,059 of record CM067359.1, read on the forward strand.
TGAAAAGTAAATCATGACAGCCATCATAGGGTGTAGAACTCTACCAACATTTAACTACTACATCCTGAATATCTTTCCTTAGTGGCATGATAAAAAGCTTAAAATTACCAGGATAGTTTTTGTTGGATCACCTGAATAGCTATCGAGAGATGGGATTAGTTATCCTTTCAGTTTGTACATTTAGTGTTGGCCAGTGCTGTGACAGAGAAAATAATCATTTCAGTTTGTACATTTAGTGTTGGCCAGTGCTGTGACAGAGAAAATAATCATTTAGCACTTAACCCTTACCATACTGATGTCAGATTTTTAAATTTTCAAAGTAAATTAAAAGATGAACTGGTGTACATTTTTCAACTAATTTGTTGGAAGACTGTGCTGTTGACGACAGCAACATCGTCCGCCAAAATTTTAGAAATATGTACACCAGTTTCTTTGCTATTGACAGGGTAAGAGATAGAGTATTGACATTAGATTATTAAGGTTAATGCACCATAGAAAGAGAAATCGAATTTAATGGTACTTAGAAGAAGGTCAAGTTATTCATAGATTAGAATCTAAATATGGTCATAAATCTTTAGTGATAAAAAAAATAATGCCCTCTTGATTTTATAGGTAAATATTTAAATAATAAAAAATTTACAAAAATGTAATTAATATAATTTAAATGCAGCTCTGTTTGTTATAAATTGACTGACACTGATTTAGTGGCAAGAAAGATCTAAAAAAGTTTTTGTAAGGACATAAGTAAAATGTCTTTTTGAACTAGGGATATATATCTTTGCTCACCCACCCACCCATATAGGCCATGCTCACCCACCCACCCATATAGGCCATGCTCACCCACCCACCCATATAGGCCGTGCTAAGTAAACATGTTTGCTGAATGATCAATTACTGGTCTGTATAATCTCTGGAATGTGGCTGAGTCAGAAATCTGCCGAAAGCTGGGATATCAGAAGCACATAATATATCACCGTTAAAATACATATCATCCAGAAATGCACTAACATACAGCCTCAAACATTAAACATGAGATTCTGAAAACAATTTGATTTAAGTTCATTGCTACCTAGAGCAACAACGAGTTTCAGTTAAATTGTTTTCAAGACAACCAGTCCACGCTTAGCTATAATGTGTAGAGATTAGCCATCACTTATAAATCCTGAACAAGTAATTAAAACTTTATTCTGTTGATTATTTTGAAATTAATTTGACTGGATGTTATGCAGCAACGGCTTCCAGTCAAATTAATTTCAAAATATTTGACAGTTTTCTTGTATGGTTGCCTTGAAAATGAGATGTGGTTGAATGTATGGGTTAGGGTTAAGGTTGGACTGTATAAATGAGGGAATCAGTAGTAGGTTATACCCATATATATATGTCCTTATTATGAGAGTTTATTCACATGATTTAGTGAATGTATTGAACCGTTTTGTTGTCATTGTTCCTGGATCATGGAAGTATGTGATCACGGAAGCACGCATTGGTTGACTACATTAAAAAATAAATAAAAGTCATGGCTGTTCACTTTAATATGTAGGTGACCATATGCATACAAAATTATTGTGTTTCATGACAAAAGAATACTTTAAGTATCTCTCCGTCGCAGTGGGGCTGTGGTGTGTTTTTGGAGAGATGATGTATGTGTCAGTTATGTGTCAGTTATGTGTCAGGCATGCGAGTCAGGTGATTTCTGTGAATAAGTTACCATCATAAGCACTGTAGGAAAACCTCTTTCAGAAGGTGTTAATCTTTTACCCACAAATTTGTTAAAAAATTTGTTTAATTTTCTCATAGAAAATGTCCATTTGCAGACCAATAGAAGAATATTTTTGAGAATTGACGGGAGTGACTGGCTTGATACCCGAGCCAGTCACTCCAGTGGTAAAGTTTCAAAAATACTCTTCTCATGGTCTGCAAATGGACATTTCTCAAGACCACAGGTGCTAAAAGAATAAGAATCACCTACAGATATATGTTTGCTTCTGTTAACAGATAGATATTTTATTTACACCCAAGTCACAGAGTGGCATATGGGGACAAGTGAATTTACATATATATGGAGTATGGCGGTTAAACAGTTACATCAAATATTGTTATTATTATTACTATTATTATTAGCTCACCTGGCCAGAATGGCCAAGTGAGCTTATGCCATGGCGACCGTCCGTCGTCAGTCCGGCATCTGTCCATCCGTCTAGCCGTCCGTCTGTCCGTCCGTCAACTTTTTCCTTTAAACGACTTCTTCTCAAGAACCACTAGGCCGATATAAGTTATCTTTGGCAAGAAGTATTCTTAGGGCATAGGGATCCAAATTTGTTCAAATGGAGCCGATCGGCCAATTTGGCCAGTGGCCAATTTGGATTTCGGAGGATTTTAGGAAATGTCTTTAAAAATCTTCTCCGAAACTGCTTGGTGGATTGAAGCAAATCCCATGAAATATGATCTAGAGCAAGAGCTGAACCAATTTTGTTCAAGGGAACTTGATTGGCCAAATGGTTCAGTGGCCATTTTGGTTGACCTAGTTTTAGCGAAAATGACTTCTTCTCCAGAACTGCTGAAGGGATTAGGCCGAAATTTGGCAGATATGATTAGGGACTAAAGGCCATTAAAGTTTGTTCAAGGGAAGTTAATCCGCCAAAAGACATGGTGCAGTCAGCCAATCAAAATACAGCATGTTTGGCGGCCATATTGGATTTTTTTATTTGATGGATTTTGAGGCTGAAATTGGTTTTATATATGTTTTTGGGTATTCTGATCACAAATTTGCAATTTTCAAAGCCGTCGGCTAAACGGTTTGGCGGCCATCTTCGATCATTTTCCCGCCAAAAGCTCCCATACTAAGGAAATGGGAAATTTAAAATGTCTACGTCTCGAGAACTACTTGGCCAATTTCAATTATATATGGTTGGAAGCATCCTTAGGGTGTATAGATTCAAATTTGTTCAAACGAAGCCGATCGGCCATCTTGAATTTTGGCCGATTTTTAGAAACGTCTTTAAAAACCTCCAAAACCGCTTGATGGATTGAAGCAAATCCCATGAAATATGATCTATGGCAAGAGCTGAACTAAGTTTGTTCAAGGGAACTTGCTTGGCCAAATAGTTCAGCGTCCATTTTGGTTGACCTAGTTTTAGCAAAAATTACTTCTCTAGAACAATTGAAGGAATCAGGTCGAAATTTGGCAGATATGATTAGGGACTAAGGGCCATTAAACTTTGTTCAAGGGAAGTTGATCTGTCACAAAACATGCCTGCAGTGGGCCAATCAAAATACAGCATGTTTGGCGGCCATATTGGATTTTTTTATTTGATGGATTTTGAAGCCAAAATTTTTTAGTACAGGGTTATGAGTATGCTGATTTCAACCATGCCATTTCTGAATCTATCAGATAAACAGCTTGGCGGCATTTAGTACAGGTGATCTTTATAGCATGTTTAACTGCATTCTAAAACCCTTGTAATCATTTGACAGAGTGACCAAACTCACTTAGCAGCAGTTGTTCACTAGTTCAAAATAATAATTTGACTGAAAGTCATTTCTGCCTTAGAATGCAACAACTTTCTGTCAAATAAATATAAAAATATTCAAAGTTATAGATGTCAGCACACACAATACATATCTTAGATATTTAGCCAGCATAGGAAAACATCTTGTAATTTAAAACCACAACTCTAATTCCCAAGATTGAAATTAAATTAATACCCTGTGAGGTAGTGTGCTGATGAAGTGTACCATATTCACATACTGATTCTAAAAGATTTATTTAATTAATTCATCATTAACCCTTTAACACTCATATCAGCAAAAAAGGGCTTCTGTAGTGATCTTGAGAAATGGTCATTTGCCGACTAAAAGAAGATGGTCTTTGAGAAAATTTAAATGGTCTTGGAATAAATTTGAGGGTTAAAGGGTTAAAGCCAATTAATTCTAGCAATGAATTTAGTTCAGTATTGCGTTATTCACAAGTTTTGTTGGATAGCGTGTAGCATGGTGACGACCATTTTGAAAATAGTTTTGCTGACGATATCTATTACTGTCAAGTGCAGCAACAGTTTTCAGCCTGACTATTCAACCATTGTCACACCAATGTCTAAAGATTAATTGTTACAAAGCCATTATTAGAAAGGCTGCTGTACAGTTTGTAAACACCATTGCTGAATACCATTGCTGTCATAGCCAGTGCTGTTGCTGTTATATAATTGACAGCAACAGCTTACACAACCCTTATTTCCAGTTATATGTGGTAATAAGATTCACTTCTTATCAATTTATTAGGTCACCTGGCCAGAATGGTCCATCCGTCCATCCGTCAACTTTTTTCTTTAAATGACTTCTTCTCAAGAACCACTGGGCCGATTTCAATTATATTTGGCAGGAAGTATCCTTAGGGCATAGGGATCCAAGTTTGGACAAACAAAGCCGATCGGCCAATTTGGCCGGTGGCCATCTTGGATTTTGACCGATTTTAGGAAATGACTTTAAAAATCTTCTCCGAAACCGCTTGGTGGATCGATTCAAAACTCACGAAATATCATATAGGGCAAGAGCTGAACCAAGTTTGTTCGAAGGAACTTGATTGACCAGATGGTTCGGCAGCCATCTTGGACGACTTATTCTGCAGAACCGCTTTACTGATCGGGCTGAAATTTTGGGGATATGATTATGGACTAAGGGCCATTAAAGTCTGTTCATGGGAAGTTGGTAGGTACAAAACATGGCCGCTGTGGACCAATCAAATTTTAGCGTGTTTGGCTGCCATATTCTATTTTTTTATTTGATGGATTTTGAAGCCCAAATTGGTTTTCTTAACTCCGCTTACTCGTCAGTAAGCTGTTGTATAGCGATGAACCTATCCGTCTTCTGTATGTCCGTCCATCCATCTGTCTGTCTGTCTCACCAACATTGGTCACAATGTTAATGTCGTGATCTAATATCTATGTTGTGAAAATGAAACTGATAGGACATCAAATGCCAGAGTTACCACTCCTTAAATATTTGCAGTCTCACTTTCATAGGGCAAATATAGGTTTGTTTCCACAGTCCATTGATTTATCACTATGTCAGATTTTATTGAAATTCCAATTCCAATTAATGGATTAACCTTTCCAGTACTGCCGAAATATTTAAGATATGTATTATGTGCTCTGACATCTATGCTCTTAAAAATATTTTGAAATGTATTTGATTGAACGTTGTTGCTGCGTTAGGCAGCAGTGGAAGTTGTTGCTGCCTAGGCAGCAATGATTTCAGTCAAATTATTTTTTAAATCGACTCCAGCTCACCCTACCTCTGCTGCTAACTTGATGATTCAGCCAGATGCGCATGTGTTAAATGGATTGTGTGGTGGTGGGGAATAACCTGCTATAAAGACCACCTACCTGCCTTTTGAGACAATTTTCTTCAATTGTATTTAAACCTCTAATAACCGTCTGACTGAGTTTTGCAGATGACATATTCCAAAGGTTATATCTCTGAACCTGATAAATATATTGAAAACAATTGGACTGAAATTGTTGGTGGCTAAGCCACCAACAACTTTCAGTCGAATTGTTTTCAAAATATTCAACAAGTGAAGAGCTTTTGAAAATTGAAATTATTGGCTGCACTGGCTTGCAGCAGTGAGACAGTTAAGAAACCAGCTGTAGTTAGCACTGATATCATTTATTTTTACTTAAACATTGTTCAAAATCACTAATGCAAAAAAACAGTCCAGATTGTTGTCAGTATCTCGAAAACTAAACCATTTGACTGAAAGTCATTGGAAGTGACACTGATGGATGTAAAACTTAAGTAAGATTAGTTGAAATGCCAATGTTCCAGATGAGCGATACAGGCCCATTGGGCCTCTTGTTATTATTATTATTATTATTATTATTATTATTTTTTTTTTTTTCATCTTTGTGTAAATATCATAGCATTTGTTAGTAGTCTAAATGTACAGTTAATCAGCACATCTTTGGCACCCTAATTGGCATCAGCACCCTAATTGGCATTAGGGGTGGTTGGTGTTATTAGTTAGGGTTTTGCGGGAAGATTTTAAGAAACATTGTCTAGATGGTGGATTTAGTCACTGTTCTAAGGGAAGATGTTAATGAACACTGATATACGATGTATTTACTGAATGTTCTCCGGGAAGAATATAAGGAACACATATATATGATACAATAATAATCACATGACTAGAACACCACTACTACAATAATCACACTGCTAGAATACCACTACAACAATAATCACACCACACCACTAGAACATGACTACTACACTAATCACACCAAATAATTGCACCACTACTACAGTAATCACACCACTAGAACACCACTACAATAATCACACCACTACTACATTAATCACACCACTACTACATTAATCACACCACTAGAACACAACTACTGCAATAATCACATCACTAGAACACCACTACAATAATCACACCACTAGAACACCACTACAATAATCACACCACTACTACAATAATAATCACACCACTACTACAATAATCACATTACTAGAACATGACTACTGCTATAATGATAAATCTTACATTTAGTGGAAACAATGATGTCGTTGACAGTAATGACTTACATCAACATTACATCGACAGTGACCTACAGTCACATTACATTGAGATTACATTGACAGTGATGCCTTACATTAACATTACATCGACAGTGATGGCTTACATTAACTTTTCATCGACAGTGACCTACAGTAACATTACATCAACAATGACCTACAGTAACATTACATCGACAGTGATGGCTTACATTGACATTACATCAACAGTGATGGCTTACATTGACATTACATCGACAGAGATGGCTTACTTTGACATTACAGCAACAGTGATGACTTACATTGACATTACATCAACAGTGATGGCTTACATTGACATTACATCAACAGTGATGGCTTACATTGAGATTACATCAACAGTGATGGCTTACATTGACATTACATCAACAGTGATGGCTTACAGTAACATTACATCGACAGTGACCTATAGTAACATTACATCGACAGTGACCTACAGTAACATTACATCGACAGTGACCTACAGTAACATTAAATCGACAGTGACCTACAATAACATTACATCGACAGTGACCTACTGTAACATTACATCGACAGTGACCTACAGTAACATTACATCGACAGTGACCTACAGTAACATTAAATCGACAGTGACCTACAATAACATTACATCGACAGTGACCTACTGTAACATTACATCGACAGTGACCTACAGTAACATTGCATCCACAGTGATGTCTTACATTGACATTGCATCAACAGTGATGGCTTACATTAACATTACATCGACAGTGATGGCTTACATTAACATTACATCGACAGTGATGGCTTACATTAACATTACGTCAACAGTGACGGCTTAAATTACCATTGCATTTACAGTGACATCCAGTAACATTGCATTGACAGTGACCTCCAGTAGCATTGACTTGACAGTGACCTTCAGTAATGTTGCATTGACAGTGACCTCCAGTAATATTGCATTGGCAGTGACCTACATTGACATTACATTGACAGTGACCTACATCAACATTACATTGATAGTGACCTACATTTACTTTACATTGACAGTGACCTACATTAACATTACATTGGCAGTGGCCTACATTGACATTGCATTGGCAGTGACCTACATTGACATTGCATTGACAGTGACCTTCATTGACATTACATTGGCAGTGCCCTACATTGACATTACATTGACAGTGACCTACATTGATATTACATTGACAGTGACCTACATTGACATTACATTGGTAGTGACCTACATTGACATTACAGTGACATTACATCCACAGTGACCTCCAGCACTCATATGAAGTAGAGCATACTTTAACAGTCTAACTGTTGCAAGACATCGGACCATAATTTCAATGGGAAATAACTCTGGACATGATGAATATTTTGAAAACAATTTGACTGAAAGTTGTTGATGGCTTAAAGCGGTGATGTAGTGGGCAGAAATGCAGCCGGGAGACAGTTAAAAATGCATCATTTTGGTGATATATGTGTTCAGGGACTCGTTCTGTGTTATAGCATCATAGAGGCATAATGTTAGCATCAGTGTGCCTGTTGATTGATAAATGGATGGCAACATTTGTCGGTGAAGTTATGATATTTGAGACGTCTGTTATGCGCGCTGACATGTGCCAACTGCCAGGATTAGATTACATAAACTGGATTAAGTAGAGTGAACTGGATTAAGTACTTTGAAGTGGATTAGGTGGTGATTACAGTTTACAGTGCGGTGCAGTTTGCTATAGATCATAGGCCAGGATCATAGGAATGAGGAACAAGAGATCACTCATTTAAGACTTAGACAATATGTTTTATACAAACATACCTAAGCAATGTAGAGGAAGTGTGTTGTACATTGCTAGTGGAACTTGTATATAAATTATCATGAATTTACTAGCTGTGAGCTTTTTATTTTATAGCATTAACCTTTTAACACCCACATCAGCCCAAAATGGCTTCTTCAGTGGTTTTGAGAAATGTCCAATTTGCAGACCAAGAGAAGACTATTTTTGAAAATTTACTATTGTAGTGACTGGCTCAGTCTTCTCTTGGTCTGCAAATGGACTTTTCTATGAGAAAGAAAGTTTCTTGAACAGATTTGAGGGTTAAAGGGTTGATAATATTGTTCAGTCACAATCAAGGAGTTATCCTTATAATGGAGATACATTTAACCCTATAATGCCAAAAACGTCCAAATCCGGCCTCTGTAGTGGTCATAAGGCATGTCCATTTACAGATAAAGAGAAGACTAGTTTTTAAAATTTATGACTAATGACTGGCTGGGTAACCAAGCCAGTCATTACAATAGTAAATTTTCAAAAGTAGTCTTCTCTTGGCTTACAAATGTACATTCAGTAAGAAAATATATTTTGGGGGGATCAATTTTGTCATTATAGGGTTAACCACATTTAGAGAAAATGAGTTTTCACCAAAAATGAGTATAAGCTAGACGTAAATTACCTGGAAGTTGAAAGTTTAAATTCAGCTGACCACTCATAATCAGCTGTGTATTTGACTCTTCAGTTTTTTCCGACATGTGGATTCCAGTTTATCCATCAAGCATATGACATCATAATTAACTATGTGATGTGTAGGATGATGTCATAATCAATTATGAATGATGTAGCTAAGTTCATCATAAACGCTTAATTGATGACGGACTAAGCATTGTTGTACGAATTGTATGGCATTACTATTTAATAAACGTTCTGTTGAATATTTTGAAACTAATTTGACTGGGCAAGTCAAATTAGTTTTAAAATATTTAACAGCTTACCTGTATAGTTTGGTGAAAATTGTGATTCAGAGAGTTCAGGGATCGATCAATCCCAACACGGGCAAAGCGTGGGTGGTTCTTAGGTAGAGATGGGCATGGCATAGCCAAAACTGGATTCCTCAATTGTTTGAGTGTAAATTTAGTGTCTGACAGCTTCAGCCCATCATTCACAGATTGACATGTGACTCCACCATGCTTCAGCCCATCATTCACAGATTGACATGTGACTCCACCATGCTTCAGCCCATCATTCATAGATTGACATGTGACTCCACCATGCTTCAGCCCATCATTCACAGATTGACATGTGACTCCACCATGCTTCAGCCCATCATTCACAGATTAACATGTAGCTCCCCCATTATACACCACCTCAACACAGTCATACCCCTGCTTGACAGTCATACGCTGGCTTGATACAGTCATACACTGGCTTGACACAGTCATACACCTGCTTGACACAGTCATACACCGGCTTGACACAGTCATGGACCGGCTTGACATCAGTCATATACCTGCTTTACACAGTCATACACCTGCTTGACGCAGCCATACACTGGATTGACACAGTCATGCACCTGCTTGACATGGTCGTACACTGGCTTGACACAGTCATACACCGGCTTGACAGTCATACACTGGCTTGACACATTCATACACAAGCTTGGCACAGTCATAGACCAGCTTGACACATTCATACACTGGCTTGACACAGTCATACACTGGCTTGATACAGCCATACACCTGCTTGACACAGTCATACACTGGCTTGACACAGCCATACACTGGCTTGACACAGTCATAGACTGGCTTGACACAGACATAGACTGGCTTGACACAGTCATACACCGGCTTGACACAGTCATAGACCGGCTTGACATCAGTCATACACCTGCTTGACACAGTCATACACATGCTTGACACAGTCATAGACCAGCTTGACATCAGTCATACATCTGCTTGAAACAGTCATACACCTGCTTGACACAGTCATAGACCGGCTTGACATCAGTCATACACCTGCTTGACATGGTCATACACTGGCTTGACAGTCATACACTGGCTTGACACATTCATACACCAGCTTGACACAGTCATAGACCAGCTTGACACAGTCATACACCAACTTGACACAGTCATACACTGGCTTGACAAGTCATAGACTGGCTTCACATCAGTCATACACCTGCTTGACACAGTCATACACCTGCTTGACACAGTCATAGACCAGCTTGACATCAGTCATACACCTGCTTGACACAGTCATACACTGGCTTGACACAGTCATACACATGCTCAACATCAGTCATACACCTGTTTGACACAATCATAGACCGGCGTGACATCAGTCATACACCTGCTTTACACAGTCATACACCTGCTTAACACAGTCATACACTGGCTTGACACAGTCGTACACCGGCTTGACACAGTCATACACCTGCTTGACACATTCATACACCTGCTTGACACAGTCATAGACCGGCTTGACATCAGTCATACACCTGCTTGACATGGTCATACACTGGCTTGACACAGTCATACACCGGCTTGACAGTCATACACTGGCTTGACACATTCATACACAAGCTTGACACAGTCATAGACCAGCTTGACACAGTCATACACTGGCTTGACACAGTCATACACTGGCTTGATACAGCCATACACCTGCTTGACACAGTCATACACTGGCTTGACACAGTCATACACTGGCTTGATGCAGTCATAGACTGGCTTGACACAATCATACACTGGCTTGACACAGTCATAGACCGGCATGACACAGTCACACACTGGCTTGACACAATCATACACCAGCTTGATACAGCCATACACTTGCTTGGCACAGTCATACACTGGCTTGACACAGTCATACACTGGCTTGATACAGTCATACACTGGCTTGACACAGTTGTACACTGGCTTGACACAATCATACACTGGCTGGACACAGTCATAGACTGGCGTGACAGTCATACACTGGCTTGACATCAGTCATACACCGGCTTGACACAGTCATACACCGGCTTGATACAGTCATACACTGGCTTGACACAATCATACACCGGCTTGATACACACATACACCTGCTTGACACAGTCATACACTGGCTTGACACAGTCATACACTGGCTTGATACAGTCATACACTGGCTTGACACAGTTGTACACTGGCTTGACACAATCATACACTGGCTGGACACAGTCATAGACTGGCGTGACAGTCATACACTGGCTTGACATCAGTCATACACCGGCTTGACACAGTCATACACCGGCTTGATACAGTCATACACTGGCTTGACACAATCATACACCGGCTTGATACACACATACACCTGCTTGACACAGTCATACACTGGCTTGACACAGCCATACACTGGCTTGACACAGTCATAGACTGGCTTGACACAGTCATAGACTGGCTTGACACAGTCATACACTGGCTTGACACAGTCATAGACCGGCTTCACATCAGTCATACACCTGCTTGACACAGTCATACACCTGCTTGACACAGTCATAGACCGGTTTGACATCAGTCATACATCTGCTTGAAACAGTCATACACTGGCTTGACAGTCATACACCTGCTTGACACATTCATACACCAGCTTGATACAGTCATAGACCAGCTTGACACAGTCATACACCAGCTTGACAGTCATAGACCGGCGTGTCACAGTCATACACTGGCTTGACACAATCATACACCGGCTTGATACAGTCATACACTGGCTTGACACAATCATACACCGGCTTGATACAGTCATACACCTGCTTGACACAGTCATACACTGGCTTGATACAGTCATACACCGGCTTGACACAGTCATAGACCAGCTTGATACAGCCATACACCGGCTTGACACAGTCATACACCTGCTTGACACATTGATACACCTGTTTGACACAGTCATACACTGGCTTGACACAGTCACACACTGGCTTGACACAATCATAGACCGGCTTGACATCAGTCATACACCGGCTTGACACGGTCATACACCGGCTTGACAGCAGTCATACACCTGCTTGGCACAGTCATACACCTGCTTGACACAGTCATACACCTGCTTAAATATTCATATTGAATACACAAATGCTTTAATTCATGCAAATTAAATGTTACAAAAAATCATAACAATTTTACAGAAATCTGTTGCTACCTAAGGCAGCTGCAAATTCCTGTCCAATTGGCTTCAAAATATTCAGCCGGTTTTTAGTCATATCACTGATGAGCTAGCTACACTAAAGGCTGGAATTCAAGTGAGAGTCTGTTATTGTGAGAGGTGTGAAAAATGCCCAAGGACTGGGTGCTTATTAGTTCAGAGTTCTGCCATAAAGAGAGGCCTCAGGAATTCCAGCCTATTGATGGCTTGAACAATTGCTAACAAAAGGACACAAAGGATATTTTGAAAAAGAGACTCTTGCTGTTTGGACAAGGATTTTAATAGTGAGGTTTCTATGATGTTAGTCTATATTAAAGCAGTGCTATAAACTCTCAGCTAGAAATCTGTGTCTGATCATTAGAGGTTATATCTGTGTATGGTAGTGTATGTTTTCATGCTGCTATATGGGACTAAAACACTTTAAATACTAGTATTAACCATTTAAACTCGAAAACCCAAACACCTAAAATACTTTACAATTTAATAATTATTCTGTGGAATATTTAGAAGCTAATTTGGCAGCAACATGTCCCTGTTAAATTAGTTTCAAGATATCCAGCTGCTTATCTGTATATTTAGCTTAAAGCTGAGATTCTGTGATTTCAGGGTTCATAGTGTTACATTGTATGTGGGTGTATTTGTGAATATACTAGGCAGTGGCAGTACAAACAGGTAGATATGTGTATGTATTAAGGTTACTCAGGTTTATATAACGAGAACATTTATTGATGGATTAATTAGGTCATCTACCTATGATATCATAATTAACCATTCTACTGCTGTAGTGTCAGGTTTTTGTAGCAGTAAATATACAATCTCAATGAGATGCAGATCTGAAGAAATCATTCTTTAGTGTGAAATAAATAGAATCTCCTGTGGGACATTGTACACATGGAGCTTACAGTTTGCTCGGATCATCGCAATGAGGAAGTAGAGATGGTTAACTGTCTCCCTGCTGCAAGCCACCAGACAATAATTTCAATGAGTCAAAAGCCTGGACTTGCAGAATATTTTGAAAAAAATTTGACTGAAAGTAGTTGGTGGCTTAGCCACCAACAACTTTCAGTCAAATTGTTTTCAAAATATTTAACAGGTCCAGAGATAAAACCTCTGGAATATGTTGTCTGCAAAGACTCAGCAGTCAAACGGGTAATCTTTAAGATGTGGACAATATGCTCTATAAAAATAGTGTGTATATATCAACACACTTACCTGTGCATCTGCTGTTATGTAATAGAGATTGTAGGACAATGGTGATTATGGCTGTAATTAAATTATAAATCAGCAGACATTGGGAGCTTCAAGTTTTTAACCAATGTTTGTGGATAAATGTTTAGTAATAGATTACATTATAATTAGTTAATTAATGTTAATGAGTATTGTGCATTAATTATAAGATATTGCTTGATGCCAATCATAAATATTGATTGTGTCACAGCTTCTAGGAATGATCAATATTTAGTTCACAGAATAAGTTCTAATTAGATTACCTGACCTAAAAGACGAAGGGAGCTTATACCTTGGTGACTGTCCATTATTTGTCCATTCATCCACCGTCCATCATCTGTCCCTCTGTCTGTTCATCATCTGTCCATCATCTGTTCATCATCCGTCCATCCATCTGTTCATCATCCGTCCATCATCTGTTCATCATCCATCCATCAACTTTTTCTTTAACCCTTTAACCATCGAATTTGTTCAAGAAAATTTCAATTTTCTCATAGAAAATGTCTAAGAGAGAACAAGAGAAGCATAATTTTGAAAATTTACCACTGGAATGACTTGCTTGGTTATCGAGCCAGTCATTCCAGTGGTCAAATTAAAAAAATATGCTTCTCTTGGTCTGTAAATCAACATTTCGCAAGATCACTGCTGAAGCTGTTTTTGGCTGATATGAGTGTTAAAGGGTTAAATGACTTTCTCAAGGACTACTAGGATGATTTCAATCATATTTGGCAGGAAGTTTCCTTCTGCAATAGGGATCCAAGTTCGTTCTAACAAAGCCGATCGGCCAATTTGGTCGGCAGCCATATTGGATTTTGGCTGTTTCTTTTTAAACATCTTTAAAAATCTTCTCCGAAACCAGTTTCGGAATCGATTCAAAATTCATGAAACATCATCTAGGGTAAAAGCTGAATCAAGTTTGTTCGAGGGAACTTGATTGACTAAATGCTTTGGTGGCCATCTTGGATGACTTAATTTTTGCGAAAATGACTTCCCCTCCAGAATCGCTGAACGGATCGAGCCAAAATTTGGGAGATATAATTAGGGACTTAAAGGCCCATTACAGTCAGTTCAAGGGAAGTTGATAGATAAAGAAGGTAAGAAACATGGTCGCCATCAACTGATCAGTTTTCAGATTTTAGCTGTCATTTTGGACTTTTTTATTGGATGAATTTTGATGCAAAATTTGTTTTGTTTAGGTTGTTGGCTATGCTGATTTCAGATTTGCCACTTTCAAATCTGTCGAATAAATAGGTTTGCAGAAATCGTGGATGTTTTCCCACCAAAATCCAAAAGTCCCATAGTAAAGTAATGGGAAATATACTGATTTTAACCAAATTTGGTACGGCACATCCTTATTATTTCTTGTTGAAATTTGTTGAAACCATAGCGATGGCCTTGTGTGTTCCAGGTGAGCGATACAGGAGTTTGATAAATCATCTTAATTAATTATAAAACAAATGTTAATCTAGTTTTACTGATTGTATTCTAAAAAGACATCTAATATTTCTCACTCCTAATAGAAGACTAAATCAATATATCTACAGTCATATAGTCAGCCCTGCTCTCTGGTTTTCTATCCACACACACAGGCATCACTGTTGTAACTTGAGATGCCCAGCAACAGTCCTGTTATTAATTGACATGCAGCTGACCTTAGAGCATGAGCCAGTCTGATAAACATTGTGGCTATAGAGGTGATATATAATAAATGCATGGTTATCAAGTTTTGGTGCCCTTTTTTACATTCAAGCACCTAAGACAACTGTATACTGTTCATTTTGGAAACAATGTTGATGTCAGCTGATGCAGTCTATGAGATCTCAACTGATTCAGTCTATGAGTGGTCAGCTGATGCAATCTATGAGATGTCAGCTGATTCAGTCTATGAGATGTCAGCTATTTCAGCTGCTGCAATCTATGAGATACCAGGTGGTGCAGTCTATGACATGTCTGCTGCTGTAATCTATGAGACGTCAGCTGCTGCAGTCTATGAGATGTCAGCTGTGACTGTCTATGAGATGTCAGCTGCCATTCATTTAGTGACAATATTATTAATATGTTGACTTTATCATGAAACTCGTGTAATTTCAGCAGGTCAAATTAAGGGTATATATCTCTCGGAATGGCCATTTGCAGACCAGCAGTAGACTATCTGGACAATTTTTCACTGGAATGACTGGCTTGATAATGGAGCCAGGCATTTCACTGGTAAATTACAAACACATGGCTATTCACTAAATAAAAATACCAATTTTCCTTAGCAATCCTGACCTGTAAAAGGTTAATGCAAGCGAGCATAACAGTACTCTGTATGGTAGTACATAACAGTACTCTGTTTTGTGGTACATAACAGTATTCTGTATGGTAGTACATAACAATACTCTACTCTGTATGGTAGTATATAACAGTACTCTGTGTTGTGGTACATAACAGTATTCTGTATGGTAGTACATAACAGTACTCTACTCTGTATGGTAGTATATAACAGTACTCTGTATGGTAGTACATAACAGTATTATGTATGGTAGTACATAAAAGTACTCTGTATGGTAGTACATAACAGTATTCTGTGTTGTGGTACATAACAGTTCTCTGTATTGTGTATGTAACAGTATGTTCTGTATGGTAGTACGTAACAGTACTCTGTATGGTGGTACGTGGCAGTATTCTCTGTTGTGGTCGCTTCACTGTGCTATATGTTAGGCTTGTTCGATTACGTGATTAAATCGAAAATCACGATTATGTTTTAAATCATGAATTTATATGATTAAAAATTAAATAATCAAATAATCATGCATATTTTCTATGACATAAAATATTTAAAAAAACTAGCTTTCAATTACTTTTTAATGCAATCAGTCATGAAAAATGACATTTTGCTTTGTGAATGTATGTCCATTTGCAGGGCAAGAGAAGATTCTTTTTGAAAATGTATAACTGGAATGCCTGGCTCGAGAATCGAGTCAGGCATTCCAGTGATACATTTTCAAAAATAGTCTTTTCTTGCCCTGCAAATGGACTTTTCTAAACACCATTGCAATTTTTGTCATTGATATTCTTTTGTTGTTATGTGTTGGTAATTTGTATCCAAGCTGATTAATCGAGTAATCATGATAATTTTTTCATACCTGATCACGATCACAAGCCTACTACTATATGTTAGCAAGTAATTGTCTGATTATTTGTACTAATTCGTGATTAGTGTGGGTTGTGCAATTGATCAATGTACCTGATGTCAGCAGAGACTATTTACTGAACACTGATACCTATGAGTGATTACTATCTACAAATGGTCAAACTCACTAACATCTACGGACAGTAACTCACCAGTCAGATTTGTATGCATTGGTCAGTGCTTATAAGATGACCACAGAACCACGCCGGTTTATGAAAGGAAAATATGTTCCGGTTTATACATCTAGATTGAAGCTGAATATCATTGGTAAGAAATTAATCTTAATGTCTGGAGGGGTGTTCAGTGTCTGGTTGTAGTGATCAGTGTCTGCGCGGCTATAATTCTCTGTCCGGTTATAGTGACTGGGGCTATATTGTGTGTCATGTTGTAATTTCCAGGGCTATATTGACTATTGAGAGTCATGTAGTAATGTCTGGGAATATATTCAGTGTCAGGTTGTAGTATCTGGGGATATATTCAGTGTCAGGTTGTAGTGTCCAGGGCTATATGCAAGCCCGGAAATAGGGTACCTGTCAAGGACATTGTCAGGCACCAAACTATCAAATGTCATTCACAGTATTGCCGGTTCCTGACATTTTCCAGGTACAGATTTAAACAGTTCCAGTAGTTGCATTGTGCAACAAAAGAGTCTGCATACAAGTTTTGACATTCATCACCTAAAGTGTATCACAATCATTATGACACATGTTTAGTTGCTTTTGGACATGTTTCTAATAAGTTCAAGTAAAAACCACTGTGAAGTAGAATAGTGTTGATAGGCAGCAAATTCTGGGTGTCCATTGCTAAGTAGTTGGTGCCTGACAAAGTGTTGGATACTGTTGAAAAAGTTATTTCCAGGCCCAATATGTACTGTCAGGTTGCAGTATCTGGGCCTATATTCAGTGTCAGGTTGTAGTATCTGGGCCTATATTCAGTGTCAGGTTGTAGTGTCTGGGGCTATATTCTGTGTCAGGTTGTAGTATTTGGGTCTATATTCTGTGTCAGGTTGTAGTGTGGGGGCATTTATTCAAGTCCAAGAAGTACTGGTATATGGTGGGACTGTTGCTGGTATATGGGGGGATGTTTCTGGTATATGGGGGGGACTGTTGCTGGTATATGTGGAGACTGTTGCTGGTATATGGGGAGACTGTTGCTGATATATGGGGAGACCTGTTTCTGGTATATGGGGTGGGGGACTGTTGCTGGTATATGGGGGACTTACTGGTATAAGTGTGGAAGGGGGGGCCTGTTGTTGGTATATGGGGAGACTGTTGCTGGTATATGGGGTGACTGTTGCTGGTATATAGGGAGATTGTTGTTGGTATATGGGGCACTATTGCTGGTATATGGGGAACTGTTGCTGGTATATGGGGAGACTGTTGCTCGTATATGGGGGACTGTTGTTGGTATATGGGGAACTGTTGCGGGTATATGGGGGACAGTTGTTGGTATATTTGGTGACTGTTGCTGGTATATGGGGAGACTTGCTGTTATATGGGGGACTATTTCTGCTATATGGGGGACTGTTGCTGGTATATGGGGAGACTGTTGCTGTTATAGGGGGGACTGTTGCTGCTATATGGGGGACTGTTGCTGGTATATGGGGAGACTGTTGCTGGTATATTGGGGACTTGCTGGTATATGGGGGGTGGGGCTGTTGTTGGTATATGAAGAGACTGTTGCTAGTATATGGGGTGACTGTTGCTGGTATATGGGGAGACTGTTGCTGTTATATGGGGGAATGTTACCGCTATACGGGGGAATTACTGGTATATGGGGGTGGGGCTGTTGTTGGTATATGAGGAGACTGTTGCGAGTATAAGGGGTGACTGTTGCTGGTATATATGGGGAGACTGTTGCTGTTATATGGGGGGATGTTGCTGCTATATGGGGGACTGTAGCTGGTATATGGGGAGACTGTTGCTGGTATGTGGGGGATGGTTGCCGGTATATGAGGAGACTGTTGCTGGTATATGGGAGACTGTTGCTGGTATATGGGGGGACTGTTGCTGGTATAGGGGGGGGGGGAAATGTTTCTGGTATATGGGGTGACTTGCTGATATATGGGGGGACTGTTGCTGATATATGGGGGGGGGAACTGCTGCTGGTATATGGAGTGGCTGTTGCTGGTATATGGGGGAACTGTTGCTGATATATGGGGGGACTGTTACTGGTATATGGGGAGACTGTTGCTGGTATATGGGGGATTGTTGCTGATATATGGGGAGACTGTTGCTGGTATATGGAGTGGCTGTTGCTGGTATATGGGGGACTGTTGCTGGTATATGGGGAGACTGTTGCTGGTATATGGAGTGGCTGTTGCTGGTATATGGGGAGACTGTTGCTAGTATATGGGGAGACTGTTGCTGGTATATGGGGGAGACTGTTGCTGGTATATGGTGTGTGTGTGTGTGTGTGTGTGTGTGTGTGTGTGTGTGTGTGTGTGTGTGTGTGTGTGTGTGTGTGTGTGTGTGTGTGTGTGTGTGTGTGTGTGTGTGTGTGTGTGTGTGTGTGTGTGTGTGTGTGTGTGTGTGTGTGTGTGTGTGTGTGTGTGTGTGTGTGTGTGTGTGTGTGTGTGTGTGTGTGTGTGTGTGTGTGTGTGTGTGTGTGTGTGTGTGTGTGAGAGAGTGTGCGTGCGTGCGTGCGTGCGTGCGTGCGTGCGTGCGTGCGTGCGTGCGTGCGTGCGTGCGTGCGTGTGTGTGTTGTTGGTATATGTGGAGACTGGTGTTGCTATATGGGGTGACAGTTGCTGGTATATGGGGAGACTGTTGCTGTTATATGGGGGACTGTTGCTGATATATGGGGGACTGTTGCTGGTATATGGGGGGGGGGCTGTTGTTGGTATATGGGGAGACTGTTGCTGGTATATTGGGGACTGTTGCTGGCATATTGAGTCTGTTGCTGATATATGGGGTGACAGTTGCTGGTATATGGGGAGACTGTTGCTGTTATATGTGGGGGGACTGTTGCTGGTATATGGGGGGACTGTTGCTGGTATATTAAGGAATTGCTGGTGTATGGGGAGACTGTTGCTGGTATATGGGGAGACTGTTGCTGGTATATGGGGAGACTGTTGCTGTATATGGGGGGGGGACTGTTGCTGGTATATGGGGGGACTGTTGCTGGTATATTGGGGGAACTCTGCTGGTATATGCAGAGACTGTTGCTGGTATATGGGGGGACTGTTACTGGTGTATGGGGAGACTGTTGCTGGTATATGGGGGAGACTGTTGCTGGTGTATGGGGAGACTGTTGCTGGTATATGGGGGGATTGTTGCTGGTATATGGGGAGACTGTTGCTGGTATATGGGGAGACTGTTGCTGTATATGGGGTGGGGGGACTGTTGCTGGTATAAGGGGGGACTGTTGCTGGTATATGGGGAGACTGTTGCTGGTAAATGGGGGGACTGTTGCTGGTATATGGGGAGACTGTTGCTGGTATATGGGGGGACTGTTGCTGGTATATGGTGGGACTGTTGGTGGTATATGGGGAGATTGTTGCTGGTATATGGGGGGACTGTTGCTGGTATATAGAGGGACTGCTGCTGGTATACGGGGAGACTGTTGCTATTATGTGGGAAAGCTGTTGATAATCCATAAGTAAAGTTACCATAAATGTGATAAAGTGTTTGTATAATCTGATCTGAAGGATTTAAAAAGTTATGCTTTTGGTTGTTGGAAAATATGTACATAAAATGTGTCTTTACTTGGCAAAATGCGTATTTACTTTCAAAGATAAGATTTAGAATAAATAGAGGCTTCACATTGTTTGATGATTTGTGAAACATACTTAGAGCACCATCATCCTCATCATCATATGTTCATCTGTACATGCATATGTGAAGTCATCATTAACCCTTTAACATCCAACATGTCCAAAACAGCTTCTGCACTGCTCCTGAGAAATTACCATTTTCAGAACAATAGAAGATTATCTTTGATATTCTACCACTGGGATGACTAGCCCTCTAACCAAGCCAGTCATTCCAGTGGGAAATCTCTTTAATAAATTTGAGGATTAAAGAGTTAGCCCTTTAACACTCATATCCGCCAAAAACGGCTTCAGCAGTCATCTTGAGACATGTCTATTTGCAGACCAAAAGAAGACTATTCTTGAAAATTTACCACTGGAATGACTGGCTCGATAATCGAGTCAGTCATTCCAGTGATAAATTTTCAAAAATAGTCCACTCTTGGTCTGCAAATGGACATTTTCTATGAGAAAATTGAAGTTTTCTTGAACAAAATTCACGTGTTAAAGGGTTAAGGTAAGCAATACAGACACAGTAATGAGCAGAACACACGGGATGATTGAAGAACACACGGGATGATTGAAGAACACACGGGATGATTGAACAACAAACAGGATGTTTGAAGAACACACGGGATGATTGAAGAACAAACAGGATGTTTGAAGAACACACGGGATGATTGAAGAATACACAGGATGATTAAACTGAAAATGAGGCCAAGGAATGAATGACTCTCGATATTCTGTACATTCTGGTTTCAAATCAGTGTGTGTGCGTGCGTGCATGTGAGAATGCGTGCATGTTTGTCTGGCTGTGTGCATCCATTCATTGACACGTATAAGCTTTGAGACTGAATAGTAACTTATATGGCCCAGCCTTTTTCTCATCTTTTGACCAACTTATACCAAAACTGGATATAGTTGTACATTGTGCAAATGGTATTTATCAGATGTCAAATATCAGACTGAGTGCCTGTTTGGGTGCGTGCTCACACTTTGAGGGTATGTATGCATGCGTGTGTGTGGGTGCATGCATTCTTTAAGTGTGTGTGTGTGTGCGTGTGTGCGTGCGTGTGTGTGTGTGTGTGTGTGCGTGCGTGCGTGCGTGCGTGCATGCGTGCGTGCGTGTGCGTGTGCATGTGTGTGTGTGTGTGTGTGCATGTGCGTGTGAGTGTTTGTGCATGCGTGCGTGCATGCATGCGTGCGTGCGTGCATGTGTGTGTGTGTGTGCACACATTGAGTTCATGTGTGAATGAATGTTTTGAAGGCCTGGTGAGTCACTTGAGTGCATGCTTTGAGGGCATGAGAGTGTTGATAGAATTCCATGATTATGCTTCTGTCTCTGATTATGATGTATGTTATGGTCTGAAAATATATATTATTTTGTTGATTTACTGCGAAGCAGTGGAAGCAGCGACGAGCGTGTACATAAGAAGTACATGTATAGTCCAGAATCCAGAACATTTTTAGCTCAGCTGATGTGTCAGTCACTTAATTTATAACCATCGCCCCTGTCTGGCTGTCTGTCTGTCTGACTGTCTGTCCATCCATCCGCCCATCCACCTGCCTGTCTATCATAAATAATGGTGTCACGTTTATTTATTTCTGCATGCATTTAGACCCAACCTGCTCAAAATGATGATTATTGGCATGTGATTTTTGTGTTGGGAAAATGAAGCTGATTCGATGTCAAAGACCTGAGTTATACCCCTTAGAGATTTTCTCCAGCAAAGGACCCAATGGGGAAAGATATTTCTTCAGTGGCAGATGTTTCATCATATTTAGACAGATAACTTTGTGCATAAGCTACCATTCAAATAAAGTCAAAGATAAATTTTGGCTTTAGAACCAATAGTAACTTATACAGTGTGTGTGCATGCATGCATGCGGGTGGGCGGGCGAGCATGTGTTTTTCTCATCTTTTGACCAACTTATACCAAACCTGGATGGATGTGCACATTCTGTAAATGCTATTTATCAGATGTCAAATATCAGAGTTATGTCCCTTGTGAATAGACCTTTCTAGTTTTAGCTATGCTCGTCCATCTCTAGTTAAACTTCACCAACACGTGTTGGGATTGATTGATCCCAAATGCCCTAACTATCAATATCCTGAAAACTATGACATCCTTCATTATGATGTCATTCTATACTATGATGTCATATGATGGATGGATATATTTAGAAATATTGACCTCTAATTTAGTGCATTATTATTTACACCAGTCATTTGCTGAGTGTGCAGGGTGTTACCACACGCGCAAAACGTATTTTTCTGAGTCCAGTGAGGGAAATACATTTTATATTTCCCCTGAGTGTAGCGAGGGAAATATAATTGCTTGCATGTGTGGTAACCACCTGTACCCGTGAAACACTGGTGTAAAAAATGTATTCCTCCTCAGACGTCAGCGAGAGAGTGACAAGAGAGAGAGAGAGAGAGAGAGAGAGAGAGGGAGGGAGGGAGGGTGGGTGGGTGGGTGGGTGGGTGGGTGGGTGGGTGGGTGGGGTGGGGTGGGGAGGGGGTGAGGGAGAGAAGAGAAGAGAGAGAGAGAGAGAGAGAGAGAGAGAGAGAGATTTTATCTTAACTTAAATATTGTCCATGTTCAGAATACATCAACACTTATGACATCATTTTCGGAATATATCAAGACTTATGACATCATGACCTTCATCATTGACTATTGTTACATCATAATTAATCTGTGCATTAAAACTAAAACACATTCGTCCAGGGGATACCGTGTATTATTACCCCTCAGTAATGTCACATGACCATATGCTGTTATTTGATTGGTTAAGATCAGTGATGTATGATCTGGTATTTCCCTCACGCGAGGGCAATACTACACAGTATCCCCTGCATGAACATCGTGTTCTAGTCTTAATGTGCTGATTAATTATGATGCACCAATAGCCAATGACGAAGGTCATAATGTCATAAGTGGTGATGCATAGTGTTGAAAATTGGCAATAGTTAAGTGAAGATCAAATTCTCTCTCAATCTCTCTCTCTCTCTCTCTCTCTCTCTCTCTTCCCCTCTCCCTCCTCTCTCTCTCTCTCTCTTTCTTATTCTCTCACTGATGTCTGAGGGGTAATACATTTTGGCTGGGGTACAGGCTGTTACCAGACAGCTGCGCTCGGGAAATACAATGTTTGCATGTGTGGTAACAGCCTGTATCCCCGCCAAAACACTAGTGTAACTAATAATATTGTCCTCGTGTTAGGGAAATATCATATCACACATCCATGATCTTAGCCAGTCAAGTAACAGCATTTAGTCATGTGACATTATTGAGGGGTAATAAAAGCTACCACCCATCTAAGAACTAGGTCAGTCTGACCTTGTTTCTGGAGAATATAGGTCAAGGGTTAATTTTTCTATTAGAAATCATAATAACACAGGAATTAAGGGCATGCACTTTAAGAGCTTTAGGTGTTAGACAACTGAACATCAAGGCCCCATAGACCTCTTGTTTTATATGGAGGAGTTAGGTGTTAGGCAGCTGAGCCTCAAGGCCCTTGGGCCTCTTGTTCTATATGAAGGAGTTATGGAGCAAGTACCTTTCATTCCTCCCTCTATCTCCATTCATTCATTCATCCATCCATCTACCCACAAGCCTGTCTGTCCATCCGTCCATCCATCCATCCGTCCGTCCATCCATCCATCCGTCCATCCGTCCGTCCATCCATCCATCCATCCACACACCCGCCCGCCCACCCGCACCCCCCCCCCACCCGCCCACCTACCCATCCATCCATCCATTCATCCACCTATCCATCCATCCATCCATCCATCCATCCATTCATTCATTCCCCCTGCCCTGCTGTCTACCATACCCTGTATGGTGATATGTGATACATTAGCATACCAGACCTATGCGATATCTCACCAACATTGCATAGGAAGTGTGATGTACAGAAAAACAACAAAAATCCAGCTTGACATGCAGCCTTTCTAGTTCATGTAGCGTACATACAAGATATATGCCAAATTAGTCAATGTTGTTTATCAGATTGCTCAATCAATCAATCAATCAATTAATTAATCAACCAATCAATGCATCAATAATTCTGATTTCAGGTGGTCGTAACCGAAGTACTGGTGGTGAATCGAGTAATGGAGGCGCTTACAAACCAGGTAATGATGATGATAATGATGATGGGGATTCTCATAATGAAAATATTTGATATTGGTAAATAATAATATCTAATAATAATAATAATAATAATAAAAATAATAATAATAATAATAATAATAATAATAATAATATATATATACATTTTTTCTTTGCAGTAGAATTCACAGTGACACCTGCACAATCTAAAAAGTGAGTTCATATAATGCATTCATACTCTTTCTCTCCTTCCACTCACTCCAAAGCTCTCCACCTATCTCTCTCTCTCTCTCTCTCTCTCTCTCTCTCCTCTCTCTCTCTCTCTCTCTCTCTCTCATTGCAGCTGTCCATCTATCTGTCCACCCCTACCTCTCTCCCTTCGTCTTTCACTACATTCTTTCTCTCTCTCTCTCTCTCTCTCTCTCTCTCTCTCTCTCTCTCTCTCTCTCTCTCTCTCCCTCTCCCTCTCCCTCTCCATCATTCCCTTTTCTTCATCCTCTCTTCCCCTTTCTCTTCACTATCTCCCCCTCTCCTCTCTCTCCATGCCCTCTCTCTCTCCCTCCCTCCCTCCCTCCCTCCCTCACTCCCTCACTCACTCACTCACTCACTCACTCACTCACTCACTCACTCACTCACTCTCCTCAAACAGGTTTTAATATTTTTGTGCAAACAATAAAAGTGATTATTATTCGTTAATTAGATTTGTATTGTCTAGAGATCACCATGTATTAGAAAGTAATTTGTGTATATTTTGAACTGCAATATGCACATACAAAAATGAGCCTAAGATAATGAATGCTTTGGTTTGTGTACCAGGCCTAGTATTTCTCTGTTTTCTGGGGGGTTTTCAAAACAAAACGTGAATCATCTAAGCTTACCTGTGGTGCTAATTTTAACATCAGTTATGATAGCCACAAAGCTGGATATTGGAGGGAAAAATGGTGGCCCCTAACTGTCTCACTGCCGCAAGCCACCAGACAATAATTTCAATGAGCAAAAACTTTTGACTTGCTGAATATTTTGAAAACAATTTGACTGAAAGTTGCGGGTGGCTTGGCATAAACAACCCATCTCTGTTCAACCATATACTATGTAGCAGTTCCTCTGTAATAAGGACACCTGTCTATAGGGATCTGTCTATAGTGACAGTGTTGTAATAAGATCACCTGTAATAAGGTCTTGGGAAATGTACATTTGTGTGCAAAGAGAATACTATTTTCAAAATCTTACCACTAAATCCAGTTGTATATTTTACAAAACCGTCTTCTCTTTGCCTGTAAATGGACATGCCCTAGTAAAAAATCTGAATGTTCTTGACAAATCCTGAGTATTAAGCAGTTAATGCAGGTTTTTCTTGTATTGTGAATAAAGGAAGAAGTGATCTGTGTGATGTGACAGCTTCACTTTCTGAGGTGTAACTTCTAATTGGATTATTGTAATGTCTTTGTGTATTAGACTGACCTCTGACCTCAGGCATTTAAACCTTTGAGCATGAAATCATCCACAGCTAGTTTCATACTGCATATTAGTTACTTAATGCCTCACAGACAATCAGTGCACAGCACAATCTGATAGGCATTAGATGATTAACATACAATCAGTGTACAAGAGAATCTGATAGGCATTAGATGATTAACAGACAATCAGTACACAAGAGAATCTGATAGGCATTAGATGATTAACAGACAATCAGTGCACAAGAGAATCTGATAGGCATTAGATGATTAACAGACAATCGGTGCACAAAAGAATCTGATAGGCATTAGATGATTAACAGACAATCAGTGTACAAGAGAATCTGATAGGCATTAGATGATTAACAGACAATCGGTGCACAAAAGAATCTGATAGGCATTAGATGATTAACAGACAATCAGTGTACAAGAGAATCTGATAGGCATTAGATGATTAACAGACAATCAGTGCACAAGAGAGTCTGATAGGCATTAGATGATTAAGAGCCTACTGTACAGCTTAGGTGTGTTGATATTACGGTTTCAAAAAGTTTAAATTTAAAATTACTGGAGTTACATTTTGCGATATAGTTTAGAGAACATTCACATTTCTTATCTGTAAATTCAGAACAAGGCATATAACTGTTTTTGTTTGCAAATAAAACATGTTTGGACAAAAATACAATATACATCGTGATCTTCGTCAAACAATTCTGAAATTATACATATATCCAACTGTAAGTTCAACATCAAATCTTGCTTTTAGGTCTCGAACAGAAAGAGCTGCAGACCTCAATCGTCAAGCGAGCTCGGACAGTATTCTATCCCAGGGCTCATCTGTGTGGACGAATGAAACAGAAACATCGGACAGCAATTACGCTAATGGAAATGATGGCACTTTAATAAAAAACATTTCCCATTTCACACCAGAGTTTATCATGAAACCTCAAAAGCAGTTTGTAGATGAGGGTGAGAAGTGTGTCATATTCACAACATCATTTGAAGGAAATCCAGCTCCAGAAATAACATGGCAGTTTAAAGATCTAGACATCAAGCGGGATGAGAGACATAAGGTAGGTCTCTATAGCAACATCTTTTCAACACAAGAGTCACTTCTACACTTTGGTGGTCAAAATTGTTTATGAAAATAGGAAATGTTGTCTGAAAGAATCTCTGTTTGCAGGACACGAGGGGAATTTAGAAATCTTACCAGTGTAATGAGCACTGGCCATGCGTTTGTGACTTGGCTACTGAACCAGTGCCGTGACTGAGCAGGCAGATGTATAAGTGACTGAACATGTAGGAGTATATGTAACTGAGCATGCAGGAGTATATGTGACTAAACATGCAGGAGTATATGTGACTGAACATGTGGGAGTATATGTGACTAAGTATGCCTGAGTATATGTGACTAAGTATGCATGAGTATATATGACTGAACATGCATGAGTATATGTGACTGAGCATGCATGAGTATATGTGACTGAGCATGCATAAGTATTTGTGACTGAGCATGTTGGAGTATATGTGGCAAAGTATACATGAGTATATGTGACTAAGCATGCATGAGTATATGTGACTGAGCATGCATAAATATATGTGACTGAGCATGTGGGAGTATATGTGACTAAGTATGCAGGTGTATATGTGACTGAGCATGCAGGAGTATATGTGACTGGGCATGTGAGTGTATATGTGACTGAGCATGTGAGTGTATATGTGACTGAGCATGCAGGAGCATATGTGACTAAGCATGCATGAGTATATGTGACTAAGCATGCATGATTATATGTAACTAAGCATGCATGAGAATATGTTGTGACTAATCATGCAGGAGTATTTGTAACTGAGCATGTGGGAGTATATGTGACTGAGCATGTGGGAGTATATGTGACTGAGCATGCCAGAGTATATGTGACTAAGCATGCAGGAGGATATGTGACCGAGCATGTGCGAGTATATGTGACTAAGCAGGCAGGAGTATATGTGACTAAGCAGGCAGGAGTATATATGACTAAACATGCAGGAGGGTATGTGACTGAGCATGCGTGAGTATATGGGACGGAGCATGTGTTAGTATATGTGACTAAGCATGCAGGAGTAACTGTGACTGAGGATACAGGAGTACAGGGGTATTGATGTGACTAAGCATGCAGGAGTAACTGTGACTGAGGATACAGGAGTACAGGGGTATTGATGTGACTAAGCATGCCAGAGTACTGATGTGACTAAGCATGCAGGAGTATTGATGTGACTAAGTATGCAGGAGTACTGATGTGAGGTGATTGACATTCCTGTGTTGGGATCTGGTATGATAATCACCAGGGAAATAGGGGAATTCCTGAAATACCATTTGATGATACTGATGCGGTCAAAATGGCTGTGCAATATCAAAAGTATCATCAGCTAGCAAACTGTGTGCATACTGATGATTGTATGTGACCAATAAACAGGCTATATTTAGATCAAGGCATTCAAAGACCAGCTATAGAGCAGCACAATGATTAATCATCTAATATTCACATCCAGATGTGCCCCAGAATGCATCAGGCCTAGTAATTAGCCAAATCACACTGAGATGCTGGAGAACATAAACAGTTGTAGTAATCGTAAACCATGAATATGAATATCATATTAGAATGTTACCTCTGCTGGTGCATGTTCATGCATTCATTGCTTGCCTGTATGAACAGCCAGCCACAGTCAGTAGTTCAGTTAATAGGTTAGTGATTTGATATTTGTACTATTCTAATTATGTCAATTACTGAATGTTGTCGACTGCCGTTAGAGATCTGTCCACTTTGGATCTATCAGTACTATTCAAGTAGCTGTTGACCTGTCCACTGTGGATTTGTCAGGACTATTTAAGTAGCTGTTGACCTGTCCACTGAAGATCTATCAGGACTACTCCATGAGATGTTGACCTGTCTACCACTGTTCTGTCAGGACTATTCCATGAGACGTTGACCTGTCCACCG
The DNA here is from genome assembly GCA_034401795.1 of Chaetoderma sp. LZ-2023a. Classification (NCBI taxonomy): domain Eukaryota; kingdom Metazoa; phylum Mollusca; class Caudofoveata; order Chaetodermatida; family Chaetodermatidae; genus Chaetoderma; species Chaetoderma sp. LZ-2023a. Next base: position 80,846,265 of record CM067359.1, read on the forward strand.
CTGTTCTGTCAGGACAATTCCAGTAGATGTTGATCTGTCCATTGTGGATCTATCAAGACTATTCAAGTAGATGTTGACCTGTCCATTGTGGATCTATCAGGACTATTCAAGTAGATGTTGATCTGTCCACTGTGGATCTATCAGGACTTCAAGTAGTTGTTGACATGTCCACTATGGCTCTATCAGGCCTATTCAAGTAGATGTTGACCTGTCCACTGTGGGTCTGTCAGGACAATTAGTAGACTTTAGCATTGCCTACTTGAGCTTATAATGATGATTGAAATGATGATAATTGTGATGATAATGACAATGACAATAATACATCTGATTTGTTCATTATCATTTTTCATCCGACAGATTTATCAACAAGATGACGTCCATTACCTTGAAATCCTCAACCCGAAACCTGAAGATTCTGGGAGCTATACTGCCACAATCTCAAACTCTGCCAGTATTACTATGGCAGCAGCTGACCTAGATGTGAAAGGTAAGTAATTACCGGTATTGATTAAACAATAGAGATAGGGTTTGAGGTCAGGTCGCATGTGAAATCATGGACATTGGGTTAATGGTCAGTGTTACAAGTACACATGAAAAATTCTTAGAAATATGTATTAAGTATTCTGTGATCTATTTTGGAACTGATTTGACTGACTGCACAGTCTTCATCAGTAGTGACTGACTGCCCAGTATTCACCAATAGTGACTAGCTTCACAGTATTCACCAATAGTGACTAGCTGTACAATATTCACCAATAGTGACTGACTGCACAGTATTCACCAATAGTAACTAGCTGCCCAGTATTCACCAATAGTGACTGACTGCACAGTATTCACCAATAGTGACTGACTGCACAGTATTCACCAATAGTGACTAGCTGTACAATATTCACCAATAGTGACTAGCTGCACAGTATTCACCAATAGTGACTAGCTGCACAGTATTCACCAATAGTGACTAGCTGCACAGTATTCACCAATAGTGACTGACTGCCCAGTATTCACCAATAGTGACTGACTGCCCAGTATTCACCAATAGTGACTAGCTGCATAGTATTCACCAATAGTGACTAGCTGTACAATATTCACCAATAATGACTGACTGCACAGTATTCACCAATAGTGACTGACTGCACTGTATTCACCAATAGTGACTGACTGCACATTATTCACCAATAGTGACTAGCTGCCCAGTATTCACCAATAGTGACTGGCTGCACAGTATTCACCAATAGTGACTGGCTGCACAGTATTCACCAATAGTGACTGACTGCCCAGTATTCACCAATAGTGACTGACTGCCCAGTATTCACCAATAGTGACTGACTGCACAGTATTCACCAATAGTGACTAGCTGTACAATATTCACCAATAGTGACTAGCTGTACAATATTCACCAATAGTGACTAGCTGCACAGTATTCACCAATAGTGACTAGCTGCACAGTATTCACCAATAGTGACTAGCTGCACAGTATTCACCAATAGTGACTGACTGCCCAGTATTCACCAATAGTGACTGACTGCCCAGTATTCACCAATAGTGACTAGCTGCATAGTATTCACCAATAGTGACTAGCTGTACAGTATTCACCAATAATGACTGACTGCACAGTATTCACCAATAGTGACTGACTGCACTGTATTCACCAATAGTGACTGACTGCACATTATTCACCAATAGTGACTAGCTGCCCAGTATTCACCAATAGTGACTGGCTGCACAGTATTCACCAATAGTGACTGACTGCACAGTATTCACCAATAGTGACTGACTGCCCAGTATTCAACAATAGTGACTAGCTGTACAGTATTCACCAATAGTGACTAGCTGCACAGTATTCACCAATAGTGACTAGCTGCACAGTATTCACCAATAGTGACTAGCTGCACAGTATTCACCAATAGTGACTGACTGCCCAGTATTCACCAATAGTGACTGACTGCCCAGTATTCACCAATAGTGACTAGCTGCATAGTATTCACCAATAGTGACTGACTGCCCAGTATTCACCAATAGTGACTAGCTGCATAGTATTCACCAATAGTGACTAGCTGTACAGTATTCACCAATAATGACTGACTGTACAGTATTCACCAATAGTGACTGACTGCACAGTATTCACCAATAGTGACTGACTGCACATTATTCACCAATAGTGACTAGCTGCCAAGTATTCACCAATAGTGACTAGCTGCACAGTATTCACCAATAGTGACTGGCTGCACAGTATTCACCAATAGTGACTGACTGCCCAGTATTCACCAATAGTGACTGACTGCCCAGTATTCACCAATAGTGACGAGCTGCACAGTATTCACCAATAGTGACTAGCTGCACAGTATTCACCAATATTGTCTGACTGCACAGTATTCACCAATAGTGACTGACTGCACTGTATTCACCAATAGTGACTAGCTGCTCAGTATTCACCAATAGTGACTAGCTGCACAGTATTCACCAATAGTGACTGACTGCCCAGTATTCACCAATAGTGACTGACTGCCCAGTATTCACCAATAGCGACTGACTGCCCAGTATTCACCAATAGTGACTGACTGCCCAGTATTCACCAATAGTGACTAGCTGCCCAGTATTCACCAATACTGACTAGCTGCACAGTATTCACCAATAGCGACTGACTGCACAGTATTCACCAATATTGTCTGACTGCACAGTATTCACCAATAGTGACTGACTGCACTGTATTCACCAATAGTGACTAGCTGCTCAGTATTCACCAATAGTGACTGACTGCACAGTATTCACCAATAGTGACTAGCTGCACAGTATTCACCAATAATGATTAGCTGCACAGTATTCACCAATATTGTCTGACTGCACAGTATTCACCAATAGTGACTGACTGCACTGTATTCACCAATAGTGACTAGCTGCTCAGTATTCACCAATAGTGACTAGCTGCACAGTATTCACCAATAGTGACTAGCTGCACAGTATTCACCAATAGTGACTGACTGCCCAGTATTCACCAATAGTGACTGACTGCCCAGTATTCACCAATAGTGACTGACTGCCCAGTATTCACCAATGGTGACTAGCTGCCCAGTATTCACCAATACTGACTAGCTGCACAGTATTGACCAATAGTTACTGACTACCCAGTATTCACCAATAGTGACTGACTGCCCAGTATTCACCAATAGTGACTAGCTGTACAGTATTCACCAATAGTGACTAGCTGCACAGTATTCACCAATAGTGACTAGCTGCACAGTATTCACCAATAGTGACTGACTGCACAGTATTCACCGATAGTGACTAGCTGCCCAGTATTCACCAATAGTGACTGGCTACACAGTATTCACCAATAGTGACTAGCTGCCCAGTATTCACCAATAGTGACTAGCTGCACAGTATTCACCAATAGTGACTAGCTGCACAGTATTCACCAATAGTGACTAGCTGCCCAGTATTCACCAATAGTGACTAGCTGCCCAGTATTCACCAATAGTGACTGACTGCACAGTATTCACCAATAGTGACTAGCTGCCCAGTATTCACCAATAGTGACTAGCTGCACAGTATTCACCAATTGTGACTGACTGCACAGTATTCACCAATAGTGACTGACTGCACAGTATTCACCAATAGTGACTGGCTGCACAGTATTCACCAATAGTGACTAGCTGCCCAGTATTCACCAATAGTGACTAGCTGCACAGTATTCACCAATTGTGACTGACTGCACAGTATTCACCAATAGTGACTGACTGCACAGTATTCACCAATAGTGACTGGCTGCACAGTATTCACCAATAGTGACTGACTGCACAGTTTTCACGAATAGTGACTAGCTGCCCAATATTCAGCAATAGTGACTGACTGCCCAGTATTCACCAATAGTGACTAGCTGCCCAGTATTCACCAATAGTGACTAGTTGCACAGTATTCACCAATAGTGACTAGCTGCACAGTATTCACCAATCATGACTGGCTGCACAGTATTCACCAATAGTGACTAGCTGCACAGTATTCACCAATATTGACCAGCTGCACAGTATTCACCAATAGTGACTAGCTGCACATTATTCACCAATAGTGACTGACTGCACAGTATTCACCAATAGTGACTAGCTGCACAGCATTCACCAATAGTCACTGACTGCACAGTATTCACAAAATGGTGACTAGCTGCCCAGTATTCACCAATAGTGACTAGCTGCCCAGTATTCACCAATAGTGAACCATTTTAATCCTTTCTCTGGATACACCTACAACCTGGATACACCTACAAGCTGAGTAAACATATAACCTTGTACACCTACAACCTGGATAATCATACAAACTGGTACATCTACAACCTGGATACGCCTACAACCTGGATACACCTACAAGCTGAGTAAACATATAACCTGGTACACCTACAACCTGGATAAACATACAACCTGGATACACATACAAGCTGAGTACACCTACAACCTGCTACATCTACAACCTGGGTAGGCCTACAACCTGAGTAAACTGACAACCTGGGTAAACATACAACCTGGTACACCTAGAACCTAGATACACATACAACCTGGTACCCCTACACTCTGAACATGCCTCTACTCAGACACACCTATAACGCAGACTTGCCTCTATTTGCATGCACCTACAATCCAGATTCGCCTCTATTCAGATGCACCTACAATCCAGACTTGCCTCTATTCGGTCACACCTACAATCCAGACTTGCCTCTATTCGTACACACCTACAATCCAGACTTGTCTCTATTCGGACACACCTATAACCCAGACTCGCTTCTATTCGGACACACCTACAATCCAGACTTGCCTCTACTTGGATGCACCTACAATCCAGACTTGCCTCTATTCGGACACACCTATAACCCAGACTCACCTCTATTCGGACGCACCTACAATCCAGACTTGCCTCTATTCGGACACACCTATAGCGAAGACTCACCTCTATTCGGACGCACCTACAATCCAGATAGGCATGCACAATTTTTCTATTTAATGGTGAAGTTCGATTTATTTTTAAAATCGCGATTTTTACGATGTAATTGAGGAAAAATCGGAAAATCATCAAAGATTTCATGTTTTAAAAAAATCTGAAGTGTGTACTTTTTATCAGTACATGTGTACAATTATAATCGGTTCATGCCTGTGTTCATTGTGTTTATATCCCGCCGTGCCATGCGCGTGTTGAATAATTAATAATCACAACACAAAGCGCTACAATAAACAAGCTAACAATAGCGAGGTAACACCTTTGTCATTGAGAAAACCAGCTAGTTACTCCATCGAATCGCCATATAATTTTCTTTCTTTCACTGCAGACCCTCAGTCTGTCATGATATGCCAAGTGTATACTTAGTTGCAGAGTCTTAGGCAATCAGTGAACATAATTCTTTTTAATTCTAGAGTTAGCAATTTCAGGCGGTGTAATAATTTTTTCTTTTTGATTTGGCTGTCATGTCAAATTAAAGAAAATAAAGCAACAGCATTCCACATTGTTTGATTTTGAACTGTGCGTTCTGACTCTCTTCTATTCAGACACACCTACAATCCAGACTTGCCTCTACTTGGATGCACCTACAATCCAGACTTGCCTCTATTCGGACACACCTATAACCCTCTTAACCTCTTAAATGTAAATTGTACATTCTGAAAGCAACTATAAACTGCACTAGAGGATGAGTTTACACCGTTACACTTGTACCTACTCAAAGCTACCGTCCTATGTATGCGGATTGCGCAGTATCTCCCCGGGTACTAATATTAGCGTCTTCGCGTTACTCTGGTAATGACCTAAACTCGTCCTACAAAGGGAGGCTATAAGTGGAAGCCGATACGTCATGTAATTTTTTTTTTTTTCTCGGCGACATTTTATCTCAAATTTTGATGAAATAAATAATGTTTATTCAACTATACGCAATATTTAGGTGGTCCCAATTAATAATTTCACTCTGCGATGATGGATATAAGGTATACATTAAGCATAGACATATGATGGTAAGAATTTGTAGCATGAAAATGTGTTCTAATTTTGTGCTAATTTTGTATCATTTATTTCAACTTTTTCTAGAAACAAGTCACATTGCCCTGGTTTATACTTTTGGGAATTTGGACCTACGATTTAATCGAAAATCGCAATTTTCTTTATAAAATCGATCGCAATGTTTCAAAGCAAAAATCACGCAAGCCTAAATCCAGACTCACCTCGATTCGGACACACCTACAAGCCGGACATATTTCCATCCCACCCACATTGTGTGACAAGCAGCTCTTTGATATGAAATAAATAAAACTATGCATTTGTTTTTGCAGCGAAGCCAAAGCCAAAGTTTAAAGGAACACCTCCAACCTTCACAAAAGAACTAAAAGATATAACTGCCAAAGAAGGAGATCGGAATGTTGTTCTTGACTGTTTCATTAAAGGTAAGATATTCATAACATAACATGCTGAGGACAGTTTTAATGAGAGCAAACTGATGGTGGAGTCCGATCCACCATATCACTATGTTGTTTTCATAGTATAACTGATGGTGGAGCCAGGTCCATCATGTCACTATGTTGTTTTCATGGTATAATTGATGGTGGAGCCAGGTCCATCATATCACTATGTTGTTTTCATAGTATAATTGATGGTGGAGCCAGGTCCATCATATCACTATGTTGTTTTCATAGTATAACTGATGGTGGAGCCAGGTCCACCATATCACTATGTTGTTTTCATAGTATAACTGATGGTGGAGACAGGCACATTACATCACTGTGGTATTTTCATGGTATAAATGGATCCTGGTGACATGTCATTTTCACATTAGCAGGCTATAGCAATGCTTGATGCCGCTGACATAGAGATATGGTTCTAAGAAACAGGATTTTGTTGTTAAACAAGCATATTCAGACAAAGGCTAGTTGTATTATTCAGGGTCAATGTTAATGTTAATGAAATAAACCTGATAAGCATTACCACAATTCTCTTTCGATCAATACTCACCATTCTATTACTTCTGATATACAGCTGGCCCTGACAGCTGGCTATAGGACTATAGACTTAGAAAGCTTTACCGACTCCTGGAACCGGGTACTCGGTTCCCAACTGCCGAGTACCCATCTACCATGAAGCTCATTCTTGTTTGCATGGCAACAAGAGAATACCTGCTTTTTGCAGTTGGAAAGTCTTAAGATTGTTTAAGTCTAAGTATTTTTACTGTGATTAATTGTGATAGCTTGTGCGTTCTACTAAGGATATTTGGATTAATATGGATGCCACCGATGATAACCAGGTCGTATATTTCCATGTTATTCCATAGTTAAAAGACTTAGGTCTCTAAAATTTTGTCTGTGTCGCATGTTCCAATTTCTAACCCCAAAGAATCTGGGACGTGTGTTAACAATGAAATATGCCGGATGATCACTTTCTTTAAACCCCAACAGGCGATCGGCAGATATGAAAATAGGTGTTAGCTACTGTGTTTTTTAACACGAATGTCGGCTGACATCGTTCTCCATAAGATCCGAGCGGGTGACATCACACCCGGGTGTTCTCGGATGTTTATGTGAAGAAAATCTTTTTATTAATTTGCGCATCTGATTCTAGGTGCTGCGTACTAAAATGGTACCAGAAAACTTTGGAATTTTCGAGTTTTGCGTGTTATCGCGATCTGTTTGCAATGATCGGTGGTTTTCAAAATTCTTGATTAAGATGTGTGGTCTGCGGTTTTACCGTGTGCTACAGCAGTTTGTTTACATTTTGTTGTTTCTTCACATATCGTTTTGGCCTTCATTAGGAGTATAATTTATACTTATTAGTAAATATACTCCGAATGCTATGCGATATGATTCCTGGTTCCGTGATACATCCTTGAGGATCAGTGTATGGGTGTATTATTGCCCGCTTCATTCTTGTTGTCATAATCAATGCGATCTTTGCTGTAACATTGCGTGTTGGGGTGCAGGAGGCTGTCAGTTAATTTATGGTCAAAATATTTGAAAATTAATTGTCTGCCTTCCATCTCTCTCTCGTTCCGCTTGCTTATTGTAGGTTTGTGCTTATTTATAGGCCAAGCCAGCCCCGCCATCGTGTGACGAGTGCCACAAATTCATTCGGGTTCTGTTTAAGGACCATGTCTGCTTTCGATGTACGAAATGTAACCTTGACAATAGGTGTAATGTATGTGCAGTGTGGTCGGTTGACATGATGTTGAAGTTCCGTGCCCAGAAGGACTTGGCTGGGTCTGATGCGGGGTCAGGCGGACCGAAAGCAAATCGTGGAGTGTCCGTTTTGGCCCTTGGGGGCACTCCACTTCTACAGCGGGAGATGGCACCGATGGCGTGGTTTGGTCCGGCTATGCCAACGCTGGTGTCATCCCTGCTGCCGAAAGTTGTAGGGCAGTCTCGCCCCATGTTTGGTTTGGACCCTGTCCAAGGACAGGGTTCTGGACTGGCCACCGAGGGAGCCGTCTTGTATGGCCCCACTGGCAGTCCCATCGGGCTTCAGCCTGATGGGTTCAGTCTCTCTGCGGCCACCTCCGGGTGGTCCAATAGCGGTGGCCGGTCCGTCAGTCATGGGAGCCGTCCGCCAGGATGGCTCCATGGTTTCCTCGTCTAGTGACGACTCTTCGGGGTCTGAAGATGAGGAGGCCGAGGAGGAGAGGTTGCTGCAGCCTGTGATGCCACGGGTGGAGAATATGGAGGTCTATTCCATCTTGGACGGAACCGCCCTCCATCTGTCTGGCTTGGTGCAAGCCAGGGCAGCGGCTCCGCCCGTGGTTGAGGCCAACCTGGTACCGGGCACCGGTCCCGTGATGGTTGGTTTGCCACCAACCAACACGGTGATGGGTGTGCCTGGCCAGGCGTGGTACTCACCTATCTCGCCTGGTCTGGCAGTCAGACATGGGGTGCCGTTGGCGCCTGTGTTTGGCCACGGTTCCGTGACTGCTACGGGTCTGCATGGTTTTCCGTGCGGGCCTACTCCATGGACTGGTGTGTTCCATGGGGTGGCAGCGGAACCATATGGTACCGGAGTGCCTGGCGTGTCAGCGACAGCTCCTAGCCGGGAGGCCATTGCTGGTAGGTCCGTGAACATGTCAACGGGTGACGTGTTCATGGGTGTGTCCTCGGAAACGGACTGGTCTGAGGCTCTGGCTTGGCTAGCCAGGGTAGACCCATCTGTGGTTTCGACCACGGCCGAGGAGGATGCACCCCGTCCATCGGTGGCATCGATCAGGATGGAGATCTTGCCCGCAGCCCGGATCCAGTCCATTGGACTGGATCCATGGTTTATTGAGTTGCTGGAGGCTATTTATAGCAAGCAACTCATGACCAAGGGCCAGCTTCCTGCGGCCTCCAGGGAGTTGCGGGCGAGGTGTCGTATTCCACGGGGGGAATACGACAGGTATGGTGTTGTCCCATCGGTCACTGAGGATGACCGATGGGGTCTGGGTGTCCAGAGTGCTGGAGCGGGTGGCCCCGCCCCAGCACTGGTGGACAAATCTCAGGGACACCACGATGAAGTCCTGTCCCTGTGTGATGAGGGTGTGAGGGTAGCTATGAGTGCTGTCAACCACTCTTATCGCCTTCTTCAGTCGGTGTGGGCTGAAGCAGGGGCAGGCCACCCTGTGCCACCTGTGGCGCTTTCGTGCATCAATGATGGCCTGGTGCTGTCTATGGATGCATTGGCAAGGGTGCAGGTGCTTGTTACCAAGTTGAGGAGGCAGATGGTTCTTGACCATATGCGTCCAGCTACGGCTGTCAGGGAGCGTCTTCTTGGGACACCCCTGATGGGCCCTAGCATCTTTGGTGGCCAGGCGCGGGCCATCTTAGAAGACACAGCTAGCATTGCACAGAATTGGTTGGCGGTGGACCTGCAGCTAGAGCTAGTGCGTCAAGCACACACACCAGGGGCTGTAGCAAAGCCGCTGACCATGCAACCTTCTAAGAAGCAGAAAAAGCACAAAGGCAAAGCGAAAGCTAAACCTGGTGCTGCTTCTGCTTCTTCTGGGTTTTCTCAGCCGCCTCCGGCAAAAAAAGCCAAGAAGGTTGTGGAGGCTCCTACCCTCCCCAATGTTGCTCCTGATCGCCCGAGAGGCGGGATTGGCAAGGGGAAGTGGAAGTCCTCAAAGGGCAGAAAGAAGGGAGCGGATCGTACCTGAGGGTACGAGAGCTCCCTTCATATCTGCCTGGACCGCACCTGTGTGACAGGAACAGCGGTGCCAGTTAGACCAGCCGAGCCAAGACCAAAATGGTTCTCTCTCTCTCTCTCTCGTCAAGAGAGGGGGGGGGGGAGCAGATCGCGAGCCGGACACCGCCATTAGGCGTCGAGGCGTCTATGGTGGGTGGAAGGCTCATGCGTTTCGTTGAGGCTTGGCGAGGTGTGACGTCAGACAGTCTGGTCCTGGGATGGTTATCCCAGGGGTACATGCCGGAGTGGTGGGATTTTCCACCACAGAATCTGTCTTTGGCACCTGTCTGGACACCCGTACCAAGGAAACCAGACAAGTTAGAAGCCATTCAAAACGAAGTGTCATGTTTGCTTCTGAAGGGAGCAATAAAACCAGCAAACCAGAACACTCCAGGCTTCTATTCAAACATGTTCCTTGTCCCCAAGAGCACAGGGGGATGGAGACCGATACTCAATCTCAGGCCATTAAATTGGTTTATCCATACACCTCAGTTCCAGATGGAAACTCCAAGGTCGGTAATGGCAGGATTGAGGAAAGGAATGTGGTGTGTGTCGATCGATCTGAAAGATGCATGTTTCCACATCCCAATGAACAGGAGTTGTCACAGGTTTCTGAGATTTGCATTTCAGAATCAAGTATGGGAGTTTATAGTCCTCCCGTTCAGCCTGTCAACAGCTCCAAGGGTTTTCACAAGAGTGGTCCTTGCGGTGACAGCGTATCTCAGAAAAGAGAACGTGGTGCTACACACCTACATAGACGATTGGCTGATCAAAGCAGACACATCAGCAAGGTTAGAGGTGGATACTGCTCTGACTCTGAAGTTACTTTCAGATCTAGGCTGGATAGTCAACAAGGAGAAATCCGAGTTGACACCCACTCAACATTTCGTTTATGTAGGGATGCGATTCGATCCCGAGGAGGGCAGGGTTTACCCGTCGGAGCCCAGAGTGGTGTCTCTGTTAACCATCCTCAAGAGTTTTCGATGGGGAAACCACATTCAGGCGAGGCGGTTTCTTCAGATGCTGGGCATGATGGTCTCCATGGAGCAGGTAGTCCTGTACGCTGCTCTGATGCGAAGACCTATCCAGTTGTATCTGATGTCTCTGTGGAAACAGAGAACAGAACCACTGTCAAAGTTGGTGCCAGTTTTGGAGCAAATAATGTCGCATCTTGTATGGTTGAAAAAGTGTCAGAATCTCCTAGTAGGGGTTTCGCTGCACCTACCCCACCCCCAGCTGTCCGTGTACATGGATGCATCTCTGGAGGGGTGCAGGGCCTGCCTGGGAGAACACCTGGTCTCAGGCACATGGACTCTCCAGGAGAGCCAGCTGCATACCAATCTGTTGGAAATGATTGCAGTGGAACTGGCATTGAAAGAGTTTCTTCCAATGGTCAGGGGCAAGGTGATATTGATACGGTCGGACAACTCGACGGTAGTATCATACATAAATCGCCAAGGCAGGACCAAGTCACCCACACTGTGTATCAAAGTGTGGCACTTGATTCAATGGTGCAGGAATTACTGCAGGTTGTTTTGAAAGCAGCTCACATTCCTGGGCGATTGAACATTCTGGCGGATGCTTTGTCTCGCAGACAGAGAATTCTGCCAGCAGAATGGTCTCTCAACCCTCCAGTTCTACAAAGGATCTTCGAGCATTGGGGCAAACCCAACGTGGACTTGTTCGCCACACGGGAAAATGCTCAAATCATGACTTATGTCTCACCGATTCCAGATCCAAATGCCGTCGATACAGATGATCTGGCGATAAGTTGGAGAGGGATGCACGCTTACGTGTACCCACCCACCATTCTTCTGCCGAAGATATTGGTGAAGATCAGGGAGGAACCGTGCCTGGTCCTGCTAATAGTGCCATTTTGGCCCAGCAGGGCGTGGTTCACGGATCTTCTAGATCTGCTGGTGGAAAACCCAGTGCAGTTACCCGAGATTCCGAACATAATCTCCCAGGCCAAGGGACGCTTCCTACACGAGCATCCCGAAATGTTCAAATTGACTGCGTGGATGTTATCAAACAACGTTCCACATCGGAAGGCTTTTCTCGACAAGCTGCTGATTTCATCACGGCTGCGAGAAGGAGGTCAACCTTCAAGTCATATAACAACAAGGTTAACAGATTTGCAGACTGGTGTGAAGAAAAGGGTATTGATACCTTTCAATCCACTATTCAGCAAATAGCAGACTTTCTCTGTGAGCTGTTCTTTTCAGGACTAGCTCCTGTCACAATTGCTGGATACAAGTCAGCTTTGGCATCAGTTATCCCTTGTCTAGCCAACAGGGATAGTCCATAGGTGGCCCAGTTGAATGTGATGGTGAAGGGAATGAGCAATCTCCGACCGAGACAACCGGTAGTCATTCCAGCCTGGAGTCTATCTTTAGTGCTTAATGTACTGGCCAAGCACCCTTTCGAACCATTGCGTTTGGCTAGTCTAAAGCATTTGACTCTAAAGGCGGTCTTTCTATTGGCAGCTTCCTCAGCTAGAAGGCGCAATGAGATCCATGCACTTTCAGCAGAGAGGGGCCGATTTATTGTCTCCGGAGAGGGTCTGCATCTACTGCCAAGAGCAGAGTTTTTGTCAAAGAATCAATCTTTGAGATATCCCGGCAAACAGATCATTATAGCGAAACTAACAAGGTTTGATCGTGATGCCAGTGTCTGGTGCCCAGTCCGTGCTTTGACTAAGTACAGAAAATGGACAGACTCATTACGGTTGAATGGGAGACATCTGTGGATCAGACATGGTCGGGCGAGAGGATGACAACCAGATTGTGTCACTGATGGCCAGACAAGTGAATGGTTCAAGGCGCCACGTCTGGAATCCATATATCATGAGGTAATTCAAGTTTTTTGTATTATGTCTATATATCATGTTCATTCATCTTATATATTCATGCTCATTCTCAGGCTAATACATATAAATATATGCAAAGAGCAGTTAACCCTCTTGGCATATTTGTGTTTTCAGGCGAGATGCATGTTCGTGAGTTCTCTCCCTTTTCTTAGGAGAAAAAAGGGGGGGGGGCAGTGATGCAAATGTGATTCGGTTCCGTTAACTTGATGGTCCTTTTAGGTCTCCTTTAATCAAGTTTAAGTCTAGCTCTTTCTCCAAGGGGCAAAAGTAGCAGTTATGGCTTGCCCCTTCCCACCAGGTTACTGACCAAATCTGGTGTATATCAGAAGTAATAGAATGGTGAGTATTGATTGAAGGAGAATGAAGGAAATTTCAATTTCCCTTTCTCCAATATCTAACAATACTCACCATTCTATTACGGACCCAGCCTCCCAGCCCCACAGAGGCAAGCCATGGTTTTTCATATCATGAGAACATACTTACCTCCCTAACACTCTTGATATACTAGTATATCGGCTCTAATTCAATAATATTCAGAATTATAAAAAGTTAGGTGCCCCTAATGGGCAGGTGGAAGTACACAGTCATGCACATGACAAACACCACCCACTGCGCATGCGCACACCGATACTTCCGTTTTCTAATATATTGGCTGAGAAGCAACATGTGAAAATCTTCACAGGCTCTTTTCTGAATTCTACTAGAACAAAATCATCCCTATTCATCATGGCTGATGCTAAACTGTTGGAGGAGTCCTCCTCGTCATCATCTAAGGGGACATTGTTCCTGGCATTTATTTAAGACTTGTAACTTTTATTTGTTACCGGTTTTCGACGCGCCAGTTTCGGCGGTACTACGTTTTCAGGCGCTGGGAATCCTTGTAAATTTTTTCCCAGGGCCTAGGGCTTGTGTTTTATGCTTACAGGTTTGTCTTGTGACTAAACAAGGATTCCTGTTCTTCTCTCGAAGGTTGTTCACGTCCCAGGTTTGACTTATCATCGTGATATGTCTAAGGGTTGGAGATATATTAAATTAATAAATAAAATATCTCCTTCCTTTTGTCCCATCCCCCTCATCAGTTCTTCTGGAAGAGGAGTCTCGGCGGATGGATGGACATGTTCTCCTGCACAAGAGGATGGTTGCCTGTGCTCAGGCTAAGGGAGTTTATTAATTATGGCTCATAATTATTTTGAAAATAATTACAATTTTCTGCTGCCTTTTGCTATTGAAATATATTCTCTCTTGTGTGTGCATGGGTTCTCGAATATATATAATTTAATATTATATTATTTGGAAGGTATGAATGTCTTTAATATCTAGATATTTCTTGCATTCTTTCTGACATCCCCTCTCCGTGAAGGAGCTTTTGCATTGAGGTTTGATGTCAAAATCAACCAGAGTTTTTTCTCTTTCCTTGATGTCATAATCTTAGTTTAGAGAAGTCTATGATGTGTTCATCTCCCTTTTTATTAGGAGGGTGGAGAGATATCTAGATAGTCATAATCTTTCTCTCTCTCTCTTAATTTGGGATCCTGGCTTTGATTGGTTTTATTAACTAGAGAAGTCAGCTGTCCCGTCAGGGTTGTCTGTCATAAAAGTGGATGTCTTCTCTCGAGTTTTTTTTGGTTTCTACTAATAGTCAATTAACACGGCTTTGAAACTATCATACTCATTGTCTTCATATCCCTTCCCTTTCCAGAAGTGTCCATCCTGTCTGAAGCCTATGAAGGCTAGATTCTTCCCCCACCCTTGCCATCTGTGTTCAGATTGTAGGCTATGTGTCATTTGTAAAGAGTGGGGGGGGATCTAACCTCTGAATTCTTCTCTTTTCAGGCTAAGATGATGGCTGAGGAGGGCAAGAAGTCGAAGAAGGAGGGTAAGAAGAAGGCCTCTGAGAAGTGTGGGCTCGAGGCCTTCAAGGTTGAGTTTGTGAGTGAGATGCACAGGACTTTGAAAGACCTGATGTCTGACATGCTTCGCGGCATGTTGCCTGGCACAGGTGTTTCAACTTCCTGTGCATCGACCTCAGTGCAGGTAGCCCCCATCCCTGGATCATGCCCTACTAGCTCGGACAAAGTGTTTAGTGATCCAGGGGTGGCCGTCTTGGACCCAGGCTTGAAGTTCGCATCGCCTGATCTTCCAGCGGCATGAGAAGCATCAGGCGGGACCTGACCAGTGGACGTGACCACGATTACTCGCGGAGTACACTCATCATCTGCTTTCGAGCAGTCTCCTGGTCAGTCTGGATTAGTTTTCTTTACTAATCCAGAGTCTAACTTTCCTGACCAGGAAGATGATGAGGACTACCTGCTCGGTCCACAGGTTGACCATGAAGACATGGATGTGAACGTCTACACTCCTCTCATGGGGAGCGTGAATGCTCGCACCTATGGCACTTTTCCCTCGGGAGCAGGTTTCATGGTTCAGCCTGTGGCCCGGTTTGGAGCAGACAGCAGGCCGTATAAGATTCCATGCTTGGACATCGAATCTCATGCGCAGCCTTTGTGCCTGGTCAGCCTATGGAGAATGGTATGCCAGCCCTTGCGGGCCTGTATACATTCCCTGGGCAGCCAGGTTCGTCTATAGCCTCCTCCTCGGCCACACCTGCGAATGCCATTGAGGATGACGAGGGCCCGCTGCTCATCAGCAATTCGCAGGTAGCCATGGATTAAGACTGGTCAGAAGCATGTGCGTGGCTCCTCGCTGTTAGATCAGAGCTCGCCGTGGATGAGACGGCCGCCGGTAACCCTCGGGCATGGTTACAGGCGAAGCCATTGGCCAGCACGACCCTGTCTCTGCCGTATGCTGAGCATATCTTAGATATGTTCTCGGTGGCAGAGGAGTCAATCAGACCGAGAAGTCGCCTTGCGAAGGCCCCCCATGAGGTAGCTAGGCGATGTCGAGTTACTGCTAGTCAGTATGCTCGATATGGCCTAGCACCCAGACTGAGCGCGGATGACCACGCCGCTCTGGGAGAAGATACGCGGCCTGGTTCCCATGCTGACACGGGAGCATTGTGCACGGGCGCTATGCGCTCGGCGAATGCCGCCTTGCGCGACACCGAGGAGAGCTCGCGAGCGGCGATTAGTGCGCTGTCGCATGTCTCTCAGCTGCTATCGGGGGTGGTAGCAGCGTCGGTGCAGCAACAGCCTAGTCCTGGGACAGTCCAACGAGCCATCCAGGATGGCATCAACCTGGCGTTGGACTGTCTGACTAGGTCGGTCACAAAGTCACTGAGAACGAGGCGCACTTTTGCATTGGACGATTTGTGCCCATCTCAGGAGCTCAAGTCGCGTTTGTTGCAAGCGCCAATGGCGGGCCCTCGACTCTTTGGAGGTGAAGGTTGTCGGCACCTCCAGGAGACAGTGACTTTGGTGAACAACCAGAGGGCGCTGCGCACACAGTTTGAAGTGCTGCGCAGAGAACACGTGTGTGTTCAGCCCTCGGCTGCTCGACAGCAGTATGCTCGTGGCGGTGCTGGCAGTATCAGAGGCCAGCAGGCCAGCAGGCCGGCCGGTTTCAGAGACCGCGTCAGCTGCACCAGCAGCAGCGTTCTGTTGTACGTCAGCCAGTGCCTCAAGCGCAGCCAGCCAGACAGCAGCCCGTGCACCGTGGTGCATGTGGTGCTGGTCGCGGCGCGCGAGGAGCGGCGCGTGGTAACCGGGCCTGATGCAAGAAAACTTTTTCCAGTTATCACAAGTACCACTCGGGTGTTGTCACTCGTACCAGAGACACTCCCACTTCTAAAATTTATGGGCACCCCGTCAACCCTAGGTGCACCAGTGGGAGGTCGTTTGACTTGCCACATTCAGAAGTGGGGGCGGTTAATTCAGGACCGCTTAGTCTTGCAATGGCTTTCGCACGGATACAGTCCAGAATGGATATGAGGTCCGCCATTGCATCTGTCTCTGGTACCGGTCTGGACTCAAATTCCAAGAGATCCAGATAAGCGGTTGTGCATAGAAGAGGAAGCAATTCAACCAGTGCAGGATTTCCCGGGCTTCTATTCAACCGTGTTTCTTGTGGCAAAGAACACCGGGGGGTGGAGACCAATTCTCAACCTCAAACCTCTAAACAGTTTTTAGACACACCGAGTTTCAAAATGGAAACAGTAAGATCGGTGTTGTTGGGGTTAGAGAAGGGGATGTGGACAGCATCTATAGATCTCAAGGATGCTTATTTCCACATTCCAATTGCAAGGAGTTTTCGTCGGTTCCTGAGATTTGCTTTTCAGGGACGCCAATGGGAATTCAAGGTTCTTCCATTCGGCATCTCGACGGCTCCAAGGGTCTTCACTCGAGTGGTACTGGCTATCACGGCATACCTCCGCAGGAGAAATATAGCTGTTCACACTTACATAGACGACTGGTTGCTGAAAGCACACAACCCAGAAAGTTTGACAGCAAATCTGGAGATAGTTTTGAAAACTCTCACAGATTTAGGCTGGATAATCAACTTTCAGAAATCAGAGCTGACTCCATCCCAGAAGTTTGTTTACCTGGGTATGTTCTTCGATCTGGAGATAGGATATGTTTATCCATCCCAGGAGAGAGTAGAAGGTCTCCTCTCGTGCATTCAATTGGTTTGCAACAGTCGTTATATTCTAGCACGGGTCTATCTGAGAATGTTAGGTCTGATGGTTTCAATGGAACCAGTCATTCCTCAGGCGGCCGTACGCAGGCGGCTGATTCAATTGTTTCTCATGACTCAGTGGACGCAGAGTTCTGGATCACTGGACTCGCACATTCAAGTGTTGGACCCTCTCATTCATCACCTTCATTGGTGGATGGAGAGAGGAAATCTGTTGGCGGGGGGCATGCTGACCCCTCCCCACCCTCAAATAATGATGTTTACGGATGCATCGATGGAGGGTTGGGGAGCTTACCTGGAAAAAGCCACTATATCAGGTCTTTGGAATCTGGAACAGTCAAAGGAACATATCAACATGCTAGAATTGCAGGCTGTAATTCTAGGCCTGGAACACTTCTTAAAGGAAGTGGATGAAAAATTTGTGATGATACGTTCAGACAACTCTACAGTAGTGAGTTACATAAACCGCCAGGGCTGAATGAAGTCGCCCGGTCTCTGTATGATGACATGGAAGCTGCTTTGCTGGTGCATGGATCATATGATCACCTTGAAAGCAGTTCATATTCCGGGAAGGCTGAATCTGTTAGCAGACACATTGAGCCGAAGGATGAGTATTCTGCCTACGGAATGGCAACTAAATCAATGTGTGGCGGATCACCTGTTCAATCATTGGGGAAAGCCAAACATAGATTTGTTCGCAATGAAGACGAATGCAAAGATGACGACGTACGTTTCTCCGATTCCAGATCCAAGCACTATCGCAATAGATGCGCTAGCTATCAGTTGGAAGGGAATGTATGCATACACATACCCTTTAACAATCCTGATTCCAAGGATTCTTCAGAAGATCAGACAAGAGGAATGCCAAGTGCTTCTGATTGCCCCGAATTGGCCAAGCCGATCATGGTTTACGGATCTGCTGGACCTTCTGGTTTGCAATCCGGTTCCTCTGCCGCTGATGGACAATATTAGCTTCCAGGGCAAGACCCTTCACAACAATCCATCAATGTTTCAATTGACTGCATGGATGTTGTCAAACAATCCGTGGTTAAGGAGGGCTTTTCTGAGCAAGCAGCCAATTTCATGGCCAGAGCCAGAAGGGGGTCAGCCTCCAGAGCTTATAATTATAAAATCAACAGATTTGCAGAATGGTGCTCAAAGAGATGTATCAATCCGATGGAAGCATCTATTCAGGTAGTAGCTGATTTTCTCTGTCACCTGTATGATACCTATTGTCTGAAACCTAATTCTATTGCTGGATACAAATCAGCCTTGATGACTGTTATCCCTTGCTTGGCAAAGTGGGGAAGTGATGAAGTAAGTGTTTTAAATACTCTTATTAAAGGTATGGGCAATCTCAGACCAAGAAATCCTCCACTGACACCATCATGGAGTCTTTCTCTGGTTCTGCAGGTTTTGAGTGATAAACCTTTTGAACCACTTAGTGCTATATCTGTAAAACTATTGACACTTAAAACTGTATTTTTAGTTGTGGCAGCATCAGCCAGATGCAGGAGTGAAATTCATGCCTTGTCTGCTGAGCCTGACTGTTATATAGTTACAGGTCAAGGCCTTAAGCTTCTACCAAGATTGGATTTCTTGGCTAAGAATCAATCTTTAAAGTATCCGGGTAAACCTATTATTTTACCTGCCGTAACCAGATATGATCCTGGTGCTAAAGTATGGTGTCCTGTCCGTGCTTTAAATAAGTACAAGAGAAGAACTCAGGTTTGGCGGACGGACCCATGTTCCCTATGGTTGTCATATATTGAACCCCATGGTAGGGCATCAAGAGACACTATTTCCAGATGGATAGTAGAATGTATTCAATTCTGTCATAAGACAGCCACTGGAATCCAAGTAGATAGAGCCAAGGCTCATAGTATCCATGGTGTGGTAACTTCCACGGCATTATTTAATGGTGTTTCTATTGAAGACATTATGTCAGTAGCCCAGTGGCACTGTGAATCAGGTTTTACCGACCATTACCTTCGTGACACTTCTAACCCGTTCGCCGTCTCAGTCCTCAGAAAATAAAATATTAATGTAGAGGTTTATGTTTGTAAATAGTTTTCCTCCTCTGCTATTTACAAATATCACATTTGTTGGTAGGGTATCCCTACTATTAGCTGGTACAATTCTCTTCATCCAGTGGGGGAAGAGATGAGTGCCGCATCCAAGACATCAGAGGTCAGTGTTTATGAACATTTTTAGTTTTTTTGTCTTGGTGATGGTGTCATTTTTATTTTTTAATATGGTGATGGTTAATGTCTCTTAATTGTGTTTTTTTCAGAGAGTTTTTGAAATAGAAGCAATTCTTCTTTTTCCAATGTCTAGTAATACTTTTCATTAAGTATTAGAGGACGTGCTAGTCATTTAGATCAGCTTTTTTTCCTAACCTTCCTCAGAAAGAGGGGGGGGGGGGGGGTGGCGCATTTGCCTTTTGATCAATCTCTCTTCATCGGTCGATTATCCGATGCAAAATTCTATTCCTGGTTGTGGTTTCAGTCACAATTTCAGATGTTTTAAATCTTTTGAGATTTCAAAGAGCCTAGTCTCTTCGAGGGTGTGCTGGTTTTCAGGACCTTGCCTCCCTCCCACAAAAATTAACTTTCAAATTCTGGTTTTTATCAAGAGTGTTAGGGAGGTAAGTATGTTCTCATGATGTGAAATAAGTAAATTTATCAAATTTCTTTTTCACGAGTGAGATGACATACTTACCTCCCTAACAGGATCCCGGCCTCACCACCCCACGGAGGCCTGGTCCTTTGGCTATTGAATAGTTGCTTCTATGTCAGCCAATATTTAGTAACGGAAGTACTGGTGTGCGCATGCGCAGTGGGTGGTGTTTGTCATGTGCATGACTGTGTACTTCCACCTGCCCATTAGGGGCACCTAACCTTTTATAATTCTGAATATTATAGAATTTAGAGCCGATATACTAGTATATCAAGAGTGTTAGGGAGGTAAGTATGTCATCTCACTCGTGAAAAAGAAATTTGGTAAATTTACTTATTCTCTTGTTTGGTGGCTATGCAAACAATATGAGCTTCATGGTAGATGGGTACTCGGCAGTTAGGAGCCGAGTACCCAGCTCCAGGAGTCGGTAAACCTTTCTAATTCTCTAGTCCTAGAGCCAGCTGTCAGGGCCAGCTGTATATCAGAAGTAATAGAATGGTGAGTATTGTTATATCTCGGAGAAAGGGAAATTGAAATTTCCTTCAATCATGGTCCCCCACCCCCCACCCCACCCCTGCCTATAAAGTAAACAGTACTCCCACCCCTGCCACTCCTATAAAGTAAACAGTACCACCACCCCTGCCACACCTATAAAGCAAGCAATACTCTCACCCCTGCCACATCTCTAAAGTAAGCAGTACTCCCACCCCTGCCACATCTCTAAAGTAAACACTACTCCCACCCCTGCCACACCTATACAGTAAAAACTACTCCCACCCCTGCCACACCTATAAAGTAAACAGTACCCCCACCCTGCCACATCTCTAAAGTAAACAGTACTGCCACACCTATAAAGTAAACAGTACCACCACCCCTGCCACATCTCTAAAGTAAACAGTGCCCCCATCCCTGCCACATCTCTAAAGTAAACAGTACCCCACCCCTGCCATACCTATAAAGTAAACAGTACCCTAACCCCTGCCACATCTCTAAAGTAAGCAGTACCCCACCCTGCCACATCTTTAAAGTAAGCAGTATCCCACCCTGACTGTGCCTATTAAATAGTAGTAAAACCCTGACCATGCCTATAAAGTAAAAAATAATCCACCCCACCACCACACCTATAAAGTATAGAACCCACCTTA
Organism: Chaetoderma sp. LZ-2023a; assembly: GCA_034401795.1. Taxonomy (NCBI): domain Eukaryota; kingdom Metazoa; phylum Mollusca; class Caudofoveata; order Chaetodermatida; family Chaetodermatidae; genus Chaetoderma; species Chaetoderma sp. LZ-2023a. The sequence goes on from CM067359.1 coordinate 80,867,709, forward strand.
ACACCACCACCCCCCACCCCCCTGCCACCCCACCCACCGACCCCCACCCCTGTCCAACAGCCCACCATGGCTATAAAGTAAACAGTACCCACTCTCCCCCACCACCCACCTTTGCGCAAATAAAATAAACAGTAACCTCCACTCCCCACCACCATGTCTATAATGTAAACGGTATGCACCCGCCCCCACCATGACTACACCTAAAAAGTAAACAGTACCCAGCCCACCCCACCACGCTTATAAACCAAACACTAACCCCATGCATGTACAATAAACAGTTTTGTGCTAGCCTGTATCTTTGCAAAGGGATTTGAATTATTAAACAGTTCTAGGTCAGCCTGTACATTCGTGCTAAGCTAGAATTATTAAAGAAGTATCTCTGAAGTCATTCGTGATGAGTCTGGATCACTGGGATGTGATGCACACCACATCACCGATGCCACTTTTTGGATATGCAAAACTTGCAATCCACGATCTCTTAAACAAACCCTCCCATCCACCCACGCATGGCAAATATGAGCGCAACCGCGGGAACATATGGGCGTGCATGCACACCAGCCACGGGCATAAACCCACCACCCACATGTCCCCACTTTAAGCCCCAACCTTCCCCATAAACAATGGAGGGAGTGAACTTGGAATCCCACATAAACCCCAAATTCAGATCTTTTTAAGAAATAAAACCTGTTATTTCTAAAAAAACAAAAAAACAACTTATTTCCGTTAAGAAAACCTCTTAAAGTGACACAACTAATAGTTAGCCTCACACAAATGGCCAATATGGGTGGGTACATACACTGTGTACTTCCGGATAAATGTGGGTATGTGCGGATAACCAACCACACCGAATAAGGAACCATAAGAGGTGCGGTTATAGGCGGCTAAATGCGGGTAATGCGGTAATGGCGGGTAACACCGCATTCCCGCATTAGCCGCACCCAGATCGGATGTAGCACAGTTACCTGCACTGGGAACATATATAAAGGGTCAGAATCTGATCACTGGCATCCAGACTCTTCTTAAACTAAGAAAGCATCAGGCATTCAGTTCTCGAGTTTAGTTATTATCAAGTATCTCTGAAGTACCTAGAATTATTAAACATTTGTGAGTCAGTCTGTATGATTGTGAAACACCTAGAATTATTACACATTTGTGAGTCAGTCTGTATGATTGTGAAGTAACTAGAATTATGAAGCATATCTGAGTCAGTCTATATGCGTGTGTGACGTACTTAGAATTTCTTTAACATTTGTGAGTCAGTCTATGATTGTGAAGTAACTATAATTTTTTTAACATGTGTGAGTCAGTCTATATGATTGTGAAGTAACTAGAATTTTTTTAACATTTGTGGGTCAGCCTGTATGTGTGTGAAGTAAGTAGAATTATTAAATATTTGTGAGTCAGCCTGTATGATTCTGAGGTAACTAGAATTATCAAATATTTGTGAGTCAGCCTGTATGTGTGTGAAGTAACTAGAATTATTAAACATTTGTGAGTCAGCCTGTATGATTGTGAAGTAACTAGAATTATTAAACATTTGTGGGTCAGCCTGTATGATTGTGAAGTAACTAGAACTATTAAACCCTTGTGGGTCAGCCTGTATGTGTCTGAAGTAACTAGAATTATTAAACATTTGTGAGTCAGCCTGTATGTGTGTGAAGTAACTAGAATTGTTAGACACATCCGAGTCAGTCTGTATGTGTGTGTGATGTGACGTACCTAGAATTTTTTTAACATTTGTGAGTCAGTCTATGATTGTGAAGTAACTATAATTTTTTTAACATGTGTGAGTCAGTCTATATGATTGTGAAGTAACTAGAATTTTTTTAACATTTGTGGGTCAGCCTGTATGTGTGTGAAGTAAGTAGAATTATTAAATATTTGTGAATCAGCCTGTATGATTCTGAGGTAGCTAGAATTATCAAATATTTGTGAGTCAGCCTGTATGTGTGTGAAGTAACTAGAATTATTAAACATTTGTGAGTCAGCCTGTATGTGTGTGAAGTAACTAGAATTGTTAGACACATCCGAGTCAGTCTGTATGTGTGTGTGATGTGACGTACCTAGAATTTGTTTAACATTTGTGAGTCAGTCTATGATTGTGAAGTAACTATAATTTTTTTAACATGTGTGAGTCAGTCTATATGATTGTGAAGTAACTAGAATTTTTTTAACATTTGTGGGTCAGCCTGTATGTGTGTGAAGTAAGTAGAATTATTAAATATTTGTGAGTCAGCCTGTATGATTCTGAGGTAGCTAGAATTATCAAATATTTGTGAGTCAGCCTGTATGTGTGTGAAGTAACTAGAATTATTAAACATTTGTGAGTCAGCCTGTATGATTGTAAAGTAACTAGAATTATTAAACATTTGTGGGTCAGCCTGTATGATTGTGAAGTAACTAGAACTATTAAACCCTTGTGGGTCAGCCTGTATGTGTCTGAAGTAACTAGAATTATTAAACATTTGTGAGTCAGCCTGTATGTGTGTGAAGTAACTAGAATTGTTAGACACATCCGAGTCAGTCTGTATGTGTGTGTGATGTGACGTACCTAGAATTTTTTTAACATTTGTGAGTCAGTCTGTATGATTGTGAAGTAACTAGAATTTTTTTAACATTTGTGAGTCAGTCTGTATGATTGTGAAGTAACTGGACGTATTAAACATTTGTGAGTCAGCCTGTATGATTGTGAAGTAACTAGAATTATTAAACATTTGTTAGTCAGCCTGTATGATTGTGAAGTAACTAGAATTATTAAACATTCGTGAGTCAGCCTGTATGATTGTGAAGTAATCATAATTATTAAACATTTGTGAGTCAGCCTGTATGTGTGTGAAGTAACTAGAATTATTAAATAGTTTTCTCACAATCAGTATGTTGTTATGTAATTAGAATTATTAACAAGCTGTCGGTCAGGCTGTCTATTCGTGGTGAAGCAGACGTATTAGATAGTTTTGTGGCAGCCTATATCATGTTTATGATAAGCTAGTTTTGTGCCAGACTGTATCATATTTATGATAAGCTACTTTTGTGGCAGCCTGTATTATGTTTATGATTAGCTAGTTTCGTGGCAGCCTGTATCATATTTATTATGTTACTATCCTCAGCACCATACGATGCCACAGTGACCTGGATGAAAGATGGGAAAGAGATCCGCGCCGGCAAGGATCATCGCCTCTTATTTGATGGCACCAAAGCAAAGTTAACTCTAGTCAAAATGGGCCCGAGTGATGCGGGTGTGTATGAGTGTACTGTAAAAAGCAGAACCGGAAAAGTGAACTGTACAGCAATGGTTACTCTTAAAGATACAAAACTAAAAGCTGTTGCACCAAAGTTCACCAGCACACTGAAGGACCAAAAACTGCAGGACGGCGACAAACTGCTATTTGAAGCCCTCATAACTGGTAAGATAATTTGAAGCGCTCATAACTGGTAAGCTAATTTGAAGCCGTCATAACTCATAAGCTAATTTGAAGCCCTCATAACTGGTAAGCTAATTTGAAACCCTCATACCTGCTAAGCTAATGGACCTTTCAGGTTTTAGCCATGTCCCACCCATCTCTAGCTAAGTTCCACCTACACCTCGCTCATGTTGGGATCGATCGATCTCTGAACAACCTGTCTATCAATTTCCAAAAAAATACACAGGTTGTATGAATGCAACAGCGCCCAGTCAAATTAGTTTCAAAATATTCAACAGCATGTTTATTAAATAGCAAAGAATTACAAAGACATACAATTCATACAACGTGTCGGACTATTAGTGATTTGATGATGGTCTATATGGAACCCTTTGTGACGTAATGATTGTGATGTCATCATACACATGCTGAGCTGATTATGATGTCACACGAGGTCAGATGATGGATGGATACTCTGGAAAGGTCAATTTAAATGGCTGACTGCTGAATTTCTGCAGACTACATTTCCCATGGGGTTTAACTCTGGATATGCTGAATATTTTGACAACCATTTGACTGAAATACACCAACAACTTTCAGTCAAATTGTTGTCAAAATATTCAACATATCTAGAGCTATTGTCTATTGAAAACATTGTTTGGTGGCTTGTAGCAGCCGGGTTGTTAAATCCCTGACTTGATACCTGTTGAGCTAACTTTTCTTGTTTGCAGATCAAATGAAGACCTATTCTTGAAAGTTTATGACTCAAATGACTGGTGCAATAACAAAGCCAGTCATTCCAGTGGTACTTTTCCAAAAATAACCTTCTAGTCTGCAAATGGATATTTTCTATGAGAAAAATTGAAATTATTTTTGAACAATTTGTAAGATAATATGTTTCTTATTTAAATGAGCTGTTAATTCTGATTATCTTTTCATTCTTCAGTTTTTGTGTTTCTGTACTTTATTCATTCTGGTTATTCTCTCATCTATAAACAATGTGTTTTAATAATTTTGCTCAAAAACCTTTGCACATTTTCTCAGGCACTCCAGAGCCTAATGTAATATGGTCAAGAAATGGTACAGAAATCCATCCTTCGAAAGATATTCGTGTGTCGTATGATGGAAAAATGGCACGATTAGAAATTGATGATGTCGTTGCAGAGGATGCTGGGAAATTTGCTTGTACAGCCAAAAATGAGGCAGGACAGGACAGCACCACAGCACTTCTTGATGTGACAGGTTAGTGGATAAATATGTCAATTGAAGCTTGATCACTCATGAAAATGATGACAATGACAGTGATGGTGGCATCGTCGGGTAGAGGGTTGGGGTGTGGGTGGAGCTGAGGAGAATTAGGGCGATGATGATGGTGAAGGTGCTGGTGGTGGTAGTGGTGGTGGCAATGGAGGCAGTGGGTGGTGATGGTGGTTATGACGATGATCGGCTGGGGCTTGATAACAATGTAGATAATATAAAACCAAAAGACTGGTTATATGAATAAAGCCTGATGCTTGGATGCTGTTGTGAATCCAGAAGTCTGAATGGTCTGAAGCTGTTTTTCAGCCCCTTTTATACCTTCCTGGGCTGAGCCTGGGGATTGGCTTGGATTTGCCCATATATGGGCATTCTTGTGTTGGTTTGCAGGTTCAGTAGGTCACCATTTCTGATGGTTGTGGTCAATTTTTACCGGTTGTTTTTACTGGTTGGGACTGTTATGGTGGCTTGGGTGTTTTTTACCAGTTTTTTTTTTACCAGTTGTTGGTTTTTTGCCGTTGGGGCTGTCATGGCGGCTCGGTATAATTTTTACCGGTTGTGAAATATTTTTACCGGTTGTGTTTTTTTACCTTTTGTGGTATTAATTTTCTACGGGGTGTGATCTTTTAGCGTTTTTTTGGCGGTTGTAGCAGAAATTTCTTAATTATTATAGATTTTACCAGTTGTATCACTTTTTAATGGTATGTGTGTTGGTAAAAGTTTGGGAAATGGAGGGCCCACTGCATGTGATGTTTGACCTGGGTAGTCATTACCATTTTCAAAATTCAGACGTATAGCATTTTGTTCCTTGAGCGGAACTCATCAGAGGCGCATGTTGGTATGTGGATGGGTATAGTTTTATATCACCCATATCTTATGTACGTTAAAATGTGAATTCAAAACATGGGGTTTTGCAGGGTGTGAAAAACCATTAGGGGTGGAGACAGAAAAAAAACACATAAAAAACACACCAGGTGAGTATTATGTCTTTATTGTTTCCTTTTTAAAAATTAGTTTACGGGTGAAAACAGAAGAAATTTGTACAAACACATGATATGGTATTGTGTAATGTTGTGGCATAGAAGAATGAATTCACATTTTTGTCACGCTATCTTCCTACTGGAGATGTTGGAGGTTCCAGTCAATATGTGAGCACATTTCTTTCATCATTGCCAGGATTCTGTCCCATTTGGGGTCCGGTACCTTCTGGTTCTCTGTTTGGATCACAACAGAAACCGGTCTTCGGCTGTGACTTCAACAGAACAGGCATCTTCCTCAAACAAACAATCAAAAAATATTGGCCAATCTTGGAAGCGAGCAACAAATGCAGAATAGCCTTCCCAGAACCGCCACGTTTTATACCCCGCCAAAAAATTAGGCGGGGTATTATGTAATGCCGCCGTCTGTGCAGGCAGGCGGGCGGTCGGGCGTTTGGGCGGCAGAGTGGTTTCCGGATGATAACTCTGTTACCATTTGTCGGATTGCATTGAAACTTCATAGGGTGGTTGGACTTGGTCTTGGGAAGAAACCTATCGAAATCGACGATGATTCGAAATCCAAGATGGCCGCCAGCCACTGGTGGCCATCTTGAAAATTGGTTTCCGGATGATAACTCCGTTACCGTTTGTCGGATCACATTGAAACTTCATAGGGTGGTTGGACTAGGTCTTGGGAAGAAATCTATCAAAATCGACGATGATCTGAAATCCAAAATGGCCACCAGCGGCCATCTTGAAAATTGGTTTCCGAATGATAACTCTGTTACCGTTTGTCGGACCGCATTGAAACTTCATGGAGTGGTTAGACTAGGTCTGGGGAAGAAACCTATCGAAATCGACATTGATCCGAAATCCAAGATGGCCGCAAGCCACCGGGGGCCATCTTGAAAATTGGTTTCTGAATGATAACTCTGTTACCGTTTGTCGGATCGCATTGAAACTTCATAGAGTGGTTGGACTAGGTCTGAGGAAGAAACTTATCGAAATCGACACTGATCCAAAATCCAAGATGGCCGCCAGCCATGGTGATACCATTTATCGGATCACTTCCTAGGGTCGTTGGAATATGTCTGGTGAAGAAATCCAATATGGCCACCAGTCAGCGGCAGCCATCTTGAGAATTGCTTTCCAGACGATACCTCCTTGACCATTTAGCAGATCGCTTTGACACTTAATAAGGATTACTGGTCTGAGGAAGAAATAAATATTTCTGATAGCTGTCATTTATTAGTTTGTCATCATTGCGGGGTATTATGCGCCGTTTGCAGAGCTCTTGTTGGGTTCAGGAGAAACAAAACCATCAAAGACTCCATGGTAAGAGCTAAACTTACTGTGGTAGGCAGAACACTACCTCACAGAAACCCCCTAGTACCATGCAAAACGAAAAACTGCAACGTCTGCCACAAAATGTGGAAACATAGAATCTTCTCTAGCTCCCACACTCGACTATCATACAGGTCCAAAATCATTGGTAGTTGCCAAACTAGAAACGTAGTCTACCTACTAACATGCTCAAAATGTAAGAAGCAGTATGTGGGAGAAAATCTATGCACTTTCAAAATACGCATCCAAGAACACCTACGTTCCATCACCAATCTCTACCAAAATGAGAGATATGATACCCCCATTTCAAGGCACTGGACATTCTAGAATAGACATGCAATTCAGAATAATCTAAGTCTTATCCTCAGATCCTGAGGATGAAGCCTCCACTAAATGGAGGAGACAGAAGGAATGCCATTGGATTCACCAGCTCCACACAATGGAGTCAATAGGCATCAATCTAGCAGGCTAAGGGTCACCGGCTTCCCTGGGTCAACTTGCAGACAATAAGTGGACAGACTTAGTATGTTATGATGATGATGATGATGATGATGATGATGTCAATGGCAGCGGGTGGAGTGGTGGGATGGGTGGGGTGTAGGTGGAGCCTAGGAGAATTATGGCGATGATGGTGGTGGCAGCGGTGGTGGTGCTGTGGGTGGTTATGATTATACTGATGATGATTTTTAATTAACATTATTGTTTAATTATTTATTTTAATTAGAAAAAGAAATCCCATTGTCTGATGATAAGGAGCCACCTGTGTTCACCAAGGAGCTGGAGAATATCGAGATGGAAAGCGGGGATAAAGTTGAGCTTGACGTTCAAGTTCAAGGTTAGTCTTCAGTTTAAATATTGCTGTTCAAATATATTGTGTTGTTGCCCGTTTGTATTTAAAACCATGATAATGTATAAATGTTGTGTGGTATTGGTGTGCTAACTAAGTGTGTGTGATGTGTGAAAATGCTTCAGGATAATTATTGTGTTAATCTGTCATGCTCCTCAAACGCCATAATACATGTATCTAATGCACCAGATTGACAGAGCACACTGATAGGATCCCATAGACGCTATTAGGCTTGCGCGATTGCATGACTGAATCAAAAATCGCAATTATTCTTTAAATCGTTAATTTATATGATTAAAAATTAAATAATCAAATAATCGTGAATAATTTGTACTGCATAAAATATTTCAAAACCTGCCATTTAATTGCTCTTTAATGCGATCACTCCCGAGCATTGCCATTTTGCTCAGTGAATGTATGTCCATATGCGGGCGAAGAAAAGACTATTTTTGAAAATGTATCACTGGAATGACTGGCTCAACTGTCGAGCCAGGCATTCAAGTGATACATTTTCAAAAATTGTCTTCTCTTGGCCTGAAAATGGATATTTCTAAATACCATTGCAGCTTTCATCATTCATATATACCTTTGTTATTATTGTCTCTTTAATTTGTACCCAAGCTGATTAATCGATTAGTCACGATTATTCTTAAATAATCGATCATGATCACTCAAAGCAATAATCGCACAGGCCTAGGCACTAGTAGTGGGGGCAAGGTAGGGGCATGCAGTTGCTGAAATAACTATAGCCTGATCAATGAAATTCTCACATGCCACTGTAGCCATGATACAACCATGTTTTACAAACATGGAGTAGTGGCATTTCTGAATGAGCTAATTTCAACACCGATACAGGCCAGATACAGGTTGTACAGGCTGTCAATATATGGCCATCATTATGAAGTAAGAAATATTCTCTTTAATACTGTGATACTACTTTGACTGGAAGGTGAATGTTAAAATATACACCACGGCATGTGTTAACCCATATACCAAGGCTATGTTGACCCATACACCACAGCTCGTGTTAACCCATACACCATGGCTCGTGTTAACCCATACACCAAACTTCATGTTAACCATACACCATGGCTCATGTTAACCCATACACCATGGCTCGTGTTAACCCATACACCACGGCTTGTGTTAACCATACACCAAGCCTCATGTTAACCCATACACCAAGCCTCATGTTAACCCATACACCATGGCTTGTGTTAGCCCATACACTAATCCTCGTGTTAACCCATATACCAAGGCTCATGTTAACCCATACACCAAGGCTCATGTTAACCCATAGACCAAGGGTCATGTTAACCCATACACCAAGGATTGTGTTAACCCATACACCACAGCTCGTGTTAACCCATACACCTAGGCTTATGTTAACCCATACACCATGGCTCCTGTTAACCCATACACCAAGGCTCGTGTTAATGCATACACCAAGGATCGTGTTAATGCATACACCAAGGCTCATGTTAACCCGTACACCATGGCTCGTGTTAACCCATACACCACGGCTCATGTTAACCAATACACCATGGCTCATATTAACCCATACACCATGGCTCATGTTAACCCATACACCAAGGCTCGTGTTAACCTATACACCAGGCCTTGTGTTAACCCATACACCAAGGCTTGTGTTAACGCATACACCAAGCCTCATGTTAACCCATACACCACGCCTCATATTAACCCATACACTGTGGCTCGTGTTAACCCATACACCAAGGCTCGTGTTAACCCATACACCAAGGCTCATGTTAACCCATACACCAAGGCTTGTATTAACCCATACACAATGGCTCGTGTTAACCAATGCACCCCAGCTCATGTTAACCCATACACCAAGCCTCGTGTTAATCCATACACCAAGCCTCAGGTTAACCCATACACCAAGCCTCGTATTAACCCATACACCAATACTCATGTTAACCCATACACCAAGCCTCATGTTAACCCATACACCACGGCTCGTGTTAACCCATACACCACAGCTCGTGTTAACCCATACACCATGGCTCGTGTTAACCCATACACCACGGCTCGTGTTAACCCATACACCAAGGCTCATGTTAACCCATACACCACGGCTCGTGTTGGTGGTGGGGAAGGTTTCACTGTGAAATGATTAACCCATACACCATGTGGGGGGGACATTTTATCCATCATTTCCTGCAGCCTATCATTGTCTCTTAATGTTATGTGGTGTGAAGAATATCTATTTGTTGCTTATGCAATTGCAAGACAGTAGCTTCCCCTTATTACAGCATTCAGAATTGTCAGAGTCACTTCCCTTTATAACAATCACAAATAGAGTACCTTCCCTTTTTACAACAACCTATATTGAGTAGCCTAAATTACAACATTTAACTCTGTGCTGTCCCCCACCCCGTATTACAATAGCAGCCTTGACGTTGCAAGGTAGCCTCCCCTTATTACAACGATCAGACCTGTCAGAGTAGCCTCCCTTTATTACAACAGCCAGACTTGTCAATACAGAATAGTGTCCCCTTATTGTAGCAGCCAGACTGTCAATACAGAGTAGCTTTCCTTTTAATCAGTTAAACCTGTCAATACAGGGTAGTCTCTCCTTATTACATCAGCCAGACCTGTCAATACAGAGTAGTCCCCCCTCATTGCAACAGCCAGACCTGTCAATACAGAGTAGTCTCCCTTTATTGCAACAGCCAGACCTGTCAGTAGAGGGTAGCTTCCCCTTTATTACAACGGCCTGGCTTGTCAGAGTATCTTTAGTACAAAATCCAATATAGAGTAATGTCCATTTATTACAATGGTCAGACCTGGTTATACAGAGTAATGTCCCTTTATTACAATAGTCAGACCTGGCTATACAGAGTAGTCTCCCTTTATAACAATAGGCAGACCTGGCTATACAGAGTAGCTTCCCTTTAATAGAGATGCCAATATATAGGAGCAAAAATACTTATTAAGAAAATTTGATTTATAATTTTTTTGACATGCCCTTTTGGATTTTCCGAAAATTTTAAAACAGTACTCCTTATTAACCAATGGCCTGGTTTCAATGAAACATGGGTGGAATGATCTTATGTTTGGCAGATTAAGAACTTTTAATACAAATTTTGATGGGTAAATTTTTTTAGCGGCCATCTTTAATTTTGGAAAAAAGTTAAAATATCCTTTAAAATCTCCTAAACCGTTTGACAGATTTAAAACAAATTTGCCTGGAATTATCCTGTGATGATAGACTCCAGAACTGCTATTTTATTGAACCACTCTTTGGCCATCTTTGATTTTTAAAAAGTTGTCAAAAAATTCTCCTAAACTGATTTGTGAATTTAACCAGATTTGGCGGGAAGGATCCTGTGGTGCTAGGCTCCAAAGCTTGTATTCAAAATTTATATTGGTACATTTTTTTGGATTTTGCAAAGATTTTCCAAACACCATTGCGCAAGTGCCTTGTTTAACTTTATTACCACAGTCAGTCTGGCATTACAAAGTAACTTCCCTTTATTAGGCCAGTCAACCTGGCATTACAGAGTAACTTCCCTTTATTACCACAGTTAGATTTGTCATTATTACAGAGTAACTTACGTTTATTATCACAGTTGATCTGTCAATGCAGAATAAGTTCCATTTAACTGTTAATTCAGAGTAACTTCCCTTTAGTACAACAATCACATCTGTCAATGCAGAGTAACTTTCCTTTATTACCACAGTCAGATCTCTCAATACAGAGTAACTTCCCCTTATTACAAAACGGGCAATGAGCATTCTAATTATATGAAAAGTTTGAAACCTTTTCCACAAAGTGCTTCTGAGAAATAATGTGTAATATTGTGTAATATTTTCCTTGTTATGCACTTGCCATGCATGGTGATTTCTGTGGTTCCTATATGCATGGTGTTCTCCCGTGTGTCTATGTTACAGGAACTCAGCCAATGGATATTGTATGGGTGCGGAATAATACAGAAATTCCACAAAATCATGCACACTATGTTCAGATAAGTAAGGCTAATAACTATAAGCTGGTTATAGCCAATGCCAAGGCGTGTGATGCTGGATCATATGTGTGTGAAGCATATAATAGTTACGGCGATACAGATACATATTGTCGCTTAGTAGTTAAAGGTAATTTTGTTTGCTTGAATATGTGGTGAATGAAACTTCATGCTGACATTACACTCCTGCTGTCTGTCTGCTGGTGTCTGGGTAGGGGTGTCTGGGTAGGTGTGTCTGGGTAGGGGTGTCTGGGTATGGGTGTCTGGGCAGGGGTGTCTGGGCACTGATTAGGCTTGCACGATTACATGATTAAATGAAAAGTCACGATTATGTTTTAAATCGTGAATTTATATGATTAAAGATTAAATAAGCGCATAGTCGTGAATATTTTCTATTGCATAAAATATCTCAAAGCCTAAATTTCAATTACTTTTTAATGCGATCAGTCATGAAAAATGACATTTTGGTTAGTGAATGTATGTATGTTAGTGAGAAGACTATTAAAAAAAATGTATTACTGGAATGCCTGGCTCGACAATCCAGTCAGGAATTACAGTGATACATTTGCAAAAATAACCTTCTCTTGCCCTGCAAATGGACTTTTCTAAACACCATTGCAATTTTCGTCATTGATATTCTTTTGTTGTTATGTCTTGGTAATTTGTATCCAGGCTGATTAATCGAGTAATCACGATTAGTTTTTAATACTCGATCGCGAACACTCAGCGCAATAATCACACAAGCCTAGCACTGATTATGGCTGGGTAGTCGTGGTCGTGATGCCTTGGTGGTTGTGGTGTATCAGTGTCTATGTGGTGGTGATTGTGGTGGCTGGGTGGTGTTGGTTGGGTCATCATGGCTGGGTGGTGGTATTGATTGTGGTGGTTGGGTGGTGATGTTGATGGTGGTGGTTGTGTCTGGATGGTTATGGCTCTGGTGGTGCTAGGCTGGTGGTGGCTTGGTAGTCAAGTGTATATGGTAGGATGAGTGGTGGATGGGTTGGAGATGCTGGGTGGTGATGGCAGGATGATGGTGGTGCTTGTGTCTAGGTGGTTGTGTCTGTATGCGTGTGTCTTGGTGAATGTGGGTAGGTGTGTGGAGTGGCTGGGTGGAACCTGGATGGTAGGTTGCGTGGTAGCTGACTTATGAAAGGGTGGTTTTGACTGGACAATGTATGTCTTGTATCTGGATGGAGTTGACTAAATGGTGATGGCTGTCTTCTGGACACAAGGCTTGTGGAGGCTGGGTGTGCAATGTTTTTCTTGTCGTGTTTGTGATGTGCTGTCAAGCTGATGGATGCGTGACTGATGGCGGGATGGTGTTCTCTAGATGGTGACTGTGTAGTGACTTGATGGTGACTTGATGCTGTTTTGATGGTGCTGGTTGGTTGGTGACTATGTAATGACTTGATGCTGTCTTGATGGTGCGGGATGTTGTTCTCTAGATGGTGACTGTGTAGTGACTTGATGCTGTTTTGATGGTGCTGGTTGGTTGGTGACTATGTAATGACTTGATGCTGTCTTGATGGTGCTGGTTAGTTGGTGCCTATGTAGTGGCTTGGTATGAGGATGGTGGCTAAGTGGGTGGAAACAGGGTGCTGTGGTGGTGTTTTTCAATGTGTTGGATGGGTCATGTGACACGGGTATGTGATATGATGTTTAGTTACTTGTTCATATAATGAAACTCACATCAGGCCACCACCACAGCATACCACACAGATACCACACAACATAGGCACCATAACACACAGCCACCACACTACACAACCACCATACCACACCACACAGCCACCACACCACACCACACCACACCACCACACAGCCACCACACCACATTGCACAGCAACCACACCACACCACACATCCACCACACCACACCACACAGCAACCACATCACACAGTCACCACACAACATCACACAGTCACCACACCACACCACACCACCCCACCCCACCCCACACCACACCACACCACACCACACCACACCACACCACACCACACCACACACACACACCACACCACACCACACCACATCACACCACCCCATACCACACCACACCACACCACACCACACCACACCACAACCCAACACCACACCACACCACACCACACCACACCACACCACACCACACCACACCACACCACACCACACCACACCACACCACACCACACAGCCACCACACCACATTACATAGTCACCACAGCACATTACACAGCCACCAAACCACACCACACAGCCACATAAACCACACCACACAGCTACTCTGATACCCACCTCATGATTCCATAAAGCTTCTCACAGCTACTCTTACATGCAAGTCATGATTCCATAAGGCTTCTCACTGCTGCTCTCACACCCACCTCATGATTCCATAATCCTTCTCACAGCTACTCTCACACCCACCTCATGATTCCATACCGCTTCTCACAGCTACGCTCACATCTTCCTCATGATTTCATAACCCTTCTTGCAGCTACTATGACACCCACCTCATAATTCCATAAAACGTCTCACAGGTACTCTCACACCCACCCTATGATTTCATAAAGCTTCTCACAGCTACTCTCACACCCACCTCATGATTCCATAACCCTTCTCACAGCTACTCCCACACCCACCTCATGATTCCATAAAGCTTCACACAGCTACTCTCACACACACACATGTCATGATTCCATAAATCTTCTCACAGCTACTCTCACACACACCTCATAATTTCATAAATCTTCTCACAGCTGCTCTCACACCCACCTCATGATTCTATAGAGCTTCACACAGCTCTCACACACACCCCATGATTCCATAAATCTTCTCACAGCTGCTCTCACACCCACCTCATGATTATGTAAAGTTAACAACTAATCTCACACCCACCTCATGATTCCATAAAGCTCACAGCTACTCTCACACCCATCTTATGCTTTCCAAAAGTTTCTGACAGATAACGTCACACCCACCCCATGCTTCTCAAAGATTTATAATTACAAAATCGTGGATGTGATTGCTCAACCAGTATTATGCTGTGCTAGGCAAACATTCTTCCCTCAAGGCTGCCTTTCTCCACCCAGTACTATAACTGGATAACAGTGTAAAACCTTGGGTAGTTACGTGCGATGGATTAATATCCTGTCTAGGAAGGTAAAAGTAAAAATGTGTCACAGAAAGTCATAGGCACGAGACGAGATTATCCCTTATGTGTTTACAGTGTGTGTGCATAGTGATACTATTATTGGAGCCCCCGCCATCATTGCTGCTGATGCTGCTGCTGCTACTGCTGCTGCTGCTGCTGCTGCTGCTGCTGCTGCTGCTGCTGCTGCTGCTGCTACTGCTACTGCTACTGCTACTGCTACTGCTACTGCTACTACTACTATATATCATATAAGGTTAATTTGAAATTTTCTCAGTAATTTTATGATAAATTCTGTTTTATACAGATCACGATAGCTCTGTGGGACATCCCAGTTTTTTAGCCAAACCAAAGTCACTGACAGTCTATGAAGCCGAGGAATCTAGTTTGCTTTATCGTATTTCTGGTGACCCTGCTCCCACAGTGGAATGGGAGAAAGATGGCAAGGTGGTCAGGGAAGGGAAGCAGACTAAGGTGAGGAACATTGACAGCTAGCATGAATTTAAAATGAAATTAAGATAAGTTAAATACATTTTTATTGTTAACTATAACTATCCCCACACATTTTGAAAAAAAAATGTGGATATTGAATCCATCTGTTGGTAAGTTGGTCGGTCGGTCAGTCAGTCGGTCATTGTAAATGATTTATTTGTATTTGGTCTTTCAGGTTCAAACATGTCAAAGGGCACATTGACTTAGCGAATGTATTTTCAAATTTGTTTTCTTGTCACCTTTATGTCAGCTGTATATTATTTGTGTATTTGTGTGTAGACCTCACAGTCAGGCGAGGAATACACTCTCTCTATTACTGACACACGGCTCAAGCATGCTGGCAGATATACATGTGTAGCTACTAACATTCATGGCACAGTATCACATACTACCACACTCGTCGTGATGCCTGTCCACAATCCCGGAAACCATAGCAAGCCTGGTCCAGCTGACGACACTGAAGGTGTTGAACAGAAAGACTTCAGATCTGTTCTCAAAGGAAGGTAAGTAACTCTGTGTTTATTAGAATGATATCCCTTTTGTCTCACAGTTCAGGCTTGCAATATGTAAATCAAGTATGCTGTCACTTCCCAGGTGATGTCAGGTCAACTGACGTCACAAACATTATCATGCCATCATTACCAGGCTGATATCAGTTCAACTGATATTACAATATTGTATTTTTATTTGTAATGACTGTCACAATTACAGAGTCAGTCATTCCAATGGTATATCTTCAAAAATAATCGTCTCTTGGCCTGCAAATAGATGTTTCACATGGCTACTGGAGAATCTCTTCAGATGGCTTTTAACTCCAGTGAAATTGGGTTCATAATCTACGCCAGCATGGATCATGGCCAGCATCACATGATAATCTACACCAGCATAGATCAGGGCCATCATCACATGATAATCTACACCAGCAAGGAACACGGCCATCATCACATGATAATCTACACCAGCATATATCATGGCCATCATCACATGAAAATCTACACCAGTATAGATCACAGCCATCATCACATGATAATCTACAGCAGCAAGGATCACGGCCATCATCACATGATAATCTACACCTGCATGGATCACGGCCATCATCACATGATAATCTACACCTGCATGGATCACGGCCAGCATCACATGATAATCTACACCAGCAAGGATCATGGCCATCATCACATGATAATCTACACCAGCATGGATCATGACCACCATCAAATGATAATCTACACCAGCATATATCACGGCCATCATCACATGATAATCTACACCAGCATGTATCACGGCCATCATCACTTGATAATCTACACCAGCATGGATCATGGCCACCATCAAATGATAATCTACACCAGCATATATCACGGCCATCATCACATGATAATCTACACCAGCATGTATCACGGTCATCATCACTTGATAATCTACACCAACATGTATCATGGTCAACATCACTTGATAGTCTACACCAGCATATATCACGGCCATCATCACATGATAATCTACACCAGCATGTATCATGGCCATCATCACTTGATAATCTACACCAACATGCATCATGGTCATCATCACTTGATAGTCTACACCAGCATGGATCACGGCCATCATCACATGATAATCTAGACCAGCATATATCACGGCCAGCATCACATGATAATCTACTCCAGCAAGGATCATGGTCATCATCACTTGATAGTCTACACCAGCATATATCACGGCCATCATCACATGATAATCTACACTAGCATGTATCACGGCCATCATCACTTGATAATCTACACCAACATGTATCACGGCCATCATCATTTGATAATCTACACCAACATGTATCATGGTCATCATCATCACTTGATAGTCTACACCAGCATGGATCACGGCCATCATCACATGATAATCTACACCTGCATGGATCACGGCCATCATCACATGATAATCTAGACCAGCATATATCACGGCCAGCATCACATGATAATCTACTCCAGCAAGGATCATGGCCATCATCACATGATAATCTACACCAGCATATATCACGGCCAGCATCACATGATAATCTACACCAGCATGGATCATTGCCACCATCAAATGATAATCTACACCCGCATGGATCACAGCCAGCATCACATGATAATCTACACCAGCAAGGATCATGGCCATCATCACATGATAATCTACACCAGCATGGATCATGGCCACCATCACATGATAATCTACACCAGCATATATCACGGCCAGCATCACATGATAATCTACACCA
This sequence comes from Chaetoderma sp. LZ-2023a, assembly GCA_034401795.1. Classification (NCBI taxonomy): domain Eukaryota; kingdom Metazoa; phylum Mollusca; class Caudofoveata; order Chaetodermatida; family Chaetodermatidae; genus Chaetoderma; species Chaetoderma sp. LZ-2023a. The sequence goes on from CM067359.1 coordinate 80,885,395, forward strand.
GCATGGATCATTGCCACCATCAAATGATAATCTACACCCACATGGATCACGGCCATCATCACTTGAGAATCTACACCAACATGTATCATGGTCATCATCACTTGATAGTCTACACCAGCATGGATCACAGCCATCATCACATGACAATCTACAGCCGCATGGATCACGATCATCATCACATGATAATCTACACCAGCATATATCACGGCCAGCAACACATGATAATCTACACCAGCAAGGATCATGGCCATCATCACATGATAATCTACACCAGCATGTATCACGGCCATCATCACTTGATAATCTACACCAACATGTATCATGGTCAACATCACTTGATAGTCTACACCAGCATGGATCACAGCCATCATCACATGAAAATCTACACCCGCATGGATCACGACAATCATCACATGATAATCTACACCAGCATATATCACGGCCAGCAACACATGATAATCTACACCAGCAAGGATCATGGCCATCATCACATGATAATCTACACCAGCATGGATCATGGCCACCATCAAATGATAATCTGCACCAGCATATATCACGGCCATCATCACATGATAATCTACACCAGCATGTATCACAGCCATCATCACTTGATAATCTACACCAACATGGATCATGGTCAACATCACTTGATAGTCTACACCAGCATATATCACGGCCATCATCACATGATAATCTACACCAGCATGTATCGCGGCCATCATCACTTGATAATCTACACCAACATGTATCATGGTCAACATCACTTGATAGTCTACACCAGCATATATCACAGCCATCATCACATGATAATCTACACCAGCATGTATCGCGGCCATCATCACTTGATAATCTACACCAACATGTATCATGGTCAACATCACTTGATAGTCTACACCAGCATGGATCACGGACATCATCACATGATAATCTACACCAGCATGGATCATGGCCATCATCACATGATAATCTACACCAGCATATATCACGGCCAGCAACACATGATAATCTACACCAGCAAGGATCATTGCCATCATCACATAATAATCTACACCAGCATGGATCATGGCCACCATCAAATGATAATCTACACCAGCATATATCATGGCCATCATCACATGATAATCTACACCAGCATGTATCATGGCCATCATCACTTGATAATCTACACCAACATGTATCATGGTCAACATTACTTGATAGTCTACACCAGCATATATCACGGCCATCATCACATGATAATCTACACCAGCATGTATCACGGCCATCCACACTTGATACTCTACACCAACATGTATCACGGCCATCATCATTTGATAATCTACACCAAAATGTATCACTGTCATCATCATCACTTGATAGTCTACACCAGCATGGATCACGGCCATCATCACATGATAATTTACACCCACATGGATCACGGCCATCATCACATGATAATCTAGACCAGTATATATCACGGCCAGCATCACATGATAATCTACTCCAGCAAGGATCATGGCCATCATCAAATGATAATCTACACCCACATGGATCACGGCCATCATCACTTGATAATCTACACCAACATATTTCATGGTCATCATCACTTGATAGTCTACACCAGCATGGATCACAGCCATCATCACATGATACTCTACACCCGCATGGATCACGACCATCATCACATGATAATCTACACCAGCATATATCACGGCCAGCAACACATGATAATTTACACCAGCAAGGATCATGGCCATCATCACATGATAATCTACACCAGCATGGATCATGGCCACCATCAAATGATAATCTAAACCAGCATATATCATGGCCATCATCACATGATAATCTACACCAGCATGTATCACGGCCATCATCACTTGATAATCTACACCAGCATGTATCACGGCCATCATCACTTGATAATCTACACCAACATGTATCATGGCCATCATCACTTGATGATCTACACCAGCATGGATCACGGACATCATCACATGATAATCTACACCAGCATGGATCACGGCCATCATCACTTGATAATCTACACCAGCATGGATCATGGCCATCATCACATGATAATCTACACTGGCATGGATCACAGCCATCATCACATGATAATCTACACCAGCTTGGATCACGGTCATCATCACATGATAATCTATACCAGCATATATCACGGCCATCATCACATCATAATCTACACCCGCATGGATCATGGCCATCATCACATGATAATCTACACCAGCATGGATCACGGCCATCATCACTTGATAATCTACACCAGCATGGATCATGGCCATCATCACATGATAATCTACACTGGCATGGATCACAGCCATCATCACATGATAATCTACACCAGCTTGGATCACGGTCATCATCACATGATAATCTATACCAGCATATATCACGGCCATCATCACATCATAATCTACACCCGCATGGATCATGGCCATCATCACATGATAATCTACACCAGCATGGATCATGGCCATCATCACTTGATAGTCTACACCAGCATAGATCATGACCATCATCACATGATGATCTACACCAGCATGGATCATGGCCATCATCACATGATAATCTATACCAGCATATATCACGGCCATCATCACATCATAATCTACACCCGCATGAATCATGGCCATCATCACATGATAATCTACACCAGCATGGATCATGGCCATCTTCACTTGATAGTCTACACCAGCATAGATCATGACCATCATCACATGATGATCTACACCAGCATTGATCATGGCCATCATCACATGATAATCTACACCAGCATGGATCACGTCCATTATCAAGAATTTCTCCTGCAGGGCCTGTCATTATTGAAATCATTATACAGCACTGAAACTGATAATGTGTTCAATGTCAGGACAATAATGTACTCAATGTCAGGACAAAAATGTACTCATTAATGTTGATTCTTGAATTTTGACTCAATGAAAATATCACCTGAATTTGAAATATAAAATATCAAGATATGTAGAAATGATTAAAGATTATGTGTGTTGTCTTTTGTTCTTAGGCCGCTACTTGAGAGTATTGGTTCACAGAGTAGCACTGAATCTGAGAAATCTGATAACACTGTGCCAGAAAAAGATAAAGAAGTAGAACAACATGATTTTCGTAAAGTTCTGACACGACACGTGGAAACAAATAAACGGCCTACATTCACACAGACACTGCAAGACCAGAAGCTCAAGGAAGGTGACACGGTCATCATGGAATGCGAGGTTACTGGCATACCATTGCCAGCCATTTCATGGTCTATTGCACATAAACCAATCAAGGTATGATCTTGTTTCATATTTCATGATCTATTGCACATACACCAATCAAGGTATGAACTTGTTTCATAGATTAAGATTTACTCAGCTACCAATGAGAACAGGGATTATTTTAACACTGATGATCTTAAGCACACTTTCACACAAGAAGCTCATGTATGTTGTAAATATTCTAGAGAATCCATATAGTATTACAGTTATTCTTAAAAGGTTTCCGCTATATAAGACATTCTCTTTAATCACTTTACTCAGAACAAGAAGAGGGGTGTGTACTCTAGTCTAGAATAAATCTTGACCATATTTTGTCGCTTAAAACTTTATGTCTGTGCAATATCCAGTTGTAAAATATGCACTATAATTGACAAATATAAATAATAATAATAATAATAATAATAATAATAATAATAATACAAATTGGTAGCCAGCATTTTTGAAGTTATAATAATAATAGTACACTTATATGGCGCAAAACTCCACGCAAAAGGCGTGCTCTATGCGCTTACAAAACGACGAAAAACGTAAATTTTAAGTTAACAGTTTTGATGACATTGGCTAAAAAGGATGGTTTTCATTCTATGCTTAAACGAGGCCAATGTAGGACAGGATTTAACAGTAGGATGTAAGTCATAGGTATCACTTTTTCCACTGTATAGAATATTTATTATTTTTTGGGGTTACACTTTTTATGGACCGTTCTCTTTTACCAATGGCTCACTGGATATCAACAAAATTTTACAGCAGTTTTATTTATCTACTATGCATAGGTACTATCCATACCTTTACTAATTTCATTTTGGGAAATTTTTTCAAGATCATAATCTGAAGTTTATAAAGATTTTTCCGGTTTATGGGTTACAGTAGTTTGTTGGTGCTTCACTGAATATATGTATTATGAATCATGTCAGGTTTAATTTGACAATCCACACTATCAATGCCTTTACATGTCAGGTTTACTTTGACAATCCACACTATCAATGCCTTTACATGTCAGGTTTACTTTGAGAATCCACACTATCAATGCCTTTACATGTCAGGTTTACTTTGGGAATCCACACTATCGATGCCTTTACATGTCAGGTTTACTTTGACAATCCACACTATCAATGCCTTTACATGTCAGGTTACTTTGACAATCCACACTATCAATGCCTTTACATGTCAGGTTTACTTTGACAATCCACACTATCAATGCCGTTACATGTCAGGTTTACTTTGACAATCCACACTATCAATGCCGTTACATGTCAGGTTTACTTTGACAATCTACACTATCAATGCCTTTACATGTCAGGTTTACTTTGGGAATCCACACTAACAATGCCTTTACATGTCAGGTTTACTTTGACAATCCACACTATCAATGCCTTTACATGTCAGGTTTACTTTGACAATCCACACTATCCATGCCTTTACATGTCAGGTTTACTTTGACAATCCACACTATCAATACCTTTACATGTCAGGTTTACTTTGACAATCCACACTATCAATGCCTTTACATGTCAGGTTTGCTTTGGCAATCCACACTATCAATGCCTTTACATGTCAGGTTAACTTTGGCAATCCACACTATCAATGCCTTTACATGTCAGGTTTACTTTGACAATCCACACTATCAATGCCTTTACATGTCAGGTTACTTTGACAGTCCACACTATCAATGCCTTTACATGTCAGGTTTACTTTGACAATCCACACTATCAATGCGTTTACATGTCAGGTTTACTTTGACAATCCACACTATCAATGCCTTTTCATGTCAGGTTTACTTTGACAATCCACACTATCAATGCCTTTACATCTCAGGTTTACTTTGACAATCCACACTATCAATGCCTTTACATGTCAGGTTTACTTTGGCAATCCACACTATCAAAGCCTTTACATGTCAGGTTTACTTTGACAATCCACACTATCAATGCCGTTACATGTCAGGTTTACTTTGGCAATCCACACTATCAATGCCTTTACATGTTAGGTTTACTTTGGGAATCCACACTATCAATGCCTTTACATGTCAGGTTTACTTTGACAATCCACACTATCCATGCCTTTACATGTCAGGTTTACTTTGACAATCCACACTATCAATGCCTTTACATGTCAGGTTTACTTTGGCAATCCACACTATCAATGCCTTTACATGTCAGGTTTACTTTGGGAATCCACACTAACAATGCCTTTACATGTCAGGTTTACTTTGGCAATCCACACTATCAATGCCTTTACATGTCAGGTTTACTTTGACAATCCACACAATCAATGCCTTTACATGTCAGGTTTACTTTGAGAATCCACACTATCAATGCCTTTACATGTCAGGTTTACTTTGACAATCCACACTATCAATGCCGTTACATGTCAGGTTTACTTTGGCAATCCACACTATCAATGCCTTTACATGTTAGGTTTACTTTGGGAATCCACACTATCAATGCCTTTACATGTCAGGTTTACTTTGACAATACACACTATCCATGCCTTTACATGTCAGGTTTACTTTGACAATCCACACTATCAATGCCTTTACATGTCAGGTTTACTTTGGCAATCCACACTATCAATGCCTTTACATGTCAGGTTTACTTTGGGAATCCACACTAACAATGCCTTTACATGTCAGGTTTACTTTGACAATCCACACTATCAATACCTTTACATGTCAGGTTTACTTTGACAATCCACACTATCAATGCCTTTACATGTCAGGTTTGCTTTGGCAATCCACACTATCAATGCCTTTACATGTCAGGTTTACTTTGGCAATCCACACTATCAATGCCTTTACATGTCAGGTTTACTTTGACAATCCACACTATCAATGCCTTTACATGTCAGGTTTACTTTGAGAATCCACACTATCAATGCCTTTACATGTCAGGTTTACTTTGGGAATCCACACTATCGATGCCTTTACATGTCAGGTTTACTTTGACAATCCACACTATCAATGCCTTTACATGTCAGGTTACTTTGACAATCCACACTATCAATGCCTTTACATGTCAGGTTTACTTTGACAATCCACACTATCAATGCCGTTACATGTCAGGTTTACTTTGACAATCCACACTATCAATGCCGTTACATGTCAGGTTTACTTTGACAATCTACACTATCAATGCCTTTACATGTCAGGTTTACTTTGGGAATCCACACTAACAATGCCTTTACATGTCAGGTTTACTTTGACAATCCACACTATCAATGCCTTTACATGTCAGGTTTACTTTGACAATCCACACTATCCATGCCTTTACATGTCAGGTTTACTTTGACAATCCACACTATCAATACCTTTACATGTCAGGTTTACTTTGACAATCCACACTATCAATGCCTTTACATGTCAGGTTTGCTTTGGCAATCCACACTATCAATGCCTTTACATGTCAGGTTTACTTTGGCAATCCACACTATCAATGCCTTTACATGTCAGGTTTACTTTGACAATCCACACTATCAATGCCTTTACATGTCAGGTTACTTTGACAGTCCACACTATCAATGCCTTTACATGTCAGGTTTACTTTGACAATCCACACTATCAATGCGTTTACATGTCAGGTTTACTTTGACAATCCACACTATCAATGCCTTTTCATGTCAGGTTTACTTTGACAATCCACACTATCAATGCCTTTACATCTCAGGTTTACTTTGACAATCCACACTATCAATGCCTTTACATGTCAGGTTTACTTTGGCAATCCACACTATCAAAGCCTTTACATGTCAGGTTTACTTTGACAATCCACACTATCAATGCCGTTACATGTCAGGTTTACTTTGGCAATCCACACTATCAATGCCTTTACATGTTAGGTTTACTTTGGGAATCCACACTATCAATGCCTTTACATGTCAGGTTTACTTTGACAATCCACACTATCCATGCCTTTACATGTCAGGTTTACTTTGACAATCCACACTATCAATGCCTTTACATGTCAGGTTTACTTTGGCAATCCACACTATCAATGCCTTTACATGTCAGGTTTACTTTGGGAATCCACACTAACAATGCCTTTACATGTCAGGTTTACTTTGACAATCCACACTATCAATACCTTTACATGTCAGGTTTACTTTGACAATCCACACTATCAATGCCTTTACATGTCAGGTTTGCTTTGGCAATCCACACTATCAATGCCTTTACATGTCAGGTTTACTTTGGCAATCCACACTATCAATGCCTTTACATGTCAGGTTTACTTTGACAATCCACACTATCAATGCCTTTACATGTCAGGTTTACTTTGAGAATCCACACTATCAATGCCTTTACATGTCAGGTTTACTTTGGGAATCCACACTATCGATGCCTTTACATGTCAGGTTTACTTTGACAATCCACACTATCAATGCCTTTACATGTCAGGTTACTTTGACAATCCACACTATCAATGCCTTTACATGTCAGGTTTACTTTGACAATCCACACTATCAATGCCGTTACATGTCAGGTTTACTTTGACAATCCACACTATCAATGCCGTTACATGTCAGGTTTACTTTGACAATCTACACTATCAATGCCTTTACATGTCAGGTTTACTTTGGGAATCCACACTAACAATGCCTTTACATGTCAGGTTTACTTTGACAATCCACACTATCAATGCCTTTACATGTCAGGTTTACTTTGACAATCCACACTATCCATGCCTTTACATGTCAGGTTTACTTTGACAATCCACACTATCAATACCTTTACATGTCAGGTTTACTTTGACAATCCACACTATCAATGCCTTTACATGTCAGGTTTGCTTTGGCAATCCACACTATCAATGCCTTTACATGTCAGGTTTACTTTGGCAATCCACACTATCAATGCCTTTACATGTCAGGTTTACTTTGACAATCCACACTCTCAATGCCTTTACATGTCAGGTTACTTTGACAGTCCACACTATCAATGCCTTTACATGTCAGGTTTACTTTGACAATCCACACTATCAATGCGTTTACATGTCAGGTTTACTTTGACAATCCACACTATCAATGTCTTTTCATGTCAGGTTTACTTTGACAATCCACACTATCAATGCCTTTACATCTCAGGTTTACTTTGACAATCCACACTATCAATGCCTTTACATGTCAGGTTTACTTTGGCAATCCACACTATCAAAGCCTTTACATGTCAGGTTTACTTTGACAATCCACACTATCAATGCCGTTACATGTCAGGTTTACTTTGGCAATCCACACTATCAATGCCTTTACATGTTAGGTTTACTTTGGGAATCCACACTATCAATGCCTTTACATGTCAGGTTTACTTTGACAATCCACACTATCCATGCCTTTACATGTCAGGTTTACTTTGACAATCCACACTATCAATGCCTTTACATGTCAGGTTTACTTTGGCAATCCACACTATCAATGCCTTTACATGTCAGGTTTACTTTGGGAATCCACACTAACAATGCCTTTACATGTCAGGTTTACTTTGACAATCCACACTATCAATACCTTTACATGTCAGGTTTACTTTGACAATCCACACTATCAATGCCTTTACATGTCAGGTTTGCTTTGGCAATCCACACTATCAATGCCTTTACATGTCAGGTTTACTTTGGCAATCCACACTATCAATGCCTTTACATGTCAGGTTTACTTTGACAATCCACACTATCAATGCCTTTACATGTCAGGTTTACTTTGAGAATCCACACTATCAATGCCTTTACATGTCAGGTTTACTTTGGGAATCCACACTATCGATGCCTTTACATGTCAGGTTTACTTTGACAATCCACACTATCAATGCCTTTACATGTCAGGTTACTTTGACAATCCACACTATCAATACCTTTACATGTCAGGTTTACTTTGACAATCCACACTATCAATACCTTTACATGTCAGGTTTACTTTGACAATCCACACTATCAATGCCTTTACATGTCAGGTTTGCTTTGGCAATCCACACTATCAATGCCTTTACATGTCAGGTTTACTTTGGCAATCCACACTATCAATGCCTTTACATGTCAGGTTTACTTTGACAATCCACACTATCAATGCCTTTACATGTCAGGTTACTTTGACAGTCCACACTATCAATGCCTTTACATGTCAGGTTTACTTTGACAATCCACACTATCAATGCGTTTACATGTCAGGTTTACTTTGACAATCCACACTATCAATGCCTTTTCATGTCAGGTTTACTTTGACAATCCACACTATCAATGCCTTTACATCTCAGCTTTACTTTGACAATCCACACTATCAATGCCTTTACATGTCAGGTTTACTTTGGCAATCCACACTATCAAAGCCTTTACATGTCAGGTTTACTTTGACAATCCACACTATCAATGCCTTTACATGTCAGGTTTACTTTGGCAATCCACACTATCAAAGCCTTTACATGTCAGGTTTACTTTGACAATCCACACTATCAATGCCTTTACATGTCAGGTTTACTTTGGCAATCCACACTATCAATGCCTTTACATGTCAGGTTTACTTTGGGAATCCACACTAACAATGCCTTTACATGTCAGGTTTACTTTGACAATCCACACTATCAATACCTTTACATGTCAGGTTTACTTTGACAATCCACACTATCAATGCCTTTACATGTCAGGTTTGCTTTGGCAATCCACACTATCAATGCCTTTACATGTCAGGTTTACTTTGGCAATCCACACTATCAATGCCTTTACATGTCAGGTTTACTTTGACAATCCACACTATCAATGCCTTTACATGTCAGGTTACTTTGACAGTCCACACTATCAATGCCTTTACATGTCAGGTTTACTTTGACAATCCACACTATCAATGCGTTTACATGTCAGGTTTACTTTGACAATCCACACTATCAATGCCTTTTCATGTCAGGTTTACTTTGACAATCCACACTATCAATGCCTTTACATGTCAGGTTTACTTTGACAATCCACACTATCAATGCCTTTACATGTCAGGTTTACTTTGGCAATCCACACTATCAATGCCTTTACATGTCAGGTTTACTTTGACAATCCACACTATCAATGCCTTTACATGTCAGGTTTACTTTGGCAATCCACACTATCAATGCCTTTACATGTTAGGTTTACTTTGGCAATCCACACTATCAATGCCTTTACATGTCAGGTTTACTTTGACAATCCACACTATCCATGCCTTTACATGTCAGGTTTACTTTGACAATCCACACTATCAATGCCTTTACATGTCAGGTTTACTTTGGCAATCCACACTATCAATGCCTTTACATGTCAGGTTTACTTTGGCAATCCACACTATCAATGCCTTTACATGTCAGGTTTACTTTGACAATCCACACTATCCATGCCTTTACATGTCAGGTTTACTTTGACAATCCACACTATCAATGCCTTTACATGTCAGGCTTACTTTGACAATCCACACTATCAATGCCTTTACATGTCAGGTTTACTTTGGCAATCCACACTATCAATGCCTTTACATGTCAGGTTTACTTTGACAATCCACACTATCCATGCCTTTACATGTCAGGTTTACTTTGACAATCCACACTATCAATGCCTTTACATGTCAGGCTTACTTTGACAATCCACACTATCAATGCCTTTACATGTCAGGTTTACTTTGACAATCCACACTATCAATGCCTTTACATGTCAGGTTACTTTGACAGTCCACACTATCAATGCCTTTACATGTCAGGTTTACTTTGACAATCCACACTATCAATGCGTTTACATGTCAGGTTTACTTTGACAATCCACACTATCAATGCCTTTTCATGTCAGGTTTACTTTGACAATCCACACTATCAATGCCTTTACATCTCAGGTTTACTTTGACAATCCACACTATCAATGCCTTTACATGTCAGGTTTACTTTGGCAATCCACACTATCAAAGCCTTTACATGTCAGGTTTACTTTGACAATCCACACTATCAATGCCTTTACATGTCAGGTTTACTTTGGCAATCCACACTATCAATGCCTTTACATGTTAGGTTTACTTTGGGAATCCACACTATCAATGCCTTTACATGTCAGGTTTACTTTGACAATCCACACTATCCATGCCTTTACATGTCAGGTTTACTTTGACAATCCACACTATCAATGCCTTTACCTGTCAGGTTTACTTTGGCAATCCACACTATCAATGCCTTTACATGTCAGGTTTACTTTGGGAATCCACACTAACAATGCCTTTACATGTCAGGTTTACTTTGACAATCCACACTATCAATACCTTTACATGTCAGGTTTACTTTGACAATCCACACTATCAATGCCTTTACATGTCAGGTTTGCTTTGGCAATCCACACTATCAATGCCTTTACATGTCAGGTTTACTTTGGCAATCCACACTATCAATGCCTTTACATGTCAGGTTTACTTTGACAATCCACACTATCAATGCCTTTACATGTCAGGTTACTTTGACAGTCCACACTATCAATGCCTTTACATGTCAGGTTTACTTTGACAATCCACACTATCAATGCGTTTACATGTCAGGTTTACTTTGACAATCCACACTATCAATGCCTTTTCATGTCAGGTTTACTTTGACAATCCACACTATCAATGCCTTTACATGTCAGGTTTACTTTGACAATCCACACTATCAATGCCTTTACATGTCAGGTTTACTTTGGCAATCCACACTATCAATGCCTTTACATGTCAGGTTTACTTTGACAATCCACACTATCAATGCCTTTACATGTCAGGTTTACTTTGGCAATCCACACTATCAATGCCTTTACATGTTAGGTTTACTTTGGCAATCCACACTATCAATGCCTTTACATGTCAGGTTTACTTTGACAATCCACACTATCCATGCCTTTACATGTCAGGTTTACTTTGACAATCCACACTATCAATGCCTTTACATGTCAGGTTTACTTTGGAAATCCACACTATCAATGCCTTTACATGTCAGGTTTACTTTGGCAATCCACACTATCAATGCCTTTACATGTCAGGTTTACTTTGGCAATCCACACTATCAATGCCTTTACATGTCAGGTTTACTTTGACAATCCACACTATCCATGCCTTTACATGTCAGGTTTACTTTGACAATCCACACTATCAATACCTTTACATGTCAGGTTTACTTTGACAATCCACACTATCAATGCCTTTACATGTCAGGTTTGCTTTGGCAATCCACACTATCAATGCCTTTACATGTCAGGTTTACTTTGGCAATCCACACTATCAATGCCTTTACATGTCAGGTTTACTTTGACAATCCACACTCTCAATGCCTTTACATGTCAGGTTACTTTGACAGTCCACACTATCAATGCCTTTACATGTCAGGTTTACTTTGACAATCCACACTATCAATGCGTTTACATGTCAGGTTTACTTTGACAATCCACACTATCAATGTCTTTTCATGTCAGGTTTACTTTGACAATCCACACTATCAATGCCTTTACATCTCAGGTTTACTTTGACAATCCACACTATCAATGCCTTTACATGTCAGGTTTACTTTGGCAATCCACACTATCAAAGCCTTTACATGTCAGGTTTACTTTGACAATCCACACTATCAATGCCGTTACATGTCAGGTTTACTTTGGCAATCCACACTATCAATGCCTTTACATGTTAGGTTTACTTTGGGAATCCACACTATCAATGCCTTTACATGTCAGGTTTACTTTGACAATCCACACTATCCATGCCTTTACATGTCAGGTTTACTTTGACAATCCACACTATCAATGCCTTTACATGTCAGGTTTACTTTGGCAATCCACACTATCAATGCCTTTACATGTCAGGTTTACTTTGGGAATCCACACTAACAATGCCTTTACATGTCAGGTTTACTTTGACAATCCACACTATCAATACCTTTACATGTCAGGTTTACTTTGACAATCCACACTATCAATGCCTTTACATGTCAGGTTTGCTTTGGCAATCCACACTATCAATGCCTTTACATGTCAGGTTTACTTTGGCAATCCACACTATCAATGCCTTTACATGTCAGGTTTACTTTGACAATCCACACTATCAATGCCTTTACATGTCAGGTTTACTTTGAGAATCCACACTATCAATGCCTTTACATGTCAGGTTTACTTTGGGAATCCACACTATCGATGCCTTTACATGTCAGGTTTACTTTGACAATCCACACTATCAATGCCTTTACATGTCAGGTTACTTTGACAATCCACACTATCAATACCTTTACATGTCAGGTTTACTTTGACAATCCACACTATCAATACCTTTACATGTCAGGTTTACTTTGACAATCCACACTATCAATGCCTTTACATGTCAGGTTTGCTTTGGCAATCCACACTATCAATGCCTTTACATGTCAGGTTTACTTTGGCAATCCACACTATCAATGCCTTTACATGTCAGGTTTACTTTGACAATCCACACTATCAATGCCTTTACATGTCAGGTTACTTTGACAGTCCACACTATCAATGCCTTTACATGTCAGGTTTACTTTGACAATCCACACTATCAATGCGTTTACATGTCAGGTTTACTTTGACAATCCACACTATCAATGCCTTTTCATGTCAGGTTTACTTTGACAATCCACACTATCAATGCCTTTACATCTCAGCTTTACTTTGACAATCCACACTATCAATGCCTTTACATGTCAGGTTTACTTTGGCAATCCACACTATCAAAGCCTTTACATGTCAGGTTTACTTTGACAATCCACACTATCAATGCCTTTACATGTCAGGTTTACTTTGGCAATCCACACTATCAAAGCCTTTACATGTCAGGTTTACTTTGACAATCCACACTATCAATGCCTTTACATGTCAGGTTTACTTTGGCAATCCACACTATCAATGCCTTTACATGTCAGGTTTACTTTGGGAATCCACACTAACAATGCCTTTACATGTCAGGTTTACTTTGACAATCCACACTATCAATACCTTTACATGTCAGGTTTACTTTGACAATCCACACTATCAATGCCTTTACATGTCAGGTTTGCTTTGGCAATCCACACTATCAATGCCTTTACATGTCAGGTTTACTTTGGCAATCCACACTATCAATGCCTTTACATGTCAGGTTTACTTTGACAATCCACACTATCAATGCCTTTACATGTCAGGTTACTTTGACAGTCCACACTATCAATGCCTTTACATGTCAGGTTTACTTTGACAATCCACACTATCAATGCGTTTACATGTCAGGTTTACTTTGACAATCCACACTATCAATGCCTTTTCATGTCAGGTTTACTTTGACAATCCACACTATCAATGCCTTTACATGTCAGGTTTACTTTGACAATCCACACTATCAATGCCTTTACATGTCAGGTTTACTTTGGCAATCCACACTATCAATGCCTTTACATGTCAGGTTTACTTTGACAATCCACACTATCAATGCCTTTACATGTCAGGTTTACTTTGGCAATCCACACTATCAATGCCTTTACATGTTAGGTTTACTTTGGCAATCCACACTATCAATGCCTTTACATGTCAGGTTTACTTTGACAATCCACACTATCCATGCCTTTACATGTCAGGTTTACTTTGACAATCCACACTATCAATGCCTTTACATGTCAGGTTTACTTTGGCAATCCACACTATCAATGCCTTTACATGTCAGGTTTACTTTGGCAATCCACACTATCAATGCCTTTACATGTCAGGTTTACTTTGACAATCCACACTATCCATGCCTTTACATGTCAGGTTTACTTTGACAATCCACACTATCAATGCCTTTACATGTCAGGCTTACTTTGACAATCCACACTATCAATGCCTTTACATGTCAGGTTTACTTTGGCAATCCACACTATCAATGCCTTTACATGTCAGGTTTACTTTGACAATCCACACTATCCATGCCTTTACATGTCAGGTTTACTTTGACAATCCACACTATCAATGCCTTTACATGTCAGGCTTACTTTGACAATCCACACTATCAATGCCTTTACATGTCAGGTTTACTTTGACAATCCACACTATCAATGCCTTTACATGTCAGGTTACTTTGACAGTCCACACTATCAATGCCTTTACATGTCAGGTTTACTTTGACAATCCACACTATCAATGCGTTTACATGTCAGGTTTACTTTGACAATCCACACTATCAATGCCTTTTCATGTCAGGTTTACTTTGACAATCCACACTATCAATGCCTTTACATCTCAGGTTTACTTTGACAATCCACACTATCAATGCCTTTACATGTCAGGTTTACTTTGGCAATCCACACTATCAAAGCCTTTACATGTCAGGTTTACTTTGACAATCCACACTATCAATGCCTTTACATGTCAGGTTTACTTTGGCAATCCACACTATCAATGCCTTTACATGTTAGGTTTACTTTGGGAATCCACACTATCAATGCCTTTACATGTCAGGTTTACTTTGACAATCCACACTATCCATGCCTTTACATGTCAGGTTTACTTTGACAATCCACACTATCAATGCCTTTACATGTCAGGTTTACTTTGGCAATCCACACTATCAATGCCTTTACATGTCAGGTTTACTTTGGGAATCCACACTAACAATGCCTTTACATGTCAGGTTTACTTTGACAATCCACACTATCAATACCTTTACATGTCAGGTTTACTTTGACAATCCACACTATCAATGCCTTTACATGTCAGGTTTGCTTTGGCAATCCACACTATCAATGCCTTTACATGTCAGGTTTACTTTGGCAATCCACACTATCAATGCCTTTACATGTCAGGTTTACTTTGACAATCCACACTATCAATGCCTTTACATGTCAGGTTACTTTGACAGTCCACACTATCAATGCCTTTACATGTCAGGTTTACTTTGACAATCCACACTATCAATGCGTTTACATGTCAGGTTTACTTTGACAATCCACACTATCAATGCCTTTTCATGTCAGGTTTACTTTGACAATCCACACTATCAATGCCTTTACATGTCAGGTTTACTTTGACAATCCACACTATCAATGCCTTTACATGTCAGGTTTACTTTGGCAATCCACACTATCAATGCCTTTACATGTCAGGTTTACTTTGACAATCCACACTATCAATGCCTTTACATGTCAGGTTTACTTTGGCAATCCACACTATCAATGCCTTTACATGTTAGGTTTACTTTGGCAATCCACACTATCAATGCCTTTACATGTCAGGTTTACTTTGACAATCCACACTATCCATGCCTTTACATGTCAGGTTTACTTTGACAATCCACACTATCAATGCCTTTACATGTCAGGTTTACTTTGGAAATCCACACTATCAATGCCTTTACATGTCAGGTTTACTTTGGCAATCCACACTATCAATGCCTTTACATGTCAGGTTTACTTTGACAATCCACACTATCCATGCCTTTACATGTCAGGTTTACTTTGACAATCCACACTATCAATGCCTTTACATGTCAGGCTTACTTTGACAATCCACACTATCAATGCCTTTACATGTCAGGTTTACTTTGGCAATCCACACTATCAATGCCTTTACATGTCAGGTTTACTTTGACAATCCACACTATCCATGCCTTTACATGTCAGGCTTACTTTGACAATCCACACTATCAATGCCTTTACATGTCAGGTTTACTTTGGCAATCCACACTATCAATGCCTTTACATGTCAGGTTTACATTGGCAATCCACACTATCAATGCCTTTACATTGCATGCATCAGCATTCTTGTAATAAGAATGAAATGATGAAAATTAGATGCTGTTGCTTGAGTTGCCATACAGAAAATCCATATGGGTTTTTTTCATGAAAAACATATAATATCCAATGTTAATAACAAATGTTGATATGGGTGCTCTCTGCATGTTTGTAGTAGAGTGCACTTTTATTTTCAGAACTGTAATGTATGCAAAGAATTATCAACCAACAATGTTAAATATCTTGTAAAAGGTTCAAATTTCACGTTTTGTCATAATGTAGTTTTCATTCATGTGATTGTAGAAGAGGTGTCTAGAAAACACCTCATGTTCACATAATCACCTGATTAAATTCACGCCAGAGGTGTCTGGAAATCACTTCTTATGTTCATATTAGATTCACGCCAGTAATATTATAATACATATGATTCTATCTCAGGAGTCAAAATACTTCCACATGACATACGAGGAGAACATCGCATGCCTCACAATCGCTGAAGCATATCTGGAAGATGAGGGCGAGTACGAATGTACAGCTGAGAATATCGCTGGAACAGCTACCTGTTGTTGTGATATTTACGTCAAAGGTGAGTCACATTACAGCTATTTCCTGGTTAGTCAGTCTGTCAGAGGCTCTAAGCGCTTCAGAGCTAATTTGTCATATTGCATTAGATAAGACATCATCTGTGCAACCTTCTTTTACAGGATCATCATAGTTTGTAATGACAGAAACTCGGTTGTATAGCGAAAAAATATTCGAAGTCCAGTAGCGGTTGTTTTGTTACTGGTTTTCATTCACAAGTCTCTCAATCTCACAGCACCTTATATATGAAAACAAGAATCTTTCATGCTGAGTTTGATGGGTGTGGCTTATGCACACTAGCGGATTACCTTTTGGGTGAATATAGTAAATTAAATTCCTCAAATTCAAAATCAACTACATAACTTGTAGCATGATGTTATAATCGATTATGTGATGAATGATGTAGATAGTTCATGACAAACACTTAATTGATGATGGACAAAGCATTGTTGTATGAATTGTATGTCTTTAGTATTTAATAAACATTCTGTTGAATATTTTGAAACAAATTTGAGTGGGTGCTGTTTGTCATAGGTAGCAACAGCATCCAGTCAAATTAGTTTCAAAACATTCAACAGCTTGACTGTATAGTTTTCTGGAAATTAAGATTCAGAGAGTACAGGGATCGATTCATTCCGGCATGGGAAAAGCATGGTTGGAGCTTAGCTAAAGATGGGCAGGGCACAGCTAAAACTGGAGTTCTTGATTACAGTCTGCTGCTAACCAAGGATGAGGTTATTACATGAATAAGAAATGTTAGATTTAGTACATATACTCAGTTTTTGTGCCATGCTAGAAATGCAAACATACACAAGCAATCAATCTATGTTGAGGGTAGGCACTAAATAGTCAAGCTTATTCTGTCCTAGGGTTGGGCGATTTTTCTATAATATCGTCAATATCGCGATATACCGAATACCGATACCGAAATCGTCATAATTACGAAAAATCGTAAATATCATCAATACCGACAGGACGATATTGCACTTTTAACTGTGAGCATAATATAAATAACTAAGTTAGAAATGTCATACTCTTACCTCTATTCGGTCCAGTAATAGTCTTTAAGTAATAATCTAGTCTGTCTAAGGTAATAAAAACTTAATAAACTCCAAAATAATCTGTGTTCATTTAATTCATGGTTTGTTTGCGCTAATAAAATGATTTAAAGTACAAAATAATCCTTTGTTGTTCACTTTTCATAATTGCATAAATAGACGACGCCATGTTTTTTCTTGCCTCATTCTGAGTATTAGTCAGTGGGGAATACCATTTGCACTACCCACATTTCATTCTGATGACGTCATTACTACAGTTCAAGCTATTTATCCATTAGTCATTGATCTGCATGGTTAAACATTCTTCTGACCGTGAAAGATTTAAACTTTAAAACTTTTGAGGTCGATAGGAAACCACACACACTTAATCCCTTATCAATACCACAGCTTGGAACGGTGGGTGAGGGGGCAGTTAATCTCTTGCTTTACCGCAATACGATTTTATGTTACTTTATACAATATATTTAGCATTTTTAAATGAATCAGATCAAAATTCATTCCACATATAACATTACGGATTTATTCTAAGTGAGAAACGTCCTTAAAATAAAGAATTTAGGCCTAATTATTTCCAGTTTTCTATCAGTTGTGGCAGGCTTGGCTGCAGAGTTAACTGGGTTAATTTCACACATCCCGGCTACGCCTTGAGATCAATGGATAAACCCGCTAAGTAGTGAGCGAATTTGAATAGGTCTACAATGGGGCAAATTAGTATTTAATATTACAGACCAAATAGAATCTGATATAATTGTTTCCAGTCTTCACGCTCGTTCTCGTTCAAAATCATGCAGTGTTATTTTATTAATTTGCATCGTCTATGCTAGCAGCGGCTGTGATAACAGCTGTCGGAATTCTGCAGTGTGAATTCTGATTGGCTCAAGTATGATACGGCGGCCAATCAGATTTCGTTCTGCAGAATTCCTTTCTGCGCGATGAAGTTAATGCGTATTCCTTGCTCAATCTTTTGACAGTTGTCGTGAGGTAAAGCGTGAGGTAAAGATAACATAAAATACAACACATTTTATTTTTCTTATTTGTGATGGGTTAGTTGCATTACATTCGTTGCTTTAAACTGTATATTGAAGGGTGTCAAAGTGTGGAATTTCGTGTATTAAATATGCGGAAATGGTAATCATGGCGATCTTAATTTATGGTTTCAATGCAACAAATTTAATGAAAATAACTTGCAGACACCACCAATTTGAAATACATGTTATTCTATGTTTACACCCTAACTCCACACCTCACCAAAATGACGATATATCATGATACCGCGGTATTTTAATGAGATACCGATATCGTCATACCTTGAGCAATATCGCCCAACCCTATTCTGTCCTATGTTCACAAGTTTATATATTAATCTATTTAGAAATATATACAAATCTTGTGCAGGATAAACCAGATATGACAGTTTGTGAACTATATTTAACTAAGATCTATGGTTATCCTAATAAAGCCTACTTATCAGAGATAAGTAAATGTCTGATACAAATCAGCTGCTCTCCTTTTAATTGTAAAGATTGGTTAAGAAATTCTAAGTTTTTGTTCACTGGGTGACCATTTGCATGCCAAGAGAAGACTGCATGACCATATGCTGGCCAAGAGAAGACTGCATGACCATATGCCGGCCAAGAGAAGACTGCATGACCATATGCCTGCCAAGAGAAGACTGCATGACCAGATCCCAGCCAAGAGAAGACTGCATGACCATATGCCAGCCAAGAGAAGACTGCATAACCATATGCCTGCAAAGAAAAGACTGCATGATCATATGCCGGCAAAGAAAAGACTGCATGACCATATGCCGGCCAAGAGAAGACTGCATGATCATATGCCAGCCAAGTGAAGACTGCATGACAATATGCTAGCCAACAGAAGACTGCATGACCATATGCCGGCCAAGAGAAGACTGCATAACCATATGCCGGCCAAGAAAAGACTGCATGACTATATACCGGCCAAGAGAAGACTGCATAACCATATGCCGGCCAAGGGAAGACTGCATGACTATATACCGGCCAAGAGAAGACTGCATGACCATATGCCAGCCAAGAGAAGACTGCATAACCATATGCCGGCCAAGAGAAGACTGCATGACCATATGCCGGCCAAGAGAAGACTGCATGACCATATGCCGGCCAAGAGAAGACTGCATAACCATATGCCGGCCAAGAAAAGACTGCATGACTATATACCGGCCAAGAGCAGACTGCATAACCATATCCCACCCAAGTGAAGACTGCATGACAATATGCCAGCCAACAGAAGACTGCATGACCATATGCCAGCCAAGAGAAGACTGCATAACCATATGCCGGCCAAGAAAAGACTGCATGACTATATACCGGCCAAGAGAAGACTGCATAACCATATGCCGGCCAAGGGAAGACTGCATGGCCATATGACAGCCAAGTGAAGACTGCATGTCCATTTGCAGGCCAAGAGAAGACTGTATGCCCATTTGCAGGCCAAGAGAAGACTGCATGACCATATGCCAGCCAAGAGAAGATTGCATGACCATATGCCTGCCAAGAGAATACTGCATGACCATTTTCAGGCCAAGAGAAGACACATTTTTAAATATGTGCCTTTGGAGTGACTGGCTCAATTATAAAGCCATTTAATCCAGTCATAAATTTTAAAGAATGTTATTTTCTTGGCCTGCCAATGGACATTATGAAAGACCACTGATATAATATTTAATGACTCCCAACTGTACATCGCCTGTGACTCTCGAACAGACGCTGCCACAGTCAGCTGTATTGAGGCCTGTGTTGATGAGATACATGATTGGATGCAAGCAAATTTGCTTGCATTGAAGGACGGTAAGACAGAAGTAGTCTGGCTCTCATCATGCAGCAGGGAAGCCGGTCTTCGGGTGGCCACATGTGATGTGCGTGTTGGTGAGGTGTATGTTTCTCCATCTACATCCGTTCATGATTTGGGGGTGATGATGGACTCGGCTGGACTCATGGATGACAAAATCAAGAAAGTATGTAACGGGGTGTCTCATTCACTATGGCATATAGGAAAAATCTGTTAACTTTTGGATCAGGCCAACACTGAGAAATTAGTGCATGGTTTTGTTACATCGAAGCTAGATTACTGTAATAGCTTGTTCTATGGTCTTCTGGACTACAAGATAAAAATAAAAATCAGCATATACAGAATTCTGCTGCTAGACTGGTCACCAGATGTAAACTAGATCGTCATGCGGATATGACTCCAGTACTCAAAGAGCTTCACCGGCTCCCAGTCGAATAGCGGATTCTGTTCAAAATTTTGCGCAGGATTTTCAAGGTTATACACTACGGTGAGTCAGCGCCTAGCTAGCTCACTGATATCATTAATGTTCAAAAGCCTTCATACCGCACTAGGAGTAGCGTTGAGGTGAAGCTGACCCCTTTCTCTTATAAATCCCATGGCAAGAGAACCTCGAAACAGTACGGTGACACCGCCATGAGTGTAGTGGCACCGAAACTGTGGAACACTCTTCCACTTGAGTTGAGATCTTTGACTAAATTTACCAATTTTAAATCAAACCTAAACACATTTATTTTTAAACAACATTTTAGTTAATGTGTATGTGTCATTGCTTTGTGTTATTTATTATATGATATACTTGTTTTTATTATACATGTACAGACTGTTGAGACTTGTCAATGGTCTTTAAAAAAAAAAAATTATTATTATTATTATTAGCTCACCTGGCCAGAATGGCCAAGTGAGCTTATGCCATGGCGACCGTCCGGCGTCTGTCCGGCGTCCATCCGTCTGTCCGTCCGTCCATCCGTCTGTCCGTCCGTCAACTTTTTCCTTTAAACGACTTCTCAAGAACCACTAGGCCGATATCAATTATCTTTGGCAGGAAGTATCCTTAGGGCATAGGGATCCAAGTTTGTTCAAACGAAGCCGATCGGCCAATTTGGCCGGTGGCCAATTTGGATTTTGGCCGATTTTAGGAAATGTCTTTAAAAATCTTCTTCTCAGAAACCGCTTGGTGGATCGAAGCAAAGCCCATGAAATATGATCTAGGTAGGGCAAGAGCTGAACCAAGTTTGTTCAAGGGAACTTGATTGGCCAAATGGTTCAGCGGCCATTTTGGTTGACATAGTTTTAGTGAAAACGACTTCTTCTCCAGAACCGCCGAAGGGATCAGGCCGAAATTTGGCAGATATGATTAGGGACTAAAGGCCATTAAAGTTTGTTCAAGGGAAGTTACTCCGTCAAAAAACATGGTGCAGTCGGCCAATCAAATTACAGCATGTTTGGTGGCCTTATTGGATTTTTTTATTTGATGGATTTTGAGGCTGAAATTGGTTTTATACAGGTTTTTTGGGTATTCTGATCACAAATTTGCAATTTTCAAAGCTGTCGGATAAACGGTTTGGTGGCCATCTTGGATCATTTTCCCGCCAAAAGCTCCCATACTAAAGCAATGGGAAATTTAAAATGTCTACTTTTCGAAAACTTATGGGACGATTTCAATTATATTTGGCAGGAAGCATCCGTAGGTTGTAGAGATTCAAATTTGTTTAAACGAAGCCGATCGGCCAATTTGGCCGGTGGCCATCTTGATTTTTGGCCGATTTTTTGAAACGTCTAAAAATCTTCTCCGAAACCGCTTGGTGGATTGAAACAAACCCCATGAAATATGATCTAGGGCAAGAGCTGAACCAAGTTTGTTCAAGGGAACTTGATTGGTCAAATGGTTAGGCGGCCATTTTGGTTGACTTAGTTTTAGCCAAAACTGCTTCTCCAGAACCGCTGAAGTGATCAAAATTTGGCAGATCTAATTAGGGATTAAGGGCCATTCAAGTTTATTCAAGGGAAGTTGATCCATTAAAAAAACATGGGCGCAGTGGGCCAATCAAAATACAGCATGTTTGGCGGCCATATTGGATTTTTTTATTTGATGGATTTTGACGCAAAAATTTGTTTAGTACAGGGTTATGAGTATGCTGATTTCAACCATGCCATTTCTGAATCTATCAGATAAACGGCTTGGCGGCATGTAGTAAAATTGGCATTTAGTACAGGTGGTCTTTATAGCATGTTTAACTGCATTCTAAAACCCTTGTAATCATTTGACAGAGTGACCAAACTCACTTAGCAGCAGTTGTTCACTAGTTCAAAATAATAATTTGACTGAATGTCATTGCTGCCTTAGAATGCAACAACTTTCAGTCAAATAAATATCAAAATATTCAAAGTCATATATGTCAGCATACACAATACATATCTTAGATATTTAGCCAGCATAGGAAAACATTTAATCTTGTAATTTAAAACCACAACTCTAATTCTCAGGATTGAAATGAAATTAATACCCTGTGAGGTAGTGAGCTGATGAAGTGTACCATATTCACATACTGATTCTAAAAGATTTATTTAATTAATTCATCATTAACCCTTTAACACTCATATCAGCCAAAAACGGCTTCTGCAGTGGTCGTGAGAAATGGCCATTTGCCGACTAAAAGAAGACGGTTTTTGAAAATTTACCACTGGAATGACTGGCTCGATTATTCCAGTGATACATTTTCAAAATGCTCCATATCTTGTCCTGCAAATAGACATAAACTAAAATTTTTGCTTTACTGATAAATCATGACCATTAAAGGGTTAAGAAACCGGCTACCATAAGAGGCTTTCTTCTGATTCTCACTTGAGTGGTGTCTTAATACAAGTTTGACTGCATGTCATAAATTTCTGTTATTAGTACTGATGTCTTCTTTTTTTGCTTAAATATTGTTCAAAAGAACCTTTGCAAAATAACCATTTGACTGAAAGTCATTGGAAGTGGCACTGGTTGATGTGAAACTCCATAAAGATTAGTTGAGTTGTAAATGTTCCAGGTGAGCGACACAGGCCCCTTGGGCCTCTTGTTATTATTATTATTATTATGATTATTATTAACTCACCTGGCCGGAATGGCAAAGTGACCTTATGCCATGGTGACTGTCCATCGTCTGTCCGGTGTCCGTCTGTCCATCAATCTGTCCATCCGCCCGTCTGTCTGTCCATCCGTCCATCTGTCCGTCAACTTTTTTTTTTAAACAACCTCTTCTCAAGAACCACTGGGCCGATTTCAATTATATTTAGCAGGAAGTATCCTTAGGGCATATGGATCCAAGTTTGTTAAAACAAAGCCGATCGGCCAATTTGGCCAGTGGCCATCTTGGATTTTGGCCGATTTTAGGAAATGACTTTAAAAATCTTCCCCGAAACCGCTTGGTGGATCGATTCAAAACTCATGAAATATCATATAGTGCAAGAGCTGAACCAAGTTTGTTCTAAGGAACTTGATTGGCCAAATGGTTCAGCAGCCATCTTGGATGACCTAGTTTTCGTGAAAACAACTTATTCTGCAGAACCACTGAATGGATCGGGCTGAAATATTGGGGATATGATTATGGCCTAAGGGCCATTAAAGTTTGTTCATGGGAAGTTGATCGGTAAAAAACATGGCCGCCGTGGACCAATCAAATTTTAGCGTGTTTGACTTGCATATTCAATTTTTTTAATTTGATGGATTTTGAAAGCCAAATTGGTTTTCTTAACTCCGCTTACTTGTCAGTCAGTTGTCGTATAGCGATGACCCCATCCGTCTTCTGTATGTCCATCCATCCATCTGTCTGTCTGTCTCACCAACAATGGTGGCTCATTTTGTTATTTCTTGACGGATTGACACCAAACTTGGTCACAATGTTGATGTTGGTATATAATATATGTGTTGTGAAAATGAAACAGATAGGACGTCAAATGCCAGAGTTACCGCTCCTTAAATATTTGCAGTCTCACTTTCATAGGGCAAATACAGGTTTGTTCCCACCATCCATTGAGTTATCACTATGTCAGATTTTATTGCCAAACTAGATATTAAATTCCAATTAACAGATTAACCTTTCCAATACTGCCGAAATATTTAAGATTTGTATTATGTGCTCTGACATCTATGCGCTTAAAAATATTTTGAAATGTATTTGATTGAAAGTTGTTGCTGCCTTAGGCAGCAGTGAAAGTTGTTGCTGCCTAAGGCAGCAATGATTTCAGTCAAATTATTTTTTAAATCAACTCCAGCTCACCCTACCTCTGCTGCTAACTTGGTGATTCAGCCAGATGCGCATGTGTTAAATGGATTGTGTGGTGGTGGGGAATAACCTGCTATAAAGACCACCTACCTGCCTTTAGAGACCATTTTCTTCAATAATTGTATTTAAACCTCTAATAACTGTCTGACTGAGTTTTTGCAGACAACATATTCCAAAGGTTATATCTCTGAACCTGATAAATATATTGAAAACAATTGGACTGAAATTGTTGGTGGCTAAGCCGCCAACAACTTTCAGTCGAATTGTTTTCAAAATATTCAACAAGTGAAGAGCTTTTGAAAATTGAAATTATTGGCTTGCACCAGTGAGACAGTTAAGAAACCAGCTGTAGTTAGCACTGATATCATCTATTTTTACTTAAACATTGTTCAAAATCACTAATGCAAAAAAACAGTCCAGAGATTGTTGTCAATATCTCGAAAACTAAACCATTTGACTGAAAGTCATTGGAAGTGACACTGATGGATGTAAAACTTAAGTAAGATTAGTTGAAATGCCAATGTTCCAGGTGAGCGATACAGGCCCATTGGGCCTCTTGTTGTTGTTATTATTATTATTATTATTATTATTATTATTATTATTATTATTATTATTATTAGCTCACCTGGCCAGAATGGCCAAGTGAGCTTATGCCATGGCGACCGTCCGGCGTCCGTCCATCCGTCCGTCCATCTGTGTCTGTCTGTCTGTCTGTCTCTCTGTCTGTCTGTCTGTCTGTCCGTCCGTCCGTCCGTCCGTCAACTTTTTCCTTTAAATGACTTCTTCTCAATAACCACTGGGCCGATTTCAATTATATTTGGCATGAAGTATCCTTAGGGCATAGGGATCCAAGTTTGTTCAAACAAAGCCAATCAGTCGATTTGGCCGGTGGCCATCTTGGATTTTGGCCGATTTTAGGAAATGGCTTTAAAAATCTTCTCCGAAACCGCTTGGTGGATTGAATCAAAACTCACAAAATATCATATAGTGCAAGAGCTGAACCAAGTTTGTTCGAAGGAACTTGATTGACCAAATGGTTCGGCGGCCATCTTGGATGACTTAGTTTTCGTAAAAACGACTTATTCTGCAGACCCGCTGAACGGATCGGGCTGAAATTTTGGGGATATGAGGGACTAAGGGCCATTAAAGTTTGTTCATGGGAAGTTGATAGGTAAAAAACATGGCCGCCGTGGACCAATCAAATTTTAGCGTGTTTGGCTGCCATATTCAATTTCTTTTATTTCATGGATTGTGAAGCTGAAATTGGAACTGGAACTTCTGAAGCGATCTGGCTAAGATTTGGGGAGTATAATTAGTCAATGGCGGCAAGTGAAATTTGTTCGCAAAAAATTGATTGGTAAAACAGTATCGCCACCGTGGACCAATCAAATTGAAGCATTTGGGGGCCATTTTGAACTTTTTTATATGATGGATTTGGATGGAGAAAATTGCTATACATATGTTAGTTGATGATCTGCATGGTGTGTTTTAAAATGAACGAGATCCATATGTAAAGGGCGGAAATATTTAGATTTTAATTTTCTTCTTTATTATGTAGTAGAAGACAATTTGCTATAGGCTCTAATAAAAATGATTAATGCGACATTTGATTTTCATTTTATATCTCGTTACTATGGTGGTAATAAATGACATTTGCTACTGTAAATGCTCTAGGCAAACAGATTAATATAATGGGGATTTAATTGCCATTTAATACCAGTTGACCATCTGCCCGATTAACCCATGAATGTATTAATGTCAATATAAACTTGCACTTAATGTAGATGCTAAGGATAGCTGATGAATATTTTTCAAAACAATTTGACAGGAGATTGTTCCTGCCTATTAAACCTTCTACTAGTGAAATATTAGATTTTGTATTAACCCGTATACTGCAGAATGTTAACATTTATTTCATTGATTTTGTACTAATTTTCCAGTATCCATTAAGAAATATTGGAAAGGTAAATTGTCACACACTTCGTATATTTTTTACTGCTGAATGGCCAATCCCTGATTAACCTATTTACTGCTGAATGGCCAATCATCTAGCTGAATTTTGTGACCAGTTTTGTGTCTGTATATAAATCTTCTCCATAGCCACCTAAGTGATTGATCCGAATGACAAGTATTATTATTTAGAGCAGTTACTAAAAAGTGAATTTCACCAGAGAAAGTTTGTATACAATTTGTACACATTGATCCCTGAATTTCATGTAACATGTTGAATATTTTGAAACTAATTTGACTGTGTGTTGTTGCTGCAACAACGCCCAGTGAAATAGTTTCAAAATGTTCAACATAATGTTAAAAACATAGGGCTTAACCCTCTTATGATGAAGCCGGCCAAACCGGCCTCTGCAGGGGTCTTGAGGAATGTCGATTAGTAGGCCAAGTGAAAACTATTTCTGAAAATTTACCACTGGAATTCCAGTGGCAAAATTTCAAAATACAAATTTTTTGGCCTGCAATAAGACATTCAACAAGAAAATGTTTAGTTTTTTTGACAAGATTTAATCATTAAAGGGTTAATTGTTAAGGACATAGGGCTTGCAATTTGTACAATAGATGGACATTATAACCCTGTCTAGCATAGCTAGGAATCGGAGGGGCATTGCTGGCAATGGATACCTCTATGTTTTTATGACTGTAATAAATAAACAACAACGCTCGCTAACTGGTCCCATCAGACTATGGGACATATTCAGTATTTTAAAGATTCATTTGGAATGAGATTACATTATAGAGTACCTTAAGTTATTTAATAATTTTATGTCCCTCTCTTCCTGTGATAGCACTTTGAAAGAATGCGCACACCAGGCAGTCTTTGACGAGCTGTGTCAGAGGGCTTATCTTAGTTAAATATCACTGATGTGCATAGCTGCATATGCAGTGCATTAAGGTCAATCTATGGACAGTAACATCATTATTTTTAAGTTCATGGCAAATTATGAGCCTCGGTCTCCAAAATCATTTCATTTTTTCAACTGCCCTGTATTAACCCGCCTTTACTGACAAATTCTTATGCGCCAAATGAGATCGTTATTGACAGAATTATGATGTCGATTCCGAACAGAAATATACTGAAAATTATTGTTGACTAGGGTATCAACATCATGCAGCCAAATTTTTTTTTTAAATCAGCCAAATCGTTTTAGGTTTCTTTGATAACTGTTGATAACTGTTCTGAAAATAGAATAAAATAGACTGTTACACTGTTTATTCATTTGAACACGCAATCATGAAATGTTTTAGTGTCATGTAAAGAATGAATGAGACCAATGATAGGGGTCAAACCACAGTGGGTGGGGGGGGGGGGTGATAATTACCCTGCATAGAAAAGGCTAGCATTTCAATTTCGCACTGATCTCAACACAATTATTTATCCAATGATCGATTTAAAAACGCTTTTATTTCTGAAGATAGTTGTGCGGAGAGCCAACTTAATGTTTTGAAAGAACGTTGACTGAATGTTGTTGCTACCTAAGGAGACAATTACGTTCAGTCAAATTGTTTTTAAGTAACCAGCTAGGGCATTTTTCCAGGAACTGGTGATGAATTGAGCATTGAGCAGGGTTAAATAGATAATCGATGCATTGAGCAGGGTTAAATGGATAGTCGGAGAAGTGATATCAATAAACGTCCAAATGCAAAATTAACCCGTTTCCTTCTAGCAGGGCTGAAGAAACTAGTGAAATTATGCCACAACTGCTTGTATGTAGTGAAACAAGACTGGATTTTTGTGAGAAATCTTGTAGCCTACTTGACAATTATCGTATTATGTTTGTTGAAACCTGTTGCTATTTAGGGTAGCAGCAACTTTCAGTCATGAGTATTTATCTGTAGGGAACTGAAATATTTAATATGATGATTGTCCGAGTTTGTTTACATTTCTCTCAGCATATATAACGAGTTGTTGCTTCACCGCCCATTCACTCACCACCCACCCCCGTATGTAATGCTATTTTGTCACATGTAATGAAGCCACTCTATTTTGCGTCAAAGTAAAATAGCCATTATGGAGTTTGTTTGGACAATTATGTTGCTGGAATGAGTTGCTAAATTGTTGCTATCAGTCACATTGGCCAGAATTCAATAAGGATGATTAAACCAGGTTTAGCCTAAACCGGGTAACAAATCACAAAGTAATTGCGATGTTAGTTTTATAGATAGCGCGATATCTCCAACTTTTCATTGTTTGAGAGCTAGGTCATGCCCCGTGAAAGAGGTGTAGCCTAAATTAAGTTTTAAATAATTGCCCGTGTTCTATGTCTATTCAGCGCCATGCCCAATTTGGCCGGGTTGTAGCGTAAGCACTGAGGCTGATATTCCTCCACGCTTGGACAATCTGTATTAGTGAGAGAACTCAAAGCCGATGGTATGATTTTGTCCAAATTGCGCCGTAGATTGGAATCTATATAGTCAATGATAGTATTTAATTATGTACATATGATCATTCCGTTGCTGAATTATGTTGCTAAAACTTAGCACAAAACACCGGCATTATTTTTAGAGGTCCAATTTGGTAGTTTGTTCATTATTGAAGCTAGTCAATTTGGGTTGTTTTTGGCTCTTGATCATGAAAGGGTCTGTATTGAAAACTAGTTGTACACTGCCGTTAATAAAGAAGTGTGCGCCTGTACCGCAATTCTGGCTAACGTAAGGTGCACGTAAAACTAACCCACCAATTTCGATTGTTCGATTCATTTTGTGGCTGTTCTTTAAATTATAGTGTTCCAATGTTTCTTTTTGATGATGATGTTGCGGAATGTTGTTGCTCTCGGGCACAGCAGCAGCATCTTAGGAACCGGGAATTCAGAAGCATTGGCCATGCTGTTTAAAGGGTGGGACAAATTGGGTATTTTTGAAATCTGCAATCAAATGTCATGACATTTTAAATACGCATGGCTGTTCATTGTGATGTTGCAAGATCATACACATATATCAATGTATTAGCTGATGTTGGTGCATGCATTTTGCACTCGGTACCATTCCATCTTGTGTCATCATACAATAGGATCACATTATAATATGAGAGAGAGAGAGAGAGAGAGAGAGAGAGAGAGAGAGAGAATGGCAGGAGCGAGGGAGGGATTGAGGGAAGGGAGAAGGGTGGGAGCAGGAGACGGAGGGGAGAGAGGGTGGAGAGACAGAGAGGATAATGTTTCAAAAATAGTCTTCTTTCGATATGCATACAGACATTTTCCAAGACTACCACAGAAGCCGTTTTGGTCAGCGTAAGCGTAAGTGTTAAAGAGTTAGCTAGATAGATAGAGTTATTACACAATAGGCAATTGGCCTTTGAGTGAATACAATGCTATTTATTATGCATTGCATGGCGGACAAATTATTTGCATTGTGTCCACACATATGTCGCAACCCGCTCCAGCCCCTGAACACACACATGCAGTGCACGCATGTTTTGTATGTGGATAACTATTACAAATGTGGTGGAAAAAGTACTATAATATATGCTGACATTTACTCCTTTATTGACCAAGTTTAGTCAATGAAAACATTGTTATTGAAGGCAGCAACAGCGTTCACTAAAACATAGATGCTGATGTATGTTGATGGTGGTTTTTTAAGTATTAGCGATCAATTGCCATATAGGATCACATGACCTTTATTAAGGGTTGTTTTAAAAACATAGCTATTGGTGATTGTTTCTTAACTATTAGCGGTAAAATTATTGCATATGACCACCTATCTAAGGGGACCACTTGAGTTGTTACTCTAAAAACACATTGCTATTCCTGTATAGGACCACCCATCTAAGCGATTATTTAGCCTAATGCATAGGACTACCTATCTAAGGTAGACCACTTGAGTTTTATTGATAACCACCATGCATATATATGGTTGAAACGAGTGAGAGGGAGAGAGAGGAGAGGGAGGAGAGAGGGGGTTGGGGTGGAGGGGGGAGGGGGTAGTTGAAGGGACAAGGGAGATAGAGTTGCATCAACTATGTGATGATATGTAATATATCATTATGTTCCAGCCCTAATACGTCTACAATGGCTAATTGCAACATGTGTTTGTTGCATCGGTCCTGTTCTGAAGCCATGAAATACTAAACGATATCGGTTGCATGTTGCTATTGCTGCTAGTTGATGAAAAATTAATACAGTTACATAACGCATAGAGACATTTGAACGCGAAACGTGCATAAATTCTGGGAAATTTGGATAAATCACTACGTTTCAGCCTTAATAACTTTGCAACGACCAGTAGCAAGAGGTTTCTGTTGCAAGGGTCGTATTCAGAGGTTGACACATACTAAAACATCTGAGATATGTGTTACAGTTGTTACTAGTTCATTAATTATTAATAGGATTACATAGCGTGCTTGGCACATGAAACGTGTATAAATTAGTGGAAATTAAGGAAAAGATCGCTATGTTCCAGCTTTAATAATGTTTCAACGGCCACTAGCAACTGCTTTCTGTTGCATGGGTGGTGTTCATAGATTATGAAATACTAAGGAGCTCGAGTTTTCCATTGCTATTTCTATTAGTTAATTAATTATTAATACGCTTGCATAGTGCGTTAAATGTGATACAGGAAAATATTTAATAATATGGAAGTGGATCACTTGAATTTTATTGATGGCGATTCTCAGAAACACTGCTCTTAGAGATGGGAGACCTATCAGAGCTATCTTGATAACAAGGGAGATCAATCTGACCAGAGTAATTTTACTGAACAATTAACACTTACCTCACTTTTTAGCAAAAAATACGACCGTGACCTATCACATAAATGATAGAAATTGTAATTAAAATGTTATCTTTAATTGGCCTAGATTCGAAACATGCGAGGATGATATATTTAAAGGTTCCAATCATGGCCACTCACGAATGCAACTCAAGCTAACTAAAGGTAGCTCAATAGCTATTATGGCATAGCCGCCTGTGCCCATCAAATCAGAGTATTTAGCTGGACATTTTGAACTTTTGATTTGAAAGATTTTGATGGTGAAAATGTCTACCTATAAGTTGTTTCCTTGCACGAGCTCAGATTTGGCACTTTTGAAGGTGTCTCATGTACGTTGTATAGTGGATTAATGTGATGGGGATTTAATTGTCATTTAATGCAAGTTGACTATGGGGCTGGTTAGCTCATGAATTTATGAATGCCAATCTAAAACTTACACTTATTATCCCAACGTTTTAATAAAATGTTGGGGATATTGTAATCGCCTTTGTCCATCTGTCTATTTGTTTATCCGCCTGTCCATCCGTCCATCACACTATCTCCTACCAAACCATTCAGTGGAATTAAATCAAATTTGGTATATGGGTTATCATATGATTCCACTTTGCAAGACCATATTTAGATTTGGCTCCTTTCCAAGGGGGCGAGGCAGGGGTCAACAGGTCAAATCAGTTGTAACGCAACTCCTCTGAAATCGTTAGACAGAACACAACCAAATTTGAGATCTGAGTTACCCATATGATTGCAGAGGGCGTAATGCCATTTAGATTTGGCTTCGTCGCCCCGCCCCACCACCACAGGGTGTGTGGAAGTGGTCAAAGGGTAAAATTTTAACCTGCGGAAATTGATTGTAATGTATCTGCTCCGAAACCGCTGGACGGAATTCAACCAAATTTGGTATGTCAGTTATCCATATCAACCTGGAGTGGATGAGCACATGCACATTTGGCCCCGGCCCCAGCGGTTGGGGATGGTTTCGAAAGGTCATATAATTGATTGTAATGCAACTCCTCTGGCACTGTTGGACAGAATTAAACCAAATTTAGTATGCCAGGTACCCATATCGATGTAGAGTGGATGAGCACATTTGTATTTGGCCCGGTGCCCAGGAGGTTGATTGTAAATCAACTCCTCGGACACTATTGGACGAAATTCAACGAAAATTTGCATGTGAGTTACCCATATGATTGCAGAGTGCAAACCGACGTTTACATTTGGCTCCATCCCCTGGGGTCAGTTGTGGGGGTGTAAAAAGTTCAAAGCGGTGAACGTGGGGATTTGTGATGACGTGTCATCGACCGATTCAATCTAGTTGTAGATGCTAAGGATATCTGCTGAATATTCTTCAAAACAATTTGACTGCAGGTTGTTCCTGCCTATTAATAATTCTACTGTTGAAATATTAGATTTGTATTAACCCTTATACTGCAAAATGTTAAGTTTTACTTCATTGATTTGGTACTGATTTTCCAGGGTTGACTAAGAATAATAGAAAGATAAAATTGTCATGCACTTCTAAACCTGTTTACTGCTGAATGGTCAATCCCTTATTTACCTGCTTTCTACTGAATGGTCAATCATCTAGCTGAATTATTTGACCGGTTTTGTGAGTATATATAGATCTCCTCCAAAGATACCTAGGCGATTGATCCGACCGACAAGTAATATTATCTTAAGCAGTTCTAGAAACGGAATTTCAACAGCGAACTGGATTGAATATGAAGTACAAGAAAAGAGTTTTTTGTTCGAGTGCAGGTACTCATGGAAGCCGTATATCTGTTCCTGGAACAGATCTAGTTATTATTATTATTATTATTATTATTATTATTATTGTTAGCTCACCTGGCCTGAAAGGCCAAGTGGGCTTATGTCGTGGCGACCATCTGTTGTATGTCCGTCGTCTGTCTGTCCGTCCGTCCGTCTGTCAGTCCGTCCGTCCGTCTGTCAGTCCGTCCATCAACTTTTCCTTTAAACAACTTCTCAAGAACCGCTGGGCAAATTTCAATTATATTTGGCAGGAAGCATCCTTTGGGCATAGGGATCCAAGTTTATTCAAATGAAGCTGATCGACCAATTAGGCCGGTGGCCATCTTGGATTTTGGCCGATTTTTAGAAACATCTCAAAATCTTCTTCTCCGAAACCGCTAGAGGGATTGAAGGAAACCTCATGAAAATCTCAAGTTTGTAATTTTCGAAGTTATCGGATAAATGGTTTGGCGGCCATCTTGGATCATTTTCCTGCCAAAAGCTCCCATACTAAAGCAATGGGAAATTAAAAATATCTTCTCGAGAACTACCAGGCCGATTTCAATTATATTTGGTATGAAACATCCTTAAGCCATCGAGATTCAAGTTTGTTCAAACGAACTCGATTGGCCAATTTGGCCGGCGACCATCTTGGATTTCAGACGATTTTTAGAAATGTCTTTAAAAATCTTCTCCTCCCAAACCATTTGAGGGATCGATTCAAAACTCACGAAATATGATATAGGGTAAGTGCTGAATCAAGTTTGTTCAAGGGAACTTGATTGACCGAATGGTTCAGCGGCCATCTTGGATGACCTAGTTTTCACAAAAAAAACTTCTTCCCCAGAACAGCTGAAGCGATCAATACGAAATTTGTGATATATAATTAGCAACTAAGGGTGATTAATATTTGTTCAAGCGAAGTTGATTCATCAAAAAACATGGCGGTGGTGGACCAGTCAAAATATAGTGTGTTTGGCAGCTATATTGGATTTTGTTTGTTGATGGATTTTGAGGCCGAAATTCGTTTTATATAGGTTTTTGGGTATTCTGATCTCAACTTTACACAATTTTCAAAACTGTCGGATAACCGGTTTGGCAGCCATCGTGGATCATTTTCCCGCCATACTAAAGCAATGGGAAATTTAAAATGTCTTCTCGAGAACTGCTGGACCGATTTGAATTATATTTGGCAGGAAGCATCCTTATGGCATAGAGATTTCATTTTGTTCAAACGAAGCCGATGGGCCAATTTGGCCAGTGACCATCTTGGATTTCGGCCGATTTTTAGAAATGTCTTAAAATCTTGTTCTCCGAAACGGCTTGGTGAATCGATTCAAAACTTATGAAACCTCATCTAAGCAAAGAGGTAAGCCAAGTTTGTTCAAGACAATTTGATTGACCGAATGGTTCGGCAGCCATCTTGGATGACCTAGTTTTCCAGAAAACGACTTCTCCAGAACCGCTGAATGGATCAAGCCAAAATTTGGGAGATATGATTAGAGACTAAGGGTCATTAAAGTTTGCTCAAGGGAAGTTGCTCCATCAAAAAACATGGCCGCTGTGAGCCAATCAAAATGTAGCGTGTTTGGTGGTCATATTGGATATTTTTATTTGATGGATTTTGAGGCCAAAACTGGTTCTATATATGTTTTTGGGGATTCTGAGCTCAAATTTGCAATTTTCGAAATTCTCGGATAAGCGGTTTGGTGGCCATCTTGCATAATTTTCTCGTCAAATCTGACAGGCTGATTTCAATTATATTTGGTAGGAAACATCCTTAGGGCATAAGGATCCAAGTTTGTTCAAATGAACCCGATCGACCAATTTTCCCAGCGGCCATTTTGGATTTCGACCAATTTCAGGAAATGTCTTTAAAAATCTTCTCCGAAACCACTTGGGGAATCTTCATCTAGGCCAAGAGGTAAGCCAAGTTTGTTTAAGAGGGCTTGATTGACCAAATGGTTCAGCAACCATCTTGGATGACCTGGTTTTCACGAAAATGACTCCTCCAGAACCGCTGACGGGATCAGGCCAAAATTTGGGCCATTAAAATTTGTTCAAGGGAATTTGATCCATCAAAAAAACATGGGCGCTGTGGGCCAATCAAAATGTAGTGTGTTTGGCGGACATATTTCACTTGCAAAAATTCCCACAAACTCATTTAAAAGACTGCTAAACCACTCACCAACAATTTTGACAAAAATTTATGGCGCTCCAGGTGAGCGACACAGGCCCCTTGGGCCTCTTGTTATTATTATTATTATTATTATTGTTATTATTATTATTATTATATTTGGAAACTAATTTAATTTGGAATGGCTTTCTAGAACACAGCTACATTGCTATGGAAACATCTTGCAGATCTTTGTCCCTAATCAAGATTTACATGGACACTTAAAATGAAGAAGTATGTGCGCATTGTGTGATTTCTGAGAAATAGCAGCAAATAGAGAAGATAAATAGACAGATGAAAATACCTCTGTCTAACATAGGAATGAGAGTAATAATAATAATAATAATAATAATAATAGTAATAATAATAATAATAATAATAGTAATAATAATAATAATAATAATAATAATAATAATAGTGGTATATGTTTTAACAACAGAAGCATCAACAGAGGTTGAAAGTTCAGCATCAAAGTCTAAATCGTCTTCCAAAAAGGAGAAACCAAAGGTGTTAGATATGAAGCCTAAAGAAGTTGCTGTATATAAAGGGAGGACATTCCAGATTGAAGCTCACTTTTCAGGAGAGCCAGAACCAACTGTGAGATGGCTCAAGGACAAAAAAGAAATGAAATCTAGTATGTATTACAGGAAGAGTTTTTATCTCGCCTTTCACGAAGTGAAAAAGATTTTGGGAGAGTGTGAAAAATGTCAGCATCTATTAAGCTTTCTCAACATGACATTTGCACCAACAAGGGGTTATCCGATTAAAAAAACAACTTCACAGATGTGTTCTATGCGATGCTTAGGACTAGTCTGCATCAAAATTATATCAACTTTTTAACCTTTTCAATGCTTTTGTCATGTTTGAACATAGAATATTTTATGGGCCCAGGTTTATCTTTCTTGGCTGCATTAATCCTGTCTATACAAGGGTTAGGACTAGTCCATACCAAAAAGAAATCGACTTTCAAATTTTTCCCACAATATTTTGGCTTTTGAACGTTGACTATTTTATGGCTTGGCTGATTTGCATGCAGGTTATATATCCTGGTTATGGTTCTTGGTTAAGCATTTTTCAAACAACATTTACAGCCCCAAGGGGTTGTGCGATTTGAATAAAACTTCAAAGATTTGTTCTATACTATGTCTTGAACTAGTCCATAGCAAAATGAACTTGACTTTCAAATTTTTCCCATATTTTTTCGCCCTTTGAACTTTATTTTATGTTATTTTAAGGCTTACAGGTTTTATAGCCAGGTATAGGTTTTGGCTGCATTAAGCTTTTTTCAAATGACATTCGCACCCACAAGGAGTTATGCGATTTTAATAAAACTTTACAGATTTGTTCTAAGCGATGTTCAGAACTAGGCCATAGCAAAATGAAATTGACTTTCAATTTCCCCCCAGATTTTTCGTCGTTTGAACATTGATTATTTTAGGGCTGATTTGTATGCAGGTTATATAGGCAGGTAAAGGTTTTGGCTGAGTTAAGCTTTTTTTAAACAACATTTACACCCACAAGGGGTTGTCCGATTTTAATAAAACATCACAGATTTTGTCTATATGATGTTTAGGACTAGTCCACATTAAAAAGAAATTGACTTTCAAATTCTTTCTAGATTATATCAGCGTTTGAAGTTTGATTATTTTCTGGCTGATTTGTATGCAGGTTATATATATAGGTTTTTGCTGCGTTAAGCTTTTTTCAAACAACATTGTTAATATTGTTTCAAATGGCAATATCATCAGCAAAGACTTATCCAGTTTAGATAAAATGTTGTGATTTGCTAAATGTAGCCTGCACCATATTAATGTAGTTGCTTTTGAAAATGTTTCTTCTTTTTTCAGTGCATGAACTGTGCATTGTTTGGACCATATGCCTTTCGGTCAGTCTTGGTATGTCAGTAGTGATTGTACTGCAGGTTACTACTGGGCAGCAAGGCTTTATGGTTCAGTCTCCAAGCTATGCTTCTATGAAGATATGCTTGCCCATTGGGTAGTACCATGGGTGTTTTGATTCGACATGTGGATTGTCAAATTTCAAGATGAGGCTATCCAGTGGTCCATCATATCCCGTAATGTATAATTAATATACAGGTAAGCTGTTTGCTATCTTTTATAACCATTGTTGTATATATGTAGATTGATTGGACAATAATTTTTCACAGAATATTTAATGCAGTGCAGACCGGGTCCTGCGGCAACATAAGAAGGCGAGATGTTTGGTATCTTCTGATACCTCTTGTTATATTATCTGCCGTCTTATCCACGACTTTTGCTTCCATTTGTGTGCACATCCATCCATCCATCTGACTGTCCATCCGTGCTTGCATCCATCCATGATTGTAAGCACATTCTTATTTCTTATTCGATAACTTAGCCTCTAATGGAATATGTTGGTGAAGCTTGATGATGAGGTTGATTATGGGCTAACAAGAAGCTTCATGACCAGGTTGATTATAGGCTAGCAAGACGCTTCATGATCAGGTTGATTATAGGCTAGCAAGAAGCTTCCTGGTCAGGTTGACTATAGGCTAGCAAGAATCTTCATGATTAGGTTAACTATAGGTTTGCAAGAATCTTTATGGGAAGGTTGACTATAGGCTAACAGGAATCTTCATGATCAGATTGACTATAGGCTAGCAAGAATCTTCATGATCAGGTTGACTATAGGCTACCAAGAATCTTCATGATCAGGTTAGCTATAGGCTAGCAAGAAGCTTCATGATCAGGTTGACTATAGGCTAGCAAGAAGCTTCATGATCAGGTTAACTATAGGCTAGCAAGAAGCTTCATGATCAGTTTAACTATAGGCTAGCAAGAAGCTTCACGGTTAAGTTAACTATAGGCTAGGAAGAACCTTCCTGATCAGGTTAACTATAGGATAGCAAGAAGCTTCATGATCAGGTTGACTATAGACTAGCAAGAAGCTTCATAATCAGGTTGACTATAGACTAGCAAGAAACTTCATGATCAGGTTGCCTATAGGCTAGCAAGAAGCTTCATGGGCAGGTTGACTATAGGCTAGCAGGAAGCTCCATGATCAGGCTGCCTATAGGCTAGCAAGAAGCTTGATGATCAGGTTGACTATAGGCTAGCAAGAGGCTTCATGATCAGGTTAACTATAGGCTAGCAAGAAGCTTCCTGGTCAGGTTGACTATAAGCTAGCAAGAATATTCATTATTAGCTTAACTATAGGCATGCAAGAACCTTTATAGGAAGGTTGACTATAGGCTAGCAAGAATTTCATGATCAGGTTGACTATAAGCTAGCAAGAAGGTTCATGATCAGGTTGACTATAGGCTACCAAGATTCTTCATGATCAGGTTAGAAAAAGCTTCATGATCCGGTTGACTATAGGCTAGCAAGAAGATTCATGATCAGGTTAACAATAGGCTAGCAAGAAGCTTCATGATCAGGTTAACTATAGGCTAACAAGAAGCTTCATTATCAGGTTAACTATAGGCTAGCAAGAAGCTTCATGATCAGGTTAACTATATCCTAGCAAGAAGCTTCATGATCAGGTTAACTATAGGCTAGCAAGAAACTTTGTGAACAGGTTGACTATAGGCATTGCTCGTGTTGGGATCGATCGATCTCTGAACACCCTGACTATCAATTCCCAAAAAACTACACAGGTAAGCTGTTGAATATTTTGAAACTAATTTGACTGGGTGCTGTTGCTGGCTGCATGTTTATTAAACAGCAAAGAATTACAAAGACATACAATTCATACGTGTCGGACTGTTTGAGATTTGATGATGGTCTATATGGAACCTTTTGTGACATAATGATTGGGGCTATCATCATACACGCACTGGGCTGATTATGACATCATATGAGGTCAGATGATGGATGGATACTCTGGAAATGTGAATTGACAGGAGCTAGTGAGTTGAGCAATTAGTTGTGTGAATGTTGAGCAATGGATGTGTGTATGGATAGGTATGTGCGTGCTTGCATGAGTGCACAGATGTGTGCATGGTTGCATGTGTGCACACCTCCGAGCATGCCTGCATGCATGCCTGTATGCGAGCATGCATGAGTACATAGATGTGTGCATGCATGTGTGGCATGCAATGTGTGTGAACGTGTGTGTGTGTGTGTGTGTGTGTGTGTGTGTGTGTGTGTGTGTGTGTGTGTGTGTGTGTGTTTGCATGTGCGTGCCCTTGTGTGCGTGTGTGCATGTGCTAGTGAGCACGGGTGTGTGTGTGTGTGTGTGTGTGTCTGGGTGTGTGCGTGCGTGCGTGCGTGCATGCGTGCGAGCATGCGTGCATGCATGCGTGCGTGCATGCATGCATGCATGCGTACCTGCATGTGTGTGCATGTGCGCATGTGTGTGTGTGTGTGTGTGCGTGCGTGTGTGTGTGCGTGCATGTGCATGTGTGCATGCATGTGGGCATGTGTGTGTGCTTTTGTACCTGTGTGAATGTGTAAGTGGCATAGTGTATTGTTAGGTGTATGAGTATGTTGTTTATTTTCTATTGGAAAGCTAGTAACCTCGTTACTCTGTACTTTTATGTAGATTGGAAACTTTTATGTAAGCTGTTTCATTGACATTCTCATTAAATTCTATTTTTAGCTGATCGTGTGAAGATAGCTCTGAAGCGAGATAGCACAGTTTTATCAATATCCGATGCACAGAAAGCCGACACAGGAAAGTACATCTTGTTAGTGGACAATTCCATAGGCAGTGCTGAGGACTTCACACGTGTTATTATAGGGGGTATGTCTATGTAATCACAATGATAATAAAGCACAGGAATCATAATTTGAGGTCAGTCTATAGGACTATAATTTTAGTAAAACACAGATAATCTGCAGATCAAGTTACCATAATATAGAATAAAAGAATTGAGTGAGTTAAATAGATGAGCAAGATTAAGTAGAGATCATCCATTCTCAGAAACCAAAGAGAAAAGCTTGTGAATCCGCTTATATTGGAACCTGCATCTTTTAGATAACTCTGTGTCCAATCATGTGTAATGTATATGATTATTTGATTAATCATAGATGTGCTGGTGGGAGAGTAGGGGTAAAATCTGGAAAAACAACAAACTTTACTCAAACGGATATCGCTAATATAATGCGATGCGAACGTCCATGATCAGACACTAACTGCACCTCCAGCCTAATTGCCTGATAGGAGGCTGACATTCAGAAGTAATAAAAAACTAAAATTATTGCAAGACATGTGTATTGTGAGTTATTTTATGTTTTGCAACAGCGCTTATTTCATCAAAGCAATTCATTATGTATTGACAAAGCGGTGTAGTTTATTCCATTATGGCAAGTCACAATGGATTGACAAAGCTTATTGTGCATCCATTTGGAAGCAACCAACATAAAGTGATCCAAAACGGAATCGGTGGTATGACAACAGACTGCTTATTATGTTGG
Organism: Chaetoderma sp. LZ-2023a; assembly: GCA_034401795.1. Lineage (NCBI taxonomy): Eukaryota > Metazoa > Mollusca > Caudofoveata > Chaetodermatida > Chaetodermatidae > Chaetoderma > Chaetoderma sp. LZ-2023a. Next base: position 80,927,138 of record CM067359.1, read on the forward strand.
TTGGCTCCTTGGAAAATAAATGTCATATGCGATTCCATTGAACTATATAGTTTACTGGAAGGTCTAAAAGATATATGCAGATTTTGTAACATCCCAAAGATGAATACCGCAGATTAATATGATATTATTTACAGAAGATGATGGTTTAGAACAGGTTGAGTAATAATTTCACTTTATCCTAACCATGCATGCACTATTTACTAACATGATTTTGTTGCACTAGGGCGGCTTAGTCTGGAGCGACTTTATTCTTACATTATGATAATTAGATAATGACACAGCAAAGTAAATTTATAACATGGATCGTGATTGCTTATATTCACCATGCTTAACTAATCCAAATCTGTTTTAGTAAATTCAATGTATGCTGGTTTTTTACAAACACTTTTGGATGCAACTTAGGTGCTAGAATTAAAAATAAATAAATGGCAAATTCCCGCGATTTTATTGTTTTATATTGTGAATTTATCTGAGAGCACGGTACATATTACTCTTAGCCAAAGGGTTTGTCATAAGATGTGAGTGTTTATTTAAGTGGTTTGATTTCTCTCACTACGATATGCACAATTGGGGCCACACATTTGAATATTAGTTGCCCCAAAATGAGCGTAGTGAAACGCTTTTTTCACTTCAAGAGTATACTTACCTCCCTAATACTCTTTGATATTGCTAAATATCGGCTTTCACTCAATAAAACACTCATATTAAAAAAGTTAGGTGCCCCTACTGGGCAGGGAGTCAGAGGGCAGTCCGGCGGATGCCAGCCCCACCACCGCACATACGCAGACTAGCACTTCCTCTTTGCTAATTTATTGGCAAAGTGTTCACACATGCTTTCATGCTTAAAGCTTTTCTGAGCTATTTAAGTCGTAAAATCATATATTAGAAGTGTTATACAACCTGTGAAAGATGACAGAGTGTTTTAATTCACCGGAGAAGGGCCCAGGACCTATCCATCAGGTGACTTCTACTATATTTTAGCGAGTTATCCCGTTGTAATGTGTTTCCGGGACTCGCGTTTATCGTGATAAGCGCCTAATATTTCCAAAATGGTGCTATGAAATACTAATCTCTCTTTGTGTTTATGTCCACAGGTATCTATCTATGATTTTACAGGGACATCATATCAACAGAGGGTTTGTTTTCTCTCCACCAAGGTTCCATTTCCTACTAATACTGTTAGGTTATCTAACCAAAAAGTCTATGTCCAGTGACTTGGAGGCCTCGCAAGAAGGTTTTCTCACTTTGCCCTCTTGGTCTCTTCCTTTCCCCTTAAGGTGGAGAGAGTTAAGAGGTCATAGTCTTGGTGGCGTGTTCCAGTTCATCAGATTGGATGGTTTGTCTATGCAAAGAATCAGGTTTTCTAGTTAATGATATGAGGCACTTCTCTTATTTTCGAAAATAATTATTTAATCTTCTGCCATTTTATCATTGTTTATCTGATGTTGTTTAGCCTGAATATTCTATCCTTTCTAGTCAGGATGTTCTGGTTATGAATACAACTCATCGTTACACCTGGATGTTTGTTTCGGATCGTTTTTAATTTCTTTTTTTGAAATTATGACGTCACAATCAGCCTTGCACTTTATTAACATTTAAAGTTTTGCCCAACGCTGGTTTATAATCTCTGAGAGGTGCTCTTTATGAACACTTTTTCCTTCTCCTTTTTATTTTAGTTTTGAGTTTTTTCTAACCTTAACTAAAATACTCATTGTCCTTGTCTTCTGGCCTGTTTCAGAGACCTGGTTGTCCATCCTGTGGTCGTTTCCTAAAGGAGAGATTCATTCCGCATTTATGCTTTCAATGTAGTCCTTGTGGCCCATTGCCTAAATGTGATATATGTAAGCAGTGGGGGTGGCGATCTAATGGCTGAGTTTTTATCTTTGCAGGTGAAGGATAAGGCCGGGGAAGAAGAGACGAAACAGAAGAGAGAGGTAGCAGGTAAAAAGGGTAAGAGGAAGGCCTCGTCCTCAGTGGACATGGAGGCCTTCAGTAGTGAAATGTTGGGAGAGATGAAGAGGATAATCAAGGATTTGGTTCCAGAGTTGCTCCATAGCATGCTTCCTGGATCAAATCCTTTGTTGTCCTCTTCGTCTGCTTCGGAGCAGATAATCCCCGCCTATGAATCTGGTTTCTTTAGGCCTCTACCAGTTTTCGATGATTCAGAGGTGGCCCATTAGAGGGGGCGTTCCAGGACACTGGCAGCAGGCTTGCTGTGCCAGTGGTCCATGGACGGTTGTCACTTGAACCTGCTGGCTGCGTATCAGCCCCGGTATTTCCACACACCGCAGGTGCCAGTACCTCCTATGGCACCTTCCCTGGCCAGTCCGGGTTAGCTCTCTTTGCTGACCCGGAGTCTAATCTTTCTGGCCAGGAGGAAGAGGATTATCTGCTGGGTTCTCCTTCTGATGCCATGACCATGGACATTGATATCTGTGCACCCCTCGCGGGGAATACAGGCGACATTGTCCATGGTTCTACTCACGCAGGAGTAGAATTCATGGCTCAGAGGGTGGCCCGGGTTGGACCTGACAGCCAGTTGTTCCGCATACCTCGGCTTGCCGAGAGTATGGCTGGTTCTGGCCAGGGCCGGGGTGTGGCGGTAAGCACCCCACGCAATACCACGGCACCTGCTCCTGGACAAGCCAGTCAGATTAGCATGCCTGCTCTTTCGGGCCCGCATGCTTTCTCTGGCTTGCCAGGAGTGTCAGGCTATCCAGCTTCAAGCTCGCCTGCGAATGCTTAGGAGGAAGATGAAGGCCCTCGTCTTATAGAGCTCTCGCAGGTAGCCACGGAGGAGGATTGGTCAGATGCTTGTCAATGGCTTATAAGCATCAGGCCAGACCTGCCCATGGAACAGTCGGCTAGCCAGCGAGACCACTGGCTGTCTCTGCTGCTGGCGGAACATATCGTTGATATGTTCTCGGCGGCGGAAATGTCCATCAAGGCGAATGGACGTCTCGCGAAGGCCCCTCGCGAGGTTGCAAGGCACTGCCGCATCATACCCGTGGAGTATCAGAGGTACGGTGTGGTACCTAAGCCAAGCGTTGATGACCCCATGGCATTAGGTGAAGACACGCGGCCAGGCTCCTGTTCTGACACGGGAGCGCTGTGTTCGAACGCGTTGCGTTCAGCCAATACCGCGTTGCGTGATGTGGAGGAGAGTTGGAGAGCGTCTATTGCGGCACTATCTCATGTCTCCCAGCTGTTGCAAGGGGTAGTGACAGCATCCGCATTGCGCCAGCGGAGCCCGATAACGGTCCAGAGAGCCATCCAGGATGGAATCAACCTGGCTCTGGATTGTTTGACTCGGGCTGTGACCAGAAGTGTCCGGGCGAGGCGCACGTTTGCGTTGGACAACCTGTGCCCGTCCCAGGACCTGTACAATAGGCTGCTGCGTATGCCTATGGCAGGTCCTAGTCTCTTTGGAGGTGAGGGATGCAAGCACCTCCAGGAGACGGTCACTCAGGTCAACAACCAGAGGGCACTGTGCGAACAGTTTGAGGTGCTCCGTAGGGAGCGCATTCGTGTAGCACCCCCTGCATACCATCTCCTGCAGGCTTGAGGTGGAGGTGGCCATGTCAGAGGCCAGCTACCAGTGCAACGTCGGCCTCGGCCACGTGCAATTCGGCCAGCAGTGAGGGGGCGCAGGCTTCTCCAGTGCAGCCAGCCAGGCAACCAACCACGCACCATGGTGCTGGTCATGGCACGCGAGGATCTGGTCATGGTAATCGTGCCTGATGGGCCGGTTACCACAGTGAGAACCACTCCGGTGTTTCTGGCAAAGGAGACAGTGCCACTCTTGCACTCCTTATGTCCACCTCTCTCCCTAGGTGGTCCAGTGGGAGGCCGGTTGGCCCACCACAAGCAAGAGTGGGAACGGTTAACTCAGGACCGTTTAGTCTTGCGATGGCTTTCAGTCAGGTATCATCCCGATTGGATGACAGGCCCACCATCGCGACTATCTCTGGTGCCAATCTGGACCCAGAATCCAAGAGATCCAGATCAAAGGTTGTGTATAGAGGAGGAGATAGACTCACTCATACAAAAAGAAGCAATTTAGCTGGCGCAAAAATGCCCGGGCTTCTATTCAACCGTGTTCTTAGTAACAAAAAGCACCAGAGGGTGGAGACCAATTCTCAACCTCAAGCCATTGAACAAGTTCATAGAGACACCCAGTTTCAAGATGGAGACTGTGAAGTCGGTGTTGTCAAGGTTGGAGAGGGGAATGTGGCCAGCTTCAATAGATTTGAAGGATGCTTATTTCCACATTCCTATAGCGAGGAGTTTCCGTCGCTGTCTGAGATTTGCATTCCAGGGCAGACAGTGGGAATTCAGGGTGTTACCCTTCGGAATTTCCACGGCTCCTCGGGTTTTCACCAGAGTGGTTCTTGCGATAACAGCATACCTCCGCAGGAGAAGTATAGCAGTCCACACGTACATAGACGACTGGCTGTTAAAAGCACACAGCCGGGAAAGTTTATCGGCGAATCTGGAGATAGTTTTGAAAACTCTCACAGACTTAGGCTGGATAATCAATTTCCAAAAATCAGAGCTGACTCCATCCCAGAAGTTTGTTTACCTGGGAGTGTTCTTAGATCTAGAGACAGGATATGTTTATCCTACTCAGGAGAGGGTTCAGATACTCATCTCAGTAATACAGTCAGTGTGAAACAGTCATCATGTCCTGGCACGGGTTTACTTGAGAATGCTGGGGTTGATGGTTTCTCTGGAACCAGTCATTCCTCAGGTGGCCTTACGCAGGCGGCCAATCCAGTTATTTCTCATGACGCAATGGACCCAGAGTACAGGTGCACTGGACTCACACATGTCAGTGTTGGAGCCTCTAATTCACCACCTTCAATGGTGGTTGAAGACAGAGAATCTCTTGGCAGGGGTTATGCTAGCACCTCCTCACCCTCAGGTAACGATGTATACAGATGCATCGATGGAGGGGTGGGGAGCTTGCCTGGAAGAATCCACGATATCAGGGCTTTGGAATCTGGAACAGTCAAAGGAACATATTAATCTACTGGAGTTATGAGCAGTAGTCCTGGGCCTGGAACATTTCTTACAGAAAGTTCAGGGCAAGAGTGTTCTAATTCGATCAGACAACTCAACAGTAGTGACTTACATAAACCGCCATGGTGGAACGAAGTTGCTCAGTCTCTGTATGATGACATGGAAACTGCTTTGTTGGTGCCTGGATCACAGGATTACCTTGAAAGCAGTTCATATTCCGGGAAGGTTAAATCTGCTAGCAGACTCATTGAGCCGAAGGATGAGTGTTTTAGCGATGGAATGGCAACTAAATCAATGTGTGGTGGATCGTCTGTTCGACAACTGGGGGAAACCCAACATAGATTTGTTCGCAACGAAGAAGAATGCAAAGATGACAATGTACGTCTCTCCGATTCCAGATCCAAGCGCTTTCGCAACAGATGCGTTAGCTATCAGCTGGGTGGGAATGTATGCATACGCATTCCCTCCAGCAATCCTGATTCCAAAAATTCTTCAGAAAATCAGACAGAAGGAGTGCCAAGTGCTTCTGATCGCCCCAAATTGGCCAAGCCGATCATGGTATACGGATCTGCTGGACCTTCTGGTCTGCAATCCGGTTCCTCTGCCTCTGATGGACAACATTATCTTCCAGGGCAAGGCCCTTCACAACAATCCGTTAATGTTCAGATTGACTGCGTGGATGTTGTCAAGGAATCTAGAATTAAGGAGGGCTTTTCTGAGCAAGCAGACATGTTTATGGCAAAAGCCAGGAGGGGGTCAACCTCCAGAGCATATAATTATAAAATCAACAGATTTGCAGAATGGTGCTCAAAAAGATGTATTGATCCAATGGATTCATCTATTCAGGTGCTAGCTGATTTCCTCTGTCATCTGTATGATGCCTATAGCCTCAAGCCTAACTCTATTGCTGGTTATAAATCAGCTTTAATGACAGTTATCCCTTGCTTGGCTAATAGGGGAAGTGATGAAGTAAGTACATTAAATATTTTAATTAAAGGCATGGGCAATCTAAGACCAAGGAATCCCCCTGTGATTCTGTCTTGGAGTTTATCTTTAGTGCTTCAGGTACTAGGTGATAAGCTGTTTGAACCACTTAGCTCCATTTCTATGAAAATGTTGACTCTTAAAACTGTATTTTTAATTGCTGCGGCCTCGGCTAGGCATAGAAGTGAAATTCATGCCTTATCAGCTGAGGCAGACCATTTTGTGGTTACAGGGGAAGGCCTTAAGCTTCTACCTAGGATTAATTTCATGGCTAAAAATCAGTCTTTGAAATATCCAGGTCAACCTATATTTTTACCAGCTTTAACTAGATATGATCCTAATTCTAAAGCATGGTGTCCAGTCCGAGCATTAAACCGGTACAAACAACATACTCGGGAATGGCGGATGGACCCGTCAGCATTACGGTTGTCATATATTGAACCCCATGGCAGGGTGTCTAAGGACACCATTTCCAGGTGGATTGTAGAGTGTATTCAATTTTGTCATAAATCCGCCACAGGTATCCAAGTTGACATAGCCAAGGCTCACAGTGTCCGGGGCGTAGTGGCTTCCACTTCCCTATTTAATGGGGTCCCTGTGGATGACATTATGTCGGTAGCTCAGTGGCACTGTGAGTCAAGTTTTACAGACCATTATCTCCATGACACCTCGCAAGGTTGGGTTTTGGACAGTCCAAAACTAACTTTGAGCAGACATTGTCCAAAACCTGTCTAAAACCTGTCTTAAATGGTTTAAACCAGTCCAAAACTGTCCAAAACTGTCCAAAACTATGTTGGACATATCACCATACTCTTATGCATCATAATCCTATTAAAAAATAACAAGAAATCAGAGATTGCATCAAAAGCACTATATTAAACAAATCCATTTCTTATATGAGTTATTATGACATTTTTATCAAATACATACAATTAAAACTTAAAAGGCTTAATTAGGTTTAATTAGTAGTCCAAATCAGAATTGAACTGGACAGGTTGGCGAGGGTGGTGCTGATTGTGATGGCAATTCTTCTCTTAGTCGCTTTGTGCATGGTGCAGCTGATGGTTTGTCCAGCTGAAACAAAGAAAAGGGATATTACATGTGCTATATAAGCCAAATGTAGATATACACCCTACCTGGTCCAAGCCATTTGGGGACAAGATATGATAATCCTTTTAAAAATTTACATTGAAATGACTGGCATTGCAACAAAATCAGTCATTCCTATGTTGAATTTTCAAAAGTAATTAATTTTATGTCATGATTCAATACATTTAAAATTTGGAATGGATAGAGTTAAAGATAGACCACCCTTCTGTCAAATAAATGCATGTTTTTATTTATTTTCAAAACTTTGGGACTTGCTGAATATTAGTTTGACTGTTTGCATCAGGCTATCTGAAGGGTGTTAGTGTGCTATGCCAAATTGTGTTCATAATATTACTGTAGTTAAAGGTGTTCAGGCAAGAGTATTTCTGAAAACCCTGGGTTGCAGAAAGTATAGGGTTAAGCAGATCATTGCTTGTTATTTCTAATCTTAAGCCAGCGCCCTCACAGGCCAATTATCACACCTATACCATTGAATTGTAAAGAGGCTCAGCATGTGATTGTGGTTATCAGAGATTATCAGACCTGGCTCTATTACTAGCATGGCAAAGAGAATAATTAACTCAGGTATCTGAACTAAAGGTGAGATATCCTGTTGAGGGGTTATCAACGGCCAAGACAATTACAGTGAATAGTAACCTTACCTACATTGTACAATATGACTTTTAAACACAACTTAGCACAAATTTTGGAAAATTTTTCACTGAAATGACTGGCTTAGTAAAAGCGGCAGTCATTTCACGAGTAAATTTGTTTTCCAGTCAAATTAGTTTCAAAATATTCTGCAGTTTTCCCGCATAGTGTCCTTGAAAATGATAGCTCAGGAATTCATCGGTGAAAGGGTTAAGGCATGTATTAGATATATTGGACTCCTAGCACTCCAATGTCAACAAAAAACATTTTTCAAATAAAATTAAAAGATAAACTGTTTTTTTATTTTCAACAAATTTGTCATCGGCCAACAAAATTGCTGAAAAATGAAAACCAGTTTCCTTGGTATAGTCACAATAAAATATAGAATTTGTATAATTATTGACATTAGAGGGCAAGGGGTTAAGCATTAATTTTATTTACCTTCAAAATTTTGATGTCTTTGCTGATATGTGTGTCTGCACTGTCTGTATCAGCCTGTTCAACAGGACTTTCAGTAGACTTCTCATGCTTCTCATAGTGTATTTTCATCCTTGCTACCTTGTTGACAACTGTGTACTCACACTCTCTACACTTAGCCATTTGTTTGCCATTAATCTTAACTTTCAAAAAGTGCTTCCAAATTGGATCCTTAGGCCCTACCACCTTTGAAATACATATTAACTATTTCAAATACCATCAACACATAAATATTCAGGACAACAGAAGAATTCAAAGATTAATGTAGTACAAGGATATCTTTTTTACTAATTGTCTAATTGATATCTAGCATTAACTGAGGATAGATGAAAACATGAAGAATCTAATTTATATTCTATCAGCTTAATGCCTTAATCCCAAATTCGCATAAGATCTTATGTAAACATAGCTAATGTGTGTACTGAGTAGTGCATTCTAAAATAGCCTTAGAGAGCAAGGGTCATCAGTTAATTGTTGAAACAACATCTTAGCAGACTATATTTTCTCTATGAGTTTAAGATTCTTCCATAGGCCATGAACATTTTGCAAGAAATAGATTTAGACACAGAGACAGTTCTCAATAATATAAACATCTAGCTGTACATCTAGTAGGTAGTCTAATATGTTTACATTATTGATTAAATAGGGTTTCTGTGGGTTTAACACAACTGGTCGAAATATACAGAGTTAAAACATTTAAGACAAACAAAAGTTGAAAAAAATTAACCCATGGATTATAGAAAGAAGCAAATAAGACTCCTAATTTATTGAAATCATATGTGTCCTTCTAGATTATTATTATTACTATTATATAGCAATAAAGTATCCAAAAATACATGTAGATAACCATCCATCAATATGTACATGTACCTGTATGTGTCTAAATGCTATATAGTTGTTTTAAGAAAATTACATTTCAGAAAAATATTTTTTATACCAATATTTTAGGTTTTGGACAGTTTTGGACAATTTAAGGTGTCCAAAACCTATTTTGGGTGGACGGTTTAAACCATGGTTTAAACCGCGGTTTAAACCACTAGTGTCCAAAACTTGCCAACCCTGACACCTCGAATCCTCTCGCCTTATCGATTTTGAAAAAATAATTAGGTGTACATTTTTTATGAGGTTTCCTCATTATTTATATATATCACAATTAATTAATTGGAACAACCACTTATTTGGGACTGCATCAGGCTTCACCACTGGGAAGATGATGTCAGCAGCCAAACTCAACAAGGTCAGTCTTGTTTATGTGTTGTTCATTGTTAATTGTATTGTCACGTGACCCTTTGTTATTAACATGGTGATGGTATGTGTTTTATGTGGTTCATTATTGAGAGTATACGAAAATGGAGCCTTTTCGTCTCTTGTCCTAGAGTACATGGCACTTGTACGTAGAGAGCATATGGGACATTGAGGTCATTCAGTCTTCCTCCCAAGAAGAGGGGTGGTGGAGCACATATGACATTCGGTCATCTCTCATCCATCGGTTTGTGTTGTTAGCCAATGTTCGCATCTAATCCTGACTGTGTTTTCACACAGTTTCAGAAGTTTAAGTGCCTTAAACGCAGAAAAGTGCATAGGGAAGAGCTGGTCTTTTGACCTCAGCTCCCTCCCACCGAATTCCCTGACAAATTCTGGCAATATCAAAGAGTATTAGGGAGGTAAGTATACTCTTGAAGTGAAATAAACAAAATCACAGATTTCTTTTTTCATGAGAGAGTTGATACTTATCTCCCTAATATGGACCCGGCCTCTCCACTCCACAGAGGCTCGGTCTTCAGGCTCTTGTAAGTTGCATGGTGTCAGCCAATAAATTAGTCAGAGGACGTGCTAGTCTGCGCATGCGCGGTGGTGGGGCTGGCATCCACCAGACTGCCCTCTGACTCCCTGCCCAGTCGGGGCACCTAACTTTTTTAATCTGAGTGTTTTATTGAGTGAAAGCCGATATTTAGCAATATCAAAGAGTATTAGGGAGGTAAGTATCAACTCTCTCGTGAAAAAAGAAATCCGTGATTTCGTTTATACCCTTAAGCATCACAAGCTTTGAGAATTTCTGTTTAGAAAATGGTTATGATCTATTAACAATTTTTATACCCCACCAATAAAATTGGTGGGGTATTATTTGATGGCATTTACAGGCGGGCGGGCAGGTGGCTGGCTAGACGAGTACGTCGCAGAGTGGTTTAAGTGCGGTAATGTCACTACCTTTTATTGGATCATTTTGAAACTTCATATGATAGTTGGACTAGGTCTGAAGAACAAACTTATGGAAACTGACGATGATCCAAAATCCAAGAAATCCAAATCGACGATGATCCCAAATCCAAGATGGCTAGCAGCCATCGGTGGCCATCTTGAAAATTGGTTTCCAGATGATAACTCTGTCACCGTTTACCGGATCACTGAAACTTCGTAGTGTGCCTGGTAGTGCTCGGGGAAGAAACCAGTTAAAATTAACTGATACAAAATCCAAGATGGCTGCCAGCCACAGGCGGCCATCTTGAACATTGTTTTCCGGATGATAACTCTTACCATTTACCAGATCACAGAAACTTCATAGTGCCATTGGTAGTACTCTGGGGAAGAAACCAATTGCAATTGATGATGATCTGAAATCTAAGATGGCTGCCAGCTGCCATCTTGAAATTGGTTTCCCGCTGATATCTCCATTACTGTTTATCATATTACTTTGAAACTTCATAGTATGGTTGAAATAGACCTGGAGAAGTAACCTATCAAAACTTACAATAAGCCGCCAGGCAACCTATCGAAATCGACAATGATCCAAAATCCAAGATGGCTGCCAACCACCGGTGGACATCTTAAAAATTGGTTTCCAAATTATAACTCTGTTGCCATTTATCGGATCACTTCGAAACTTCATAAGGTGGTTGCGCTGGTTCTGGGGAAGAAACCTTTCGCAATTGACTATGCTCTGAAATCCAAGATGGGAAGCAGCCATCTTGAAGTTGATTTCCAGATGATAACTTTGTTACCGTTTATCGGATCACTCTGAAACTTCATATTGTCATTGGAGTAGGTCTGGAGAAGAAATTTATCAAAACTGATAGTAAGCCGCCAGCCAAGGGGGTCATTTTGAAAATTGGTTTTCGAATGATGACTCCATTACGATTTATCAGATTACTTTGAAACTTCATAGAGTGGTTGGAAAAGGTCAGTAAAAAAAACGTAAATCCAAGATGACTGCCATCCACTGGAGGAAAATTAATCTCTTAGTGATAGCTCCATTTCCGTCTGGCAGATCACCTTGAAACTTCATAGGATGACTGGACTAGGGCACGGAAAGAAACTGATTGAAATTGTAGATGGTTCTACATCCAAGATGCCCTCAGCCACCGGCTGCCATCTTGAATATTGATTTCCGGATGATAACTTCATGACAATTTAGCGGATCGCTTTGAAGCATCTTCGGATGACTGGTCTATGTCTGAGGAAAAATGTTATTTTAGGATAGCTGTCATTCATTGGTTTGACATCAGGGCGGGGTATTATGCACCATTTGTGGAGCTCTTGTTGGCTGTCATTCATTGGTTTGACATTATGGCGGGGTATTATGCACCATTTGTGGAGCTCTTGTTAGCTGTAATTCATTGGTTTGACATCATGGTGGGGTATTATGCACCATTTGTGGAGCTCTTGTTAGCTCTTATTCATTGGTCTGACATTATGGCGGGGTATTATGCACCATTTGTGGAGCTCTTGTTAGCTGTCATTCATTGGTTTGACATCATGGCGGGGTATTATGCACCATTTGTGGAGCTCTTGTTAGCTCTTATTCATTGGTCTGACATCATGGCGGGGTATTATGCACCATTTGTGGAGCTCTTGTTAGCTGTCATTCATTGGTTTGACATCATGGCAGGGTATTATGGACCATTTGTGGAGCTCTTGTTAGCTGTCATTCATTGGTTTGACATCATGGCGGGGTACTATGCACCATTTGTGGAGCTCTTGTTAGCTGTCATTCATTGGTTTGTCATCATGGCGGGGTATTATGCACCATTTGTGAAGCTTTGTTAGCTGTCATTCATTGGTTTGACATCATGGCGGGGTATTATGCACCATTTGTGGAGCTCTTGTTAGCTCTTATTCATTGGTTTGACATCATGGTGGGGTATTATGCACCATCTGTGGAGCTCTTGTTAGCTGTCATTCATTGGTTTGACATCATGGCGGGGGTATTATGCACCATTTGTGGAGCTCTTGTTAGCTGTCATTCATTGGTTTGACATCATGGCGTTGTATTATGCACCATTTGTGGAGCTCTTGTTAGCTGTCATTCATTGGTTTGACATCATGGCAGGGTATTATGCACCATTTGTGGAGCTCTTGTCAGCTGTCATTCATTGGTTTGACATCATGGCGGGGTATTATGCGCCATTTGCCCAGCTCTTATTGATGGGTGAAATGACATTCTTAGAGTGATTTTAATTATTCGACAACAAATATTGGATGACTGTTGTAAAACTACTGCATACATATGGGATGCATTCTTCATGATTTCCTTACGTGGACAGGCAACTACCCATCTTTTGCTTATTTAAATGATGGAAAACCATCAGCATAGGGTTGGGGATGTTATTGAATAGCCAGTTTGAAGTTCTTATTTCTGTTGCTTATTAGCTCAATTTCTCAGAGTGCCTGTTTTATTTCATTGTCAGACATTCCCAATCCACCAGCCGGCAAACTCCTTGTCAGTGACATTAAGCGTACCATGCTAACATTATCTTGGCAAACACCAGCCTATGATGGAGGAAGTCCTGTCACTAACTATCGAGTCGAAATGTGCCAAACAAAGAATCGTCAATGGAAGACGGTGACGTCAAATTGCAAGGTATGCATGCTCTTACTGTTGTTTATTTCATTGCAGGGACAGACCTGACTTTCACAAATTATTACCCAATAAATTAGTGAACTACCCTTTTTCTTAGCCAAATCTGAACTATTTTAGCCAATGATTTCCAATGTCTACTATCCATCACCATCAGGTAATTCTTTTAACTGAACACTAAGTACCAGATACAATGTTATGGAGAATATTTTGAAAGTAATTTTCCTGGAAGCTGTTTCTCAAATTACTTTCAAAATATTCAACAGCTGACCTATACGGATGCTTTTAATCCGAGATATTAGGATTTCAGAGTTTATTTGGTGACAATAACAGCACTATAAGTAATACATACATGTACTAGTTACATAAATATTCCTGTAAGATGTTCTTCAAAGGTAATTTTGTTGATTTTCTCTTGAAATTATGCACAATAATATGATTGTAATCATTAGCCAAATATTTAGCCAATCATGCCTTTTATTAGCCAGATCTCAATTTTACTAGCATTTGGTGAATGGGTAGGTCTGTCCCTGCTTTGGAATCGGAAATTCTGTGAAAACTGCAGACAGATATCATTCCTATTGATGTTATTTTTCTGTCACTATTACAAACTTGAAGTGTATTCTTCATGTAGTTATGTGCCAGAATAAAACTGAAATCGTGAAACATATGTGTGTATGTACGTGCATGTGTGCATGCATGCGTGTGTGTGTGTGTGAATACATACGTATGTATGTAGATGGGAAAAGTTCTGAAGAATGGATGAATCCAGTTTGAGCTATTCCCCAGATATTTCTAGCTAAGCTCCACCCATTCTTTGCCTGTGTTGGGATCGATCAATCTCTGCACTCCCTGAATCTCAATTTCCAGAAATCTATACAGGTAAGCTGTTGAATATTTTGAAGCTAATTTGACTTGGTGCTGTTGCTGCCTGTGGCAGCAAAATTTCCTAGTCAAATTAGTTTCAAAATATTCAACAAAATGTTTATTAAATAGTAAAGACATACAATTTGTACAACTTGATGGACTATTAAGCATCTATGACCCACTAAATGGCATCATTCATGATGTAATCGATTATGACATCAGCATACATGTGCCATAGTTGATTATGATATCATACGAATGACGTATAAACTGGATTCCTCCATTCTACTTGATGATTGCTCTATTTTTAGACCACCGAGTACCAGTTACGGAACTTAGTGCCAGAAATGGAATGCGTGTTCCGTGTGAGTGCAGAGAATAAATACGGTGTAAGTGAAGCAGGACAGTTATCCGAGGCGATTGTGACATCAGACATGCCACGGCCCACATCTGATTCCAGCTTTGATGGTAAGGGAGAGAATTACTTTGGAAAACAAGCTACGCCTATAGCCCTCACCAAGCTTAGCTTATGCCCAGCTTAACCAATATCAAGCCACATAGATCTTACAACCCTCTCTAATCCTAGACTATATAACCAATATCAAGCCACATAGATCTTGCACTCCCCCTCTCCAATGCTAGATTATATAACCAATATCAAGCCACATAGATCTTGCACTCCCTCTCTCCAATGCTAGAATATATAACCAATATCAAACCACATATATCTTGCACTCCCTCTCTCCAATGCTAGACTATATAACCAATATCAAGCCACATAGATCTGCACACACTCTCTCCAATGGTAGACTATATAACCAATATCAAGCCACATAGATCTTGCACTCCCTCTCTCCAATGCTAGACTATATAACCAATATCAAGCCACATAGATCTTGCACTCCCTCTCTCCAATGCTAGACTATATAACCAATATCAAGCCACATAGATCTTGCACACACTCCAATGCTAGACTATATAACCAATATCAAGACACAGAGATCTTGCACTCCCATCTCTCCAATGCTAGACTATATAACCAATATCAAGCTACATATCTTGCAATCCCTCTCCAGTGCTAGACTATATAACCAATATCAAGCCACATAGATCTCCCACACCCTCTCTCCAATGCTAGACTATATAACTAATATCAAGTCACATAGATGTCCCACACCCTCTCCAATGCTAGACTATATAACCAATATCAAGCCACATAGATCTCCCACACCCTCTCTCCAATGCTAGACTATATAACTAATATCAAGTCACATAGATGTCCCACACCCTCTCCAATGCTAGACTATATAACCAATATCAAGCCACACAAATCTCCCACACCCTCTCTTCAATGCTAGACTATATAACCAATATCAAGCCACACAGATCTCCCACACCCTCTCTCCAATGCTAGACTGTATAGCCAATATCAAGCCATATAGATCGCACACACCCTCTCTCCAATGCTAGACTATATAACCAATATCAAGCCACACAAATCTCCCACACCCTCTCTCCAATGCTAGGCAATATAACCAATATCAAGCCACACAAATCTCCCACACCCTCTCCAATGCTAGGCAATATAACCAATATCAAGCTACATATCTTGCAATCCCTCTCCAGTGCTAGACTATATAACCAATATCAAGCCACATAGATCTCCCACACCCTCTCTCCAATGCTAGACTATATAACTAATATCAAGTCACATAGATGTCCCACACCCTCTCCAATGCTAGACTATATAACCAATATCAAGCGACACAAATCTCCCACACCCGCTCTCCAATGCTAGACTATATAACCAATATCAAGCCACATAGATCTTGCACAGCCTCTCTCTAATGCTAGACTATATAAGCAATATCAAGCCACACAGATCTCCCACACCCTCTCTCCAATGCTAGACTATATAACCAATATCAAGCCGCACAGATTTCCCACACCCTCTCCAATGCTAGACTATATAACCAATATCAAGCCACATAGATCTTGCACTCCCCCTCTCCAATGTTAGACTATATAACCAATATCAAGCCACATAGTTCTTGCACACACTCTCCAATGCTAGACTATATAACCAATATCAAGCCACATAGATCTTGCACACACTCTCTCTAATGCTAGACTATATAACCAATACCAACCCACATAGATCTCACACACACTCTCTAATGCTAGACTATATAACCAATATCAAGCCACATAGATCTTGCACACACTCTCGCCAATGCTAGAGCATATACTTATTAGGCACATTGAGTAATGGTTTGCTTACTAGTGTTTGAAATAATAATAATAATAATAATAATAATAATAATAACTACACTGGCTCAGACCTTTGCGCTCTGTTTTATGAATGGATTTGGAAAATTTGTTGATTCTATTTTCTTACATGCCAAATCCATGTCATAAAATACATAGTCCAGTATGCACTTAGCAACCCAGTATGCACTTAGCGACTCTGTATGCACTTAATGACTCAGTATGCACTTAGCGACCCTGTTCCTAGATATTCTACCTTTTGAGCTGAAAATCTAAGTACTTCTAGCTACCATGATTTCAATGGATGTGTAGAATTTGGTAATGCTTTCCTTCCTGAGTTACTGTAAAAATGTGTATTCCAGACTTAGTGACCATGGGACCTAGAATTTTATTCTCTGACCTTGACCTTGAACTATTCCTAGCCATTGATGACAGTTTCTTCAGAGAAACCAATTTTAACTAAATACCTGTTTAATGGGAAGAACGTTTGAAAAATAAGTGAAATAAGAAGAATTGGGTATTTTCATGAACTGCAAGACATTCATTGCTTTGACAAGTGACATTGAATAAATACCTCAGAATTAGACTAGGCAGTTGTTCACTTCAACAATATCCATCTCAGTCCATTAAAGTCATGAGTCATTACCTCCTCTGTAAAGGTGTGATGAGTCAGTACCTCCTCTGTAAAGGTGTGATGAGTCAGTACCTCCTCCGTAAAGGTATGATGAGTCAGTATCTCCTCTGTAAAGGTATGATGAGTCAGTATCTCCTCTGTAAAGGTATGATAAGTCAATACCTCCTCTGCAAAGGTGTGATGAGTCAGTACCTCCTCTGTAAAGGTGTGATGAGTCAGTACCTCTGTAAAGGTGTGATGAGTCAGTACCTCCTCTGTAAAGGTGTGATGAGTCAGTACCTCGTCTGTAAAGGTATGATGAGTAAGTACCTCCTCTGTAAAGGTGTGATGAGTCAGTACCTCCTCTGTAAAGGTGTGATGAGTCAGTACCTCCTCTATGAATTCACGAGCCAGTACCTCCTCTGTACAGTTATGATCAGTCTGTACCTCCTCTGTACAGATGTGATGAGTCAGGATCTCCTTTGTAAAGGTGTGATGAGTCAGTACCTTCTCTGTACAGGTGTGATGAGTCAATACCTCCTCTGTAAAGGTGTGATGAGTCAGTACCTCCTCTGTAAAGGTATGATGAGTCAGTATCTCCTCTGTAAAGGTATGATAAGTCAATACCACCTCTGCAAAGGTGTGATGAGTCAGTACCTCCTCTGTAAAGATGTGATGAGTCAGTACCTCCTCTGTAAAGGTGTGATGAGTCAGTACCTCCTCTGTAAAGGTGTGATGAGTCAGTACATCCTCTGTAAAGGTGTGATGAGTCAGTACCTCCTCTAAAGATGTGATGAGTCAGTACCTCCTCTGTAAAGGTATGATGAGTCAGTACCTCCTCTGTAAAGGTGTGATGAGTCAGTACCTCCTCTGTAAAGGTGTAATGAGTCAGTACCTCCTCTGTAAAGGTGTGATGAGTCAGTACCTCCTCTGTAAAGGTGAGATAAGTCAGTACCTCCTGTGGAAAGGTGTGATGAGTCAGTACCTCCTGTGTAAAGGTGTAATGAGTCAGTACCTCCTCTGTCAAGGTGTGATGGGTCAGAACATCCTCTGTAAAGGTGTGATGAGTCAGTACATCCTCTGTAAAAGTGTGATGAGTCAGTACGTCCTCTTTGACTGCATGAGTCAGTACCACCTCTGTAAAAGCATCAGTCAGTACCTCCTATGCAAGGTGTGATGAGTCAGTACCTCCTCTGTATAGGCATGAGTCAGTACTTCCTCTGTAAAAGTGTGATGAATCAGTACCTCCTGTAATGGTGTGATGAGTCAGTACCTCCTCTGTAAAGGGGGAATGAGTCAGTATCTCCTGTATAGAGGTGTGATGAGTCAGTACCACCTCTGTATAGGCATGAGTCAGTACTTCCTCTGTAAAAGTGTGATGAATCAGTACCTCCTCTGTAAAGGCGTGATGAGTCGGTACCTCCTTTGTGAATGCATGAGTCAGTGACTCCACTGTGAATGCATGAGACAGTACCTCCTGTGTATAAGCATGAGTCGGTACCTCTGGTGTATAAGCATGAGTTAGTACCTCCTGTGTAAAGGCATGAGTCAGTACCTTCTGCATAAATTCATGAGTCAGTACCTCCTCTGGAAAGGTGTGATGAGTCAGTACCTCCTGTGTAAAGGTGTGATGAGTCAGTACCTCCTCTGTCAAGGTGTGATGAGTCAGTACCTCCTCTGTACAAGTGTGATGAGTCAGTACCACCTCTGTAAAAGCATCAGTCAGTACCTCCTATGCAAAGGTGTGATGAGTCAGTACCACCTCTGTATAGGCATGAGTCAGTACTTCCTCTGTCAAGGTGTGATGAGCCAGTACCTCCTATGTACAGGTGTGGTGAGTCAGTACCTCCTCTGTACAGGTGTGGTGAGTCAGTACCTTCTCTGTAAAGGTGTAATGAGTCAGTACCTCCTCTGTCAAGGTGTGATGAGTCAGTACATCCTCTGTAAAGGTGTGATGAGTCAGTACGTCCTCTGTAAAAGGGTGATGAGTCAGTATGTCCTCTTTGACTGCATGAGTCAGTACCTCCTCTGGAAAGGTGTGATGATTCAGTACCTCCTCTGTAAAGGTGTGATGAGCCAGTACCTCCTCTGGAAAGGTGTGATGAGTCAGTACCTCCTCTGGAAAGGTGTGATGAGTCAGTACCTCCTGTGTAAAGGTGTGATGAGTCAGTACCTCCTCTGTAAAGGTGTGATGAGCCAGTACCTCCTCTGCAAAGGTGTGATGAGTCAGTACCTCCTCTGTAAAGGTGTGATGAGCCAGTACCTCCTCTGGAAAGGTGTGGTGTGTCAGTACCTCCTCTGGAAAGGTGTGATGAGTCAGTACCTCCTCTGTACAAGTGTGATGAGCCAGTACCTCCTCTGGAAAGGTGTGATGAGTCAGTACCTCCTCTGGAAAGGTGTGATGAGTCAGTACCTCCTGTGTAAAGGTGTGATGAGTCAGTACCTCCTCTGTAAAGGTGTGATGAGCCAGTACCTCCTCTGTAAAGGTGTGATGAGTCAGTACCTCCTCTGTAAAGGTGTGATGAGCCAGTACCTCCTCTGGAAAGGTGTGGTGTGTCAGTACCTCCTCTGGAAAGGTGTGATGAGTCAGTACCTCCTCTGTACAAGTGTGATGAGTCAGTACCACCTCTGTAAAAGCATCAGTCAGTACCTCCTATGCAAAGGTGTGATGAGTCAGTACCACCTCTGTATAGGCATGAGTCAGTACTTCCTCTGTAAAAGTGTGATGAGTCAGTACCTCCTTTGTAATGGTGTGATGAGTCAGTACCTCCTCTGTAAAGGGGGAATGAGTCAGTATCTCCTGTATAAAGTTGTGATGAGTCAGTACCACCGCTGTATAGGCATGAGTCAGTACTTCCTCTGTAAAACTGTGATGAATCAGTACCTCCTCTGTAAAGGCATGATGAGTCGGTACCTCCTTTGTGGATGCATGAGTCAGTAACACCACTGTGAATGCATGAGACAGTACCTCCTGTGTATAAGCATGAGTCAATACCTCCTGTGTATAAGGATGAGTCAGTACCTCCGGTGTATAAGCATGAGTCAGTACCTTCTGTGTAAATTCATGAGTCAGTACCTCCTCTGGAAATGTGTGATGAGTCAGTACCTCCTCTGTAAAGGTGAGATGAGTCAGTACCTCCTCTGGAAAGGTGTGATGAGTCAGTACCTCCTCTGTAAAGGTGTGATGAGCCAGTACCTCCTCTGGAAAGGTGTGATGAGTCAGTACCTCCTCTGGGAAGGTGTGATGAGTCAGTACCTCCTGTGTAAAGGTGTGATGAGTCAGTACCTCCTCTGTAAAGGTGTGATGAGTCAGTACCTCCTCTGGAAAGGTGCGATGAGTCAGTACCTCCTGTGTAAAGGTGTGATGAGTCAGTACCTCCTCTGTAAAGGTGTGATGAGCCAGTACCTCCTCTGGAAAGGTGTGATGAGTCAGTACCTCCTCTGGAAAGGTGTGATGAGTCAGTACCTCCTGTGTAGAGGTGTGATGAGTCAGTACCTCCTCCTAGTGTAGGCTAGTTCAGGTCTATTTATGCGGCGATATAGATCATAAGTATATGCATTGAAGTTATTTTAAGAAGATTGCTAGCTTGTCTAACCATAGGGTTTAGAAATATCGCTAAAAGCTCATCCCAGGGCATATGAAGATTTAATCGATAATAGCATATTCTTTCAGGTAGTCCGACTGGAAATGCATTGCCTCCAAGTGCATAGACGTGGTTTCATTTATTTGACTGGGTTTTATTTCAATGATTTTGAGAAAAATGCCAAATTACACAAAATTATGAAGAAAATTTGACTGTTCACGCAGGAGATTTAATGGGATAGTCAGCCATACATTGGTTAATAATTAAAGATTTTGATTGAAATACTTTAATGATTGATTATTGATAAATAAGCGTACTTTAAGCTTCATAGGCTTGATGCTATATTAACATTTAATGTTTGAGAAACTATAAGTGTTTGTTGTGTAATGCTGAAATACTAGCTTAAATTTGACAATAAAATTTCCCAGTAATCTACATTTTTCACTAAGATTAACAATTTGACACCCTTCATTACCTGCATGCAACAGTATGTGATATTCTAACATTTTCCCCGTTTTTCTTTTAACAAATAATCTTTCAGAAGAAGCTCCGAGTCCCTGTTTATCACCGACAGAAGAAAAAGGTAATATTCAATTCTTAGTGTCAATCAATCAGCTCACAACGACATATTCAACTGCCTATGATAACTGGTGCTGATTAGGCAAACAAGTTTGCTGTAGGCTGTTAGTATTCATGACAGCAATATGCTGCAGAAATATTGCTTGCATTATATACAGCAGCTGAGAGTCAGATGGAGGGAGGAAAGGAGCTAGGCAGGGAGGGATTGAGGAGAGAGAATGAAAGCAGGAGAGAGCGAGAAAGCCGGATGGTAAGATGGAAAGTGTGAGTGAGGGAGGGATGGTTATTATTAGGACCCTGCACCAGAAGGTGTAGCAGCCCAACAGTAATCACCACATCTGTCTGTCCATCCATCCATCCATCCATTGATCCATCCGTCCATCTGTCCATCCACAATATCTCGTAAACAGCATATCATTCAGAACCGCTTCAGATATTTTAATGAAACTTGGTATATACCTCAGTTGTGATATGCAGATGTGCCTTTTGAAGAATTCACCTTTATAGGTCCAAGATTTCGGTTGAAAATGTGGTTTTTAATGCAAAAACTCATGATTTTTGTCCATTTCCTCTTAAACACCATATTGTAGCTTCTTTATGATGGGTATATGTGCCGTTTGAAGTATTTACCTTTATAGGTCCAAGATTTTTGGTGAAAATGGGCTTTTTTAAAAACACAATTTTTGTCAATTTTCTTGTAAACACCATATTATAGAGAATCTCTTAAAATAATTTAATGAAACTTGGTAGGTTGCTTCATTATGATGGGTAGATGTGCCTTTTGAAGGATTCACCTTTATACGTCCAGAATTTTGGGTCAAAATTACCTTTTTAATTCAAAAGCTCATAATTTTTGTCAATGTTCCCGTAAGCAGCATAGCATACAGAACCGCTTAAAAAAATTTAATGAAACTTGGCAGGTGACTTTCTTATGATGGGTAGACATATGTTTTGAAGGATTCAACTTTATAGGTCCAAAATTTTGGGTGAAAATGGGCTTTTTAATGCAAAAATTCATGATCTTTGTCAATTTCCTTTTTTTTTAATAATATGAATGCTTTGAAAAAACTTTTTACCTACTACATTGAGAACCATATTTTTTAGCAGTTGCGGGGGCCCTCTGAGTCAAACAATATTTTCTAGTTCAGCTTTATAATGCTTTTTCCCAGAACACAGATTATCTCATTTTAATCGTTTTCCTAATATGCTTAATGGGCATGTATAATTACAGGGATTTATGCGAAAGATATAAACTTAGTAACATTGATTCTATATAGGTATGAACATGACATTACATGAGTGACATCTTTTAATATGTCCACTGACCTGATCAAAGAGAGTTCATCTCTACCAAAAGCAAAAACTGGTAATTTTGAACCATATGGGCTATGCTTGACCTTTGACCTCCAAATCAAGTGACATGATTGGGATCCTAACAGTAACATCCTGGCCAAGTATGGCGATGATTCAATCAAAACTCTAGGTGTAGTTGCAGTTCAAATGTCAATGCTGAAAATACCCATACATTTCCTCTGGCACATTTTTGCCCATGGAAAGTCTGGTATCTCGAAAACCTTTGTCTAGATTTAAAGTAATATGACCAACAGGATGGGTCACATAGGCCCGAGGAGCTGAGGAAATGGGGGAGTTGATCAGATGGAAACTGTAGATGTGGTATAAAAAAGCTGACAAAATGTGGAGTTGATCAGATGGAAACTGTAGATGTGGTATAAAAGATGCTGAGGAATGTGGAGTTGATCAGATGGAAACTGTAGATGTGGTATAAAAAGATGCTGAGGAAATGTGGAGTTGATCAGATGGAAACTGTAGATGTGGTATAAAAAGATATTATCAAGAATAATAAAGAAGATCTGGAAAGAAAACAATAATCTTTATTTACATGGAGATCAATAATAGTAACATGGGCATCAAGTTCTGTTCCATTAGGTTTTGTCAGCATTTGGAAGATGTACATGTAGTGGCCTTGAAAATATGAAGTATGTTAATTGAATAGTCATTTCAACAATCCTCCTCCTCGCCCTCCTCCTCCTGGTCCTCGTCCTCCCTCCTTGCCCTCTCCCTCATTCTCTTCGCTCTCATCCTCATCTCCCCTCCTCATCCTCATCTCCCCTCCTCATCCTCACCTTCATCCTCTTCCTGCTTCTCATCCTCCCTCTTCACCCTCATCCTCATCCACCTTCCTCATCCTCCTCGGACTCATATCCTCCTGCTTCTCACCCTCCTTCCTCCTCTTTTCCCTCATCCTCTCCCCCCGCCTATTCCTCACCCTCATCCTCCTCCCTCCTGCTCCTCATCTCCCCCTCCTGTTTGCCCTCATCCTCCTCCCCATGCTCATCATTGTCATCATCCTCCTTGCCACCATTCTTGCCTTCATCATCATCCTCATCCTCCCCATCCCCCTTCTTGTCCTCATCCTCTTGATCCGCCTCCTCCACTTCCCCCATTCTCATCCATCTCATTCTCCTCCTCCTCCTCCTCCTCCTCCTCTGTCCTTGTCTTCCTCCTCCATCCTCTTCCTCCTCCATCCACCATCCTCCTCCCTGCCCTTGTGTACTCAATGGGGGCTGTGTTGCTTGTAATCTCTTGTTCAAATACATTGTAATGATGTCACATTCTTTTGTTGACAGAAAATCTGCCATTTGAACCACACAATGTGGAAATATCAACTGAGAGGAAATTTGAGGATTTCTATGAAAAGAAACAGGAACTAGGAAAGTAAGTAATGACAACAATGATGATGTCATTGTAAAAATTAATAATACTGATGATGATGATGATGATGATGATGATGATGATGATGATGATAGTGGTGTGGGTCATGATGATAAACGTGCCAGTGTTGGTGGACTGGTGGTGTTGGTGGTTTGGTTGTGGTGTTAATGATGGTGAAGGTGGTGGGAGTCATGATGATAAATGTGCCGGTGGTGGTGGATTGGTTGTTTGGTTGTGGTGTTAATGATGGTGAAGGTGGTGGGAGTCATGATAATCATGGTGGTGGTGTTGGTGGTGGTGCTGGACTGATAGTGGTGGTGCTTGTGGTGGTAATGATGATGGTGGTGGCGGTGATAATTATGGTGGTGTTGGGGTGGTGGTGTTGGCTTGGTGGTGCTGGTGGTAATAGTGGTAGTAGTGCTTGTGGTGGTGAGGGTGATAGTGGTGGTGGTGGTGTTAATGGTGGTGGTGGTGGTGGCAATGATGATGACTTAGTAAAAATTAATAATAATAATGATGATGATGATGGTGGAAGTCATGATGATAAAGGTGACTGTTGCGGTGGTGGACTGGTGGTGTTGGTAGTAGTGGTGGTGGTGATAATGGTGGTGGTGGTGGTTGTGGTGGTGGTGGACTGATGGTGTTGGTTGTGGTGGTGATGATAATGGTGTTGGTGGTAATGATGATGATTGTGGTGGTGGTGTTGTTCATGGTGGTGGTTTTGGTCATTGTGGTGGTGATAAGTGGGGTGGTGTGGGGGTTGTGGCATTGAGGTGGTGTTGCTGGTGCTAATTGTGGTGGTAGTAATTATGGCAGTGGTGGTGGTGATAATGGTGGTGGTGGTAGTGCTGGTGGGGTTTATGGTGGTAGTCATGATGGTAGTGGTAGCAGTGGTGGTGGTGGTGGTGATAATGGTTGTGGTAGTGCTGGTGGTGGCAATGGTGGTGCTGATAATGGTGCTGGCAGTGGCAGCAGCAGTGGTGATGATAATAATGATACCAATGATGATAACAAATGATGACGATGACGCTGCTGCTGCTGATGACTGTGATAATTATTTGTTTAACACAGGGGTAAATTTGGTAGCGTCTACAGCTGTATTGAGAAGGACACAGGAAAAACATGGGCAGCAAAAATTATCAAATGTCGTGAAAAAGAGAAAGTGAATATTCGGCAGGAAATTGCTATCCTGAATTGTCTGCGACATCCAAAACTACTGCTTCTTTGGGACGCATTTGATGCACCAAGGATGATGATATTGGTCACAGAAATGTAAGTCTATTGTGATGCATGATGGCTAATGATACTGGTCACAGAAATGTAAGTCTGTTATGATGCACGATTGGTAATGATACTGGTCATAAAAATGTAAGTCTATTATAATGCATGATGGTTAATAATACTGGTCACATAAATGTAAGTCTGTTATGATGGGCGATGGTAATTGGTCACAGAAATGTATTAAGTAAGTATTATGATGCATGATGGGTAATGATACTGGTCATAAAAATGTAAGTCTATTGTGATGCATGATGTGTAATGATACTGGTCACAGAAATGTAAGTCTATTATGATGCATGATGGATAATGATACTGGTCAGAGAAATGTAAGTCCATTGTGATGCATGATGGGTAATGATACTGGTCATAAAAATGTAAGTCCATTGTGATGCATGATGGGTAATGATACTGGTCACAGAAATGTAAGTCTATTATGATGCATGATGGATAATGATACTGGTCAGAGAAATGTAAGTCCATTGTGATGCATGATGGGTAATGATACTGGTCATAAAAATGTAAGTCCATTGTGATGCATGATGGGTAATGATACTGGTCACAGAAATGTAAGTCTATTATGATGCATGATGGGTAGTGATATTGGTCACATAAATGTAAGTCTATTCTGATGCATGATGGGTAATGATACTCGTCACATAAATGTAAGTCTATTATGATGGGTGATGGTAATTGGTCACAGAAATGTAAGTCTGTTATGATGCATGATGGATAATGATAGTGGTCACATAAATGTAAGTCTGTTATGATGCACGATGGATAATGATAGTGGTCACATAAATGTAAGTCTATTGTGATGCATGATGGGCAATGATACTGGTCACAATGCTCCATATTCACAATGTTGGAGGTGATGATTATTATGGTCCATACTCACAATGCGGGAGGAGGTTATGATTGTGCTCCATACTCACAATGTTGGAGGAGGTGATGATTATGTTCCATACTCACAATGTGGGAGGTGCTGATGATTATGCTCCATACTCACAATGTGGGAGGTGATGATGATTATGCTCCATACTCACAGTGTGGGAGGTGATGATGATTATGCTCCATACTCACAATTTGGGAGGAGGTGATGATTATGCTCCATACTCACAATGTGGGAGGAGGTGATGACTATGCTCCATACTCACAATGTTGGAGGTGATGATGATTTGCTCCATACTCACAATGTTGGAGGTGATGATGATTATGCTCCATGCTCACAATGTGGGAGGAGGTGATGATTATGCTCCATACTCACAATGTGGGAGGAGGTGATGATTATGCTCCATACTCACAATGTGGGAGGCGATGATGATTATGCACCATACTCACAATGTGGGAGGTGGTGATGATTATGCTCCATACTCACAATGTGGGAGGTGATGATGATTATGCTCCATACTCACAATGTGGGAGGTGATGATGATTATGCGCCATACTCACAATGTGGGAGGAGGTGAAGATTATGCTCCATACTCACAATGTGGGAGGAGGTGATGATTATGCACCATACTCACAATGTGGGAGGAGGTGATGATTATGCTCCATACTCACAATGTGGGAGGTGGTGATGATTATTCTCCATACTCACAATGTTGGAGGTGACGATGATTATGCTCCATACTCACAATTTGGGAGGAGGTGATGATTATGCTCCATACTCACAATGTTGGAGGGGGTGATAATTATGCTCCATACTCACAATGTGGGAGGTGCTGATGATTATGCTCCATACTCACAATGTGGGAGGTGATGATGATTATTCTCCGTACTCACAATGTTGGAGGTGATGATGATTATGCTCCATGCTCACAATGTGGGAGGAGGTGATGATTATGCTCCATACTCACAATGTTGGAGGTGATGATGATTTGCTCCATACTCACAATGTTGGAGGTGATGATGATTATGCTCCATGCTCACAATGTGGGAGGAGGTGATGATTATGCTCCATACTCACAATGTGGGAGGTGATGATGATTATGCACCATACTCACAATGTGGGAGGTGGTGATGATTATGCTCCATACTCACAATGTGGGAGGTGATGATGATTATGCTCCATACTCACAATGTGGGAGGTGATGATGATGATGCTCCATACTCACAATGTGGGAGGAGGTGATGATTATGCTCCATACTCACAATGTGGGAGGAGGTGATGACTATGCTCCATACTCACAATGTTGGAGGTGATGATGATTATGCTCCATGCTCACAATGTCGGAAGTGATAATGATTATGCTCCATACTCAGAATGTTGTAAGTGGTGATGATCATTATTCTATAATACTAAGAAATTGCTAAGTATATTTTAAATAAATATACATAAATACCGGAAAAACTAGATTTTCCTACCCCAAAGGATTCCTAACCTTAATGAGATTAATTGACATTGTTCAGATGAAATGGACATTGTGCAGTCATGTGTTAGACGTGTTAGAGGCTTACTCATGCTTGCTAGGATGGAGCCTGAAAAGTGCAGTCTTCTGACATTCACTAAAGCAAGTGTTTTCCCATAGGAAGACAATAGTATCCCTTTTCTCATTGCATTTGAAGGAATTTGCTGACAGCAGAGAAGAACTATTGCCCTTAGAGTCAGTCAGTGTCTTAACCAGGGCACAGCAGAGAGGAGCTATTGCCCTTAGAGTCAGTCAGTGTCTTAACCAGGGCACAGCAGAGACGAGCTATTGCCCTTAGAGTCAGTCAATGTCTTAACCAGGGCACAGCAGAGAGGAGCTATTGCCCTTAGAGTCAGTCAGTGTCTTAACTAGGGCATGGAACTAGTATCAGAAGACCAATAAAGTGAACAATCATAAGGGTGCATGGCTACTACACAAGCACTGGACATGGTCCTTGTCATCTCTGCCTGCTGAAACCAAACCACCAATGTTTCAGTATTGCGAAACCACTTTAAAGCTGTAACAGTGTTGACGATGTCCACTCAGACTGTTAGATACAGACTGCATGCCAGTGGTTTGAGGACCTTTCTTGATAGTATGCTTGAGTGAGAGGCACTGTCAAGCGAGACTGTAATGGAGTAGCAAACATCTCAACTGGACTACTGCTCAATGGGTCATTATCTTGTTCACAGATGAGTTACGATTCTGCTTGGACTTTCATAATGGATGTGTTTGTGTGTGGTGACATCAAAATGAAGGATTTACTGATGCCACCACTGTAAGACATGACCGTTGTGGTAGGGGCTCTGTCATGGTGTGGGGTTGATGTTACTGTCTGTGCCATGTGTTCAGGTCCAGTCTTTGATTGACAGCATACAAATGTGTTAGGCTTTAATCAGTGCTAGGGGTGGCCATACACAGCAGTGAGTAGTCGGAAACCCCTGACTGTGGCATTTCACAGACTCATCCATACATGACTAGTTTCTGCACAGTAGGCTCTATGGTCGCATCTGTCACTGAGCTTGTTACGCTTGGTGGCACAATACCTGACATTACCTTTCTGGGTTAATATTTGCAAAATAAATGTAGTTACAGCCAAATGGATTCTGATTTGTATCCTTATCTTTAAAATTTCTGTAATTGTACATTATCCGTAGCAATTTTTTATTAGTATATTTTGTTTTTGTGCTTCATACCTGCAGAGTTGGAGGAGGTGAATTGTTTGAAAGAATCATTAGTGATGACTTTATGCTGACTGAAGTTGACTGTGTTCACTTTGTGCGACAGATCGCTGATGGTGTTCGTTACATGCATGACAATAGTATTCTTCATTTGGACTTAAAACCTGAGAACATTCTGTGTGTAAGCCCTGATAGCAACCAGATCAAGATTATCGACTTCGGTTTGGCAAGGAAATACAATCCAAGTGTGAGCACAAGAGTGTTATTTGGAACTCCAGAATTTATCGCACCAGAAGTGATAAACTTTGATGAGATTGGCTTCACCACTGATATGTGGAGTCTGGGAGTCATTACATATGTGCTGTGAGTACTTCATTGTTCAGATGCTTCTCCATCTAAGAATTTTAAATAATCATGTCTCAAGAGATAAACTTGTTTGAAATAGTCGTGTTTGTGATAGTCATGGTTGTGATAGTCATGTTTGAGGTAATCATGTTTCAGATAGTCATGGTTCAGGTAGTCATATGTGAGGTAGTCGTGTTTGAGGGAGTCATGTTTGAGATAGTCATGTTTAAGATAGTCATGTTTAAGATATCATGTTTGAGATAGTGATGTTTGAAATAGTCATGTTTGAGGGTGTTGTGTTTGAGATAATCTTGTTTCATGTAGTCACGTTTGAGATAGTCATGTTTGAGGTAGTCATGTTTGAGATAATCATGTTTGTGATAGTCATGTTTGAGATAGTCATGTTTCAGGTAGTCATGTTTGAGATAATCATGTTTGAGGTAGTCATGTTTGAGATAGTCATGTTTGAGATAGTCATGTCTCAGGTAGTCATGTTTCAGTAGTCATGTTTGAGATAATCATGTTTCAGGTAGTCATATTTGAGGTAGTCATGTTTGAGATAATCATGTTTCAGGTAGTCATGTTTGAGATAGTCATGTTTCAGGTAGTCATGTTTGAGATATTCATGTTTGAGATAGTCATGTTTCAGATAGTCATGTTTGAGATAGTCATGTTTCAGGTAGCCATGTTTCAGGTAGTCATGTTTGAGATAATCATGTTTCAGGTAGTCATGTTTGAGATAGTCATGTTTGAGATAGTCATGTTTGAGATAGTCATGTTTCAGGTAGTAATGTTTGAGATAGTCATGTTTCAGGTAGTCATGTTTGAGATATTCATGTTTGAGATAGTCATGTTTGAGGTAGTCATGTTCGAGATGGTCATGTTTCAGGTAGCCATGTTTGAGGTAGTCATATTTGAGATATTTGTGTTTGAGATAATCATGTTTCAGGTAGTCATGTTTTAGGTAGTCATGTTTGAGGTTAGTCATGTTTGAGATAGTCATGTTTGAGATAGTCATGTCTCAGGTAGTCATGTTTGAGATAAACATGTTTGAGGTGGTCATGTTTGAGATAGTCATGTTTGGGATAATCATGTTTCAGGAAGTCAATTTTCCGGTAGTCATGTTTGAGATAATCATGTTTCAGGTAGTCATGTTTGAGATAGTCATGTTTGAGATAGTCATGTTTCAGGTAGTAATGTTTGAATTCGTCATGTTTGAGGTAGTCATGTTTGAGGTAGTCATGTTTGAGATAGTCATGTTTCAGGTAGCCTTGTTTCAGGTAGTCATGTTTGAGATATTCATGTTTCAGGTAGTAATGTTTGAGATAGCATGTTTGAGATAGTCATGTCTCAGGTAGTCATGTTTCAGGTAGTCATGTTTGAGATAATCATGTTTCAGGTAGTCAATTTTCAGGTAGTCATGTTTGAGATAATCATGTTTCAGGTAGTCATGTTTGAGATAGTCATGTTTCAGGTAGTCATGTTTGAGATATTCATGTTTGAGATAGTCATGTTTGAGGTAGTCATGTTTGAGATAGTCATGTTTCAGGTAGCCATGTTTCAGGTAGTCATGTTTGAGATAATCATGTTTCAGGTAGTCATGTTTAAGATAGTCATGTTTGAGATAGTCATGTTTCAGGTAGTAATGTTTTAGATAGTCATGTTTCAGGTAGTCATGTTTGAGATATTCATGTTTGAGATAGTCATGTTTGAGGTAGTCATGTTCGAGATGGTCATGTTTCAGGTAGCCATGTTTGAGGTAGTCATATTTGAGATATTTGTGTTTGAGATAATCATGTTTCAGGTAGTCATGTTTTAGGTAGTCATGTTTGAGGTTAGTCATGTTTGAGATAGTCATGTTTGAGATAGTCATGTTTCAGGTAGCCATGTTTCAGGTAGTAATTTTTTCAGATTGTCATGTTTGAGATACCGTATTTCGCTTAATAGTAGCCTATGATTTAATAGAAGCCCACCCCCTAACTTTGACATATGAGCTCCAATGATTTCTTAGCAGTTTCAACATGGCAAAACTCTGTATTAGAAGCCCACCCCCTAACTCAGCAGACTGTATAGGAAAATCTTTCTTGAGAGCAAATTTGTAAGAATAGCGTGTATAATAATAACAATCATGTCACAGGGTGTGTCTACTTCAGACCGATGTCTGCCCTGATACATTCCCAGCCCCTCTAGAAGTCAATACAGGCCTCGGATTTGTAAATCTTGACCGCCTATTAGGTTAATACTAATAGCAGGCCACATATGTTCACGATATAATAAAATTTATTTCACACTTTTGTAGTCAAAATGCGCGTAAAACAGTCTTGGCATGATTAAATACCTTCCTTATAAATATATTTTTTTAAGATCAAATTTATGTACCAAGCAACAAGGATGGGAGAAAATGTGCATCAATTTTGTAACACTGATCAACATTAAATGATCCAAATTGAATTATTACGAATGACAATATAGCTGGCTTCTTAAGTTGGTGAGCCAGCGATTCTTGAGATGGGAGGCATCATGTTCTCGCAAGATATTATACGCTAACGGGAGTTTATCAAACGGGTACCCATTTTTTAACATCAGTATAATGCTCAGTTCCTGTCATGCAATGATAATATATAGATATTATCGAGTTCCGAGTCCCCGATTCCAGAATATTTATATCCGAGTACTCGCTCTAAAATAAACTCTTCAATTGGAGGCGAATCACGTGATTTGTATTTTTTCGCGACGCCATTTTATATCAAATTGTGGATTAATTTTGATGTAATAAACGAGCTTTATTAAAGGATACGCAATATTTAGGCGCTTAAATCAAATAGTTTCACTTCCCCGGTGATGTTTTGAGGTATACATTAAACATTGGCGTAGGCGGTGGAAATTTTTATGGGAGAAAATACGTTGAATTTCCTTGGTATCAATTTTAGAAAACCTTTTTGGAAAAACTCTGTAATATGAGCCCACCCCCTTTCTCAGAGATGTTTGGTTGGAAATTGAACACCTCTTGTCCTAATAGAAGCCTGGGCTACTATTAAGCGAAATACGGTAGTCATGTTTCAGGTAGTCGTGTTTGAGGTAGTCATGTTTGAGATAATAATGTTTCAAGTAGTCATGTTTGAGCTAGTCATGTTTGAACAAGTCATGTTATAAAGCTGTAACTAATAATAACATCTGTTCTGATGAAGAACATTTATGTGTGGAAGCTTGTCAAAAATAAATAAAGTTAGTTCTTAAGTTTGTACACACTTTGGATCTTCTTATCTGTATTAAACTGGTTTAATCAGATTAACCTATTATTGCTGAACTGACTGCTAGTTTTACTCAGTGACCTTCTGGTATTAACACTCTTCCTCCTGAAGTCTCAGACTCAGTGACCTTCTGATATTAACACTCCTCTGCTGAAGACTCGGACTCAGTGACCTAATATTAACACACTTCCTGCTGAAGATGCAGACTCAGTGACCTGGTATTAACACACTTCCTGCTGAATAGACTCAGTGACCTTCTGGTATTAACACTCTTCTGCTGAATGCTGAGACTCAGTGACCTTCTTGTATTATTATAATGTTTGTATCTTGCTTCTGTAAAGTTGAGATTAAATTTGTATTACAACAGGTCTTAAAGGAATACATTCAAACTCAAAATGTGACAAAAAAATTAATAATAAGCTCATGTATTTATTGAATTATGGTAACTTTAATATGCCAGGATGATTGGAAGAACTATTAAAACAATGTAGATCTTTTCTCATAAAAGTGCCCATTTACAGATCAAAGAAGAATACTTGAGAAAATTTTGCACAGGAATGCCTGCCGATGTAACTGTGCATCTATATGACTAGTCCGGTAATTGTGCATCAATATGATTTTTTGTGTAACCATGTGTCTATATGGCTGGTCCTTTAACTGTACATCTATGTGACTGGTCATGTAACCATGTGTCTATGTGACTGGTCCTTTAACTGTATGTCTATGTGACTAGCCATGTAGCCATGTGTCTATGTGACTGGTCCTTTAACTGTGCATCTTATGACTGGCCATGTAACCATGTGTCTACATGACTGGTTGTGTAGCCATGTGTCTACATGACTGGTCGTGTAACCATGTTTCTATATGTCTGGTCCTGTAACCTTGTGACAATATGTCTGGTCCTGTAACCATGTGTCTATATACCTGGTCCTGTTTCCATGTGTCTATTTATCTTGTCCTGTAACCATGTGTCCATATGCCTGGTCCTGTTTCCATGTGTCTATATGACTGGTCCTGTTTCCATGTGTCTATATGCCTTGTCCTGTTTCCGTTTGTCTATATGCCTGGTCCTGTTTCCATGTATCTATATGCCTTGTCCTGTTTCCATGTGTCTATATGCCTGGTCCTGTTTCCATGTGTCTATATGCCTTGTCCTGTAACCATGTGTCTATATGACTGGTCCTGTTTCCATGTGTCTATATATCATGTCCTGTAACCATGCGTCTATATGCCTGGTCCTGTTTCCATTTGTCTATATATCTTGTCCTGTAACCATGTGTCTATATGCCTTGTCCTGTTTCCATGTGTCTATATACCTTGTCCTGTAACCATGTGTCTATATGCCTTGTCCTCTAACCATGTGTCTATATGACTGGTCCTGTTTCCGTTTGTCTATATGACTGGTCCTGTTTCCATGCATTTCTCAAATATTCTGCACTTGGTTAGAAAATTGGCATTTATCAAAGCCTTTACAGAAGCCCTTTTTTGCTAGCTTGACCACTAAAGTTTTAAGCGCATCCTCTTGCAAGGTCAAAGCCATATTTCTGATGACTGGTATTAGGAGAGGTCATGTCTAATGACTCGCAGTTTTTAGCTCACATTTACCAAATAGTTTTGCGATACCATGAATGTCATTTGAAAGTGTCGCTGGCATAGTCATCAGTGGTGGCATTGGCACCAATGGTGGCTTTGGCAGCATCTAAAGTTTGCAATTAGCTCGCCTATGGCTAAACTGTTAGGCCTTTTGTAAACAAACTCGCTTTATTACTGATTCTCCATCAATATTCCAATGCAGTTATACAGTTCTTGCCTATTTTTTCAACTTAGGGACTTTGTAATTTCAAGTTATGTTTTCCATTTACCTGGGCTATTTTTAAGCTGACAGACTTTGTAATTGCGGGTTTTGTTTTCCGTTTAGTTGGACTCAGTACATTCTAGTATGATAGGTTAAAGTTTGCCTTTAGCTCTGCTAAGTTAAACTACCAGTCCCATGTTCACCAAACTTTATATATCGCTTTATTCCTGCATCTATGCCAATACCAGCACTCCCCAAAATGGCTGTTTTGTCCGAACTTGTCCGGTAAACATTCTCAATGTCCGATAGTGTATAAGACCAGCCGGACATCTTGACATGTTTTTGCGATCATGCCAAGCAAAAAATCAATATTTGCAGTCAGAAATATCATCGAAATCATGATACTTCCTTGTATAAACAGACTACTATCAACAAAAAATGTTATCAAACAGGTAACCATTAGGCGGATTGGATAGAATGCATAATACTCTTTCACCATCATGTTATGATCATTTATAGAGTAATTTCTGTTTTACGTTTGTCTGGACTTGGTGTATACATGTTAAGCTTTACATTTATCTGGTTTTGTTTTATACATATTACGGTCTTACATGTATATGGACTTGGTGTAACATTTATCTGGACTTGCTCTATACAGGCTAAGTTTCACGTTTATCTGGACTTGCTCTATACAGGCTAAGTTTCACGTTTATCTGGACTTGCTCTATACAGGCTAAGTTTCACGTTTATCTGGACTTGCTCTATACAGGCTAAGTTTTACGCTTATCTGGACTTGTTGTATACAGGCTAAGTTTCACGTTTATCTGGACTTGATGTATACAGTCTACGTTTCACGTTTATCTGGACTTGCTCTATACAGGCTAAGTTTCATTCACATTTATCTGGACTTGCTCTATACAGGCTAAGTTTCACGTTTATCTGGACTTGATGTATACAGGCTAAGTTTCACGTTTATCTGGACTTGCTCTATACAGGCTAAGTTTCACGTTTATCTGGACTTGATGTATACAGGCTAAGTTTCATGTTTATCTGGACTTGAAGTATACAGGCTAAGTTTCACGTTTATCTGGACTTGATGTATACAGGCTAGGTTTTACATTTTTCTAGTCTTGCTCTAGACAGGCTAAGTTTTACATTTATCTGGACTTGGTGTGTACAGGCTAAGTATTACATTTATCAGGACTTGGTGTATACAGGTTGTGTTATGTTTGGCACCTGTATGGTGAAACTATCAGGCCCATGTTCACCAACCTTTATATATAGCTTGATTACTTAAAAGCAGTGAAGTAGAATTATGCTAATCAGGTGAGCTTCATGGTTGCATTGCAACTTTTTGTTTGTGGTTCTAAAGCAAGACAGTTTAACTCAACTCTGTGTGCACAGTCAATTAATAGTTACTGATCATATTTTGGGGCTTTGTTCACAAATTATTAGATTTCACAAGTTGTTTGTACTTTGTAATGTTTCAGTCTGTCAGGATTGTCCCCGTTCCTGGGTGATAATGATCCAGAAACACTTGCCAATGTGACGAGCGGCGAATGGGACTTTGAGGATGACTCCTTTCAACATATCTCAAATAATGCCAAAGAGTTTGTCGATAAACTTCTTCAAAAGAACAAAGAGTAAGTAATAGTAATAACAAGAACAGATGGTGGTGATGTTGATGGCGTTTCACCCTTACTAAGCCTCATCTCCCAATGCTGGTAGTGATGATGGAGGTGATGTTGATGGTGTTTCATCCTTAATAAGCCTCATCTCCCAATGCTGGCAGTGATGATGGAGGTGATGTTGATGGTGTTTCATCCTTAATAAGCCTCATCTCCCAATGCTGGCAGCGATAATGGAGGTGATGTTGATGGTGTTTCATTCTTAATAAGCTTCATCTCCCAATGCTGGCAGTGATAATGGAGGTGATGTTGAGGGTGTTTCATCCTTAATAAGCCTCATCTCCCAAATGCTGGCAGTGATAATGGAGGTGATGTTGACGATGTTTCATCCGTAATAAGCCTCGTCTCCCAATGCTGGCAGTGATGATGGAGGAGATGTTGATGGTGTTTCATCCTTAATACGCCTCATCTCCCAATGCTGGCAGTGATGATGGAGGTGATATTGATGGTGTTTCATCATTAATAAGCCTCATCTCCCAATGCTGGCAGCAATGATGATACATCCTTGATATGGTAGGCATCACCTCCAATTGGAAGTAGCCGGTGTATTGATTATCATGATCATCATGATGGCAATAATGATGTTTATTTGTTTGTCTTTCTCTCAGAAAACGTCTCACCGTTCATCAAGCACTTAAACATCGTTGGCTTATTCAGGATTTGAAGAAGGTTCGGCGACAAAGATTGAACACTGTTAATCTGAAGCACTTTATTGCGAGAAGAAAGTGGCAGGTTGGTTTCACTATTATCTAGATGTTAATTTTATTTCCAGAAAATCTGAATTTGAAAGGCTATTTTGCTCTCTGTCACTCAGAGTAACTGTATAATTGGCTAAATATTAGCCCACCTGGCATGGCCATCCATCCATCCATCCATTCATCTGTCTGTCTCTGCCTGCCTGCCTGCCTGCCTGTCTGTCTGTCTGTTTGCATTTTCTTTTAAATTATATGTGGCTGGAACCATCCTTAGTGCACAGAGATCTAATATTATTCAAATGAAGGTGATTCGTCAGTTTATATGGTGGCCATTTTTGACATTTTTATTTGATGTATTTTGATGGCAAAGCTTGCTTTATAGCTGTTTTTAGCTGACCTGGCCTGAAAGGCCAAATGAGCTTATGTTATGGCAGCCATCCATCATCCGGCACCTTTTCCTTTAAATGAATTCTCAAGAACCACTGGGCCGATCTCAATTAGATTTGGCAGTAAGCATCCTTAGGGCATAGAGATAGAAGTTTGTTCAAACGAAGTCTATCAGCCAATTTGGCAGATGACCATCTTGGATTTTTGCTGATTTTTAGAAACGTCTTAAAAAATCTTCCCTAAAACCACTTGGGTGATCAATTCAAAACTCATGAAAGATCATCTAGAGCAACAGCTGAACCAAGTTTGGTCAAGGGAACTTGATTGGCTAAATGCTTTGATGGGCATCTTGGATGACCTAGTTTTCAAATGTAGTATGTTTGGTGTTCATATTGGATTTTTAGCTCACTTGGCCAGAATGGTTTTCATGAAAACGACTTCTCCAGAAGCGCTGAACGAATCGGGCAGAAATTTGGCAGATATAATGGGGACTAAGGGCCATAAAGTTTGTTCAAGGGAAGTTGATAAGTAAAAAATGGCCGCCATGGGCCAATCAAAATGTAGCGTGTTTGGCGGCCATATTGGATATTTTTATATGATGAATTTTGAAGACGAAATTGGTTTTACATAGGTTTTTAGGTATTCTGATTTCAAATTTGCCATTTTCAAACCTGTCAGATAAATGGTTTGGCGGCCATCTTGGATCTTTTTCCTGCCAAAAACTCCCATACTAAAGCAATTGAAAATTTAAAATGTATACTTCTCAATAACCACTGTGGGCTGATTTCAAGTATATTTGGCAGGATGCATCCTTATGCCATATAGATCTGAATTTGTTCAAAGCAAGCTGATCAGCCAATTTTGCCAGTGGTATTCTTAGATTTTGGCCAATTTTTGGAAACATCTAAAAATGTTCTCCGAAACCACTTTGGGGATTGATTCAAAACTAAAAAATATCTACGGCAAGAGCTGGATGACCAGTTTTCGTGAAAACGACTCCTCCAGAACCGCTAAACAGATCGGGCTGAAATTTGTCAGATATGATTAGGGGACTCAGGACCATTAGAATTTGACCAAAGTAAGTTAATATATAAAGAAACATGGCCACTGTGTTCCTGTTACAATTATGGTCAACTCCTTAGAGGTCTACTTATATCCGATGGCCTTGCTAGTTGAAATGCCTATGTTCCAGGTGAGTGATATAGTCCCAAATATGTCCCTTGGGTCTCTTGTTTTATTTTGAAGTCAAAATTGATTTTATATAGGTTTTTGGGTATCACGATGCTGATTTCAGATTTGCCACTTTCCAAACTCTCAGATAGATAGGTTGACGGTCATTTTGGATCATTTTCCTGCCAAAATTTTCTATACTAAGGCAATTGAAAATTTAAAATGTCATTATTTTACTCAATAATAATAATAATAATAATAATAATAATAATAATAATAATAATGTGTGTGTTCACAGTAAAAATGCATCATCACAGAAATTTAAAAACATTAATCCCAGTTTAATATAATTTGCATTGAGTGATTATGCTATGATTATCATGTTTCCTATTTTCAAAGTGTGAATTGTGTAATTGTTCAGCATGACTGCAGTGCTAAATGTTTTCCTCCAATTATTAAAGATATTTCCTAGATTTGTTTGATGTAACGAGGGTATATATTTATGGTTTAACTTCCTTTTCATTTATAAGTGGTGATATTAACATCTAGCTAACATCTTGTTTGTGTAAAATTTGGTACATCTTGTGAGAAGATATGGCTTGTGTTTTAGTGAATCTCACCTAAATCCACCCCTATTTACCAGAGTTATTTCCCCTAAATCCATCTTTGTTCATGAGAGTTATCCCTTGTGAATCCATCCATAGTCGCAGAGTTATCTCGCCTAAATCCAGCCATATTCACTGGAGTTATATCCCATAAATCCATCTATATTCACCAGAGTTATCTCCCCTAGTCACCAGGGTTATCACCCCTAAATCATCCATATTCACCAGAGTTATCTCCACCAAGCCCATCCATATGCACCAGAGTTATCTCTCCTAAATCCATCCATATTCACCAGATGTATAAATCCATCCATATTTAGTAAAGTTATCGCTCCTAAATCCATCCATATTCACTAGAGTTATCTCCCCTATGTCTGTCTATTATCACGAGAGTTATCTCCCCTAATTCCATCCATATTTACCAGATTTATCTCCCCTAAATCCATAGATATTCGCCAGAGTTATCTCCTCTCAGCCCATTCATATTCACCAGAGGGTATAAATCAATCCATATTTACCAGAGTTTTCTCCCATAAATCTATCAATATATACCAGAGTTGTCTCCCCTAAATCCATTCATTTTCACCACAGTTATGTCCCCTAAATCCATCTATATTCACCAGCAGGTAGAAATCCATCCATATTCACCAGCAGGTAGAAATCCATCCATATTCACCAGTGTTATCTCCCATCAGTCCATCCATATTCACCAGAGGTAGAAATCTATCCATATATACCAGAGTTGTCTCCCCTAAATCCATTCATATTCACTAGAGGTATCCATTTTACCACATTTATATCACCTAAATCCATCCATATTCACCAGAGTTGTCTCCCTTAAAAATCTATCCATATTCACCAGAGCTATGTTCCCTAATCCATCCATATTAAGATGAGTTATCTCCCTTAAATCTGACCATATTCAATAGTTATCTCCCTTAAATCCATCATATTCACCAGAGTTATCGCCAGTAAATCCATCCATATTCACCAGAGTTATCTCCCCTAAGTACTTCCATTCATCAGAGCTATTGCCCTTAAAAATCATCCATCTAGTTATCTATCCTAAAACCATTCTTATCCATCCATATCCACCAGAGTTCTCTCCCCTAAGTGCTTCCAATCATCAAAGAAAATCTCAGTGTTGTGATGTCAAATCTCTCCTTCTATACTGGATAGACAGGCTCTAAATTATAGTTGAACCATGTTCATCAAATCGACTGTTTGCATCAAATACTCAGAACACATATTCACAACTCACTAAAATATTGCAGAGCGGTTCTCTTAGCATCTGAACATGAAGGTATTTTAGTCTAATGTGGTAGTCCTAACAGCTTACGATAGCTTTACAGTAATGTGCTATAAGAGTACCTACAGTGATCTTTGACACTCTTTTCTTTCACATGTTCTTCATTGTGTCTATTTTATAGCAACATCACATTTTAAAGGAAATCTCACCTTATTTTATACTAAGCATTCAGGTGATAGAATTTGCCACCCATAATCCATCCTTGAAATTTTAGCTTTTTATCATGCAGACAAC
Organism: Chaetoderma sp. LZ-2023a; assembly: GCA_034401795.1. Classification (NCBI taxonomy): domain Eukaryota; kingdom Metazoa; phylum Mollusca; class Caudofoveata; order Chaetodermatida; family Chaetodermatidae; genus Chaetoderma; species Chaetoderma sp. LZ-2023a. The sequence goes on from CM067359.1 coordinate 80,967,209, forward strand.
CAAAGATATGCAGGATTTAGTAACTAAATGGTGATACATTTCTACAGCATATAATGGCTGTCATGATTTACTTTTCAACCAATCAGAAAATACCTAGCGTGTCTTCCTCTGTATATGTGCTCAGTCATAGAGGTGCCAGCTATAGTTTGGCAATGTGGTATAAAAATAATCATACATGTAAGCTGTTGTTTATTTTGAGACTAATTTGACTGGAAGTTGTTGCTGCCATGGGCAGCATTGTAAACTTCCAGTCAAATTAGTTTCAAAATATTCAACAAGATTAGTATTACATAATAAATAATGCAGTGCATTGGCATCAAGCACTATTGCTTGAGGCGACAAAATGGTAGCGATCACTTTTCAACATTAACGCGATATTACAAAGCAGATGGTTGTGATACAGATAAGGGAATGTGACAGGATATAGAAGATATGGTATTAATAAAACATAATCTATTGCTGCAATACAACTTTTGAGATGAGATTAACATCCCTTGAAACCAGCATCACATTTTGCTCTGTTTTCATTATTGCAAAAATATGGATGACAATCACAAATAATAAAATTACAGAAATCAATAATTACACAATGTAAATATTTTAATAAGATTAAAAAATATATTTACAATGTAATCATTTTAATAAAAATTATAGAAATATATCTTACAACATAAACATTTTTTTATAATTTTATCATATATTTTATGCTTTAATTGCATTTATGTACATATATTTCAGTAAATAGTCTGGGAAATGTGTGAGTTAGGTTCGTATTGAAATATCAATTTACTTTTCTTTGGGCTAAAGAGTGTATAGTGCATGCTTTGGATGGTGGAAGCTAGTAATTCAGAATAGGCTTGTGCGATTTTTCGATTTAATCGTGAAGTTCGATTTATTTTTAAAATCGTGATTTTTACTATGTAATTGAGGAAAAATCAGAAAATCGTCAAAAATTTCATGTTTTTTAAAAAATCTAAAGTGTGCACTTTTCCGTCGCATTTTATCAGTACATGAGTACAATTATAATCAATTCACGCCTGTGTTCATTGTGTTTATATCCCGCTGTGCCAAATAATTACTAATCACAACACAAAACACTGATTCGGTTGTCATGTCAAATTAAAGAAAATAAAGCAACAGCATTCCAGGTTGTTTGATTTTAAACTGCGTGTTCTGTTGATTACTCTTGAATGTAAATCATACATTCTGAAAGCAACTATAAACTGCTCTATAGGACGAGTTTACGCCGTTACAATCGTACCTACTCAAAACTCCCAACCTATGTATGAGGAGTGCCCAGTATCTCCCCGGGTGCTAATATTAACGTCTTCGCGTTACTCTGATAATGACCTAAACTCGTCCTACAAAGGGAGGCTATTAGCGGAAGCTGATACGTCCTGTAATTTATATTATTTTCTCGGCGACATTTTATCCCAAATTTTGATGAAATAAATAATGTTTATTAAACTATACACAATATTTAGGCGGTCCCAATTAATAATTTCACTCCCGCAATGATGGATATAAGCATAGACGTAGGATGGTAAGAATTCGGTGCATGAAAATGTGTTCTAATTTCATGCTATTTTTCTATCATTTATTTCAACTTTTTCTAGAAACAAGTCACGTTATCCCGGTTTATACCTTTATATAAAATCGATCGCGATGTTTCAAAGCAAAAATCGTGCAAGCCTAGTCTAGAATGGAATGGAGGAGAAGGTGTCTATGTAGTTGGAATGTGTGCTTTCTGACAACAGCTATCTTATCATACATACATATCTTAAACTTGTGAATTATTTTAATCTTAGTCCTTTCCACAATACAGACACAAGCTGTTCAATCTGAATCACATGATAAATGTTCAATCTGAATCACATGATAAATGTTCAATCTGAATCACATGATAAATGTTCAATCTGAATCACATGATAAATGTTCAATCTGAATCACATGATAAATGTTCAATCTGAATCACATGACAAATGTTCAATCTGAATCACATGATAAATGTTCAATCTGAATCACATGATAAATGTTCAATCTGAATCACATGATAAATGCTCAATCTGAATCACATGTTAAATGTTCAATCTGAATCACATGATAAATGTTCAATCTGAATCACATGATAAATGTTCAATCTGAATCACATGATAAATGTTCAATCTGAATCACATGATAAATGTTCAATCTGAATCACATGATAAATGCGTTACTGAATCACATGATAAATGCGTTACTGAATCACATGATAAATGCGTTACTGAATCACATGATAAATGCGTTACTGAATCACATGATAAATGCGTTACTGAATCACATGATAAATGCGTTAACTGACTGAATTAACACTTTATGATACATGCTAGCTATTTTACAAACAATTTGACTGGAAGTTGTTTGCTTCTTTAGGGCAAATTGTGTTCAAAATAACCAGCAAGCGTCACCTTGTTTTTTTGGGTTTTTTATAGGAAATCAGTGGTACTTTATGAATCTAGTGCAAAAGCACTAGAAACAAAACCCGCAGCCATATAGGTGGTGCCTGGAAAAGCCCCAGACTAGCGATCAAAAGAGTGTTAAAAAGTTACACACCTAATGGCTGTCTATAAAACTGTTCGACTATTGCATAAAATACCTTAAGACCAGAGAAAGCCAGGTCTAACGACCATCTGCATGTGCAACAAGAGAACTTATTTGCAAAGCTATCCATAGGATTCCAACAAATACTTGATCACCTTATAGCATGTGGTACTTAGTGTACATAAGAAAATTTGTCATGGAAATGTTTTATGATATTTGCTTTTTAAGCAAATGCAAATAGTGGTAATAAAAAGGCTTTTAATCTCTTTTACTAGAGCTAATTCGCTCAAATTCTTAGACCTGTTAATTCCGACAAACCTTAAGGGGAGATAATTCTGACAGACTGAGAAGGGAGATAATTCTGATAGACTGGGATGTATAATCATGATGATAAGCATCAAAAGAAAAGTGTCTCGCTTAATCATTTAATGACTAAATTTTGTCAAAAAATCTAAATATTTGCTTTTCAAATGTCCATTTACAGGCCAAGTGAAGACTATTTTTGAAAATTTTCCACTGGAATGACTGGCTTGGTTACTGATCCAGTCATTCCAGTGGTAAATTTTCAAAAATAGTCTTCACTTGGCATACAAATGGACATTCTTCAAGAGGTGACAGACTGGGAAGGGACCTAATTCTGACAGACTGGAAAGGGAGTTGATTCTGACAGACTGGAAAGGGAGTTGATTCTGACAGACTGGGAAGGGAGTTGATTCTGACAGACTGAGAAGGGAGATAATTTTGACAGACTGAGAAGGGAGATAATTCTGACTGAGAAGGGAGATATTTCTGACAGACTGGGATGTGTAATCAGGCTGATAAGCCATAAAGGAAGAGTGGCTCATCATTATCAAGCTTAATCATTTAATGATTAAGTTTTGCTTATCCAATGTCCATTTACAGGCCAAGTGAAGACTATTTTTGAAAATTTACCACTGGAATGACTGGCTCGGTTACTGAGCCAGTCATTCCAGGGGTAAATTGTCAATAATAGTCTTCACTTGGCATACAAATGGACATTCTTCAAGGCCACCACAGAGGCCGGTTTTGGCCGGCTTCATCATGAAAAGGTTAATCATTTATTAAAAGCAATATTAATGCTAATATTAGTTTATGATATAAACATATGATGCTTAGCCAATACCACATGACTTATAACATAAATGTTTCTTGGCATATCCCACATGGCTAATAATAAGATAAAACCACTGATGTCAATATGGTTGTTGAAAAAAACTGCAATGTTCAACCAACATTAACATGAACACTATTTATCAAATGAATGGAATGACCTGTAGGAGTCTGCTGCTTGAGTTGTGTAGTGGGTACCCAGGACATTGGTGTTTTGTTGCAATGCTATGTGTGGTTCATGTCAGGCTTGCATGATTATTGCGTTGAGTGATCGCGATCGATTATTTAAAGATAATCGTGATTACTTGATTGTATGCCTGGGTTGAGCTTGGGTACAAATTACCAAGACATAACAACAAATGAATATCAATATTGAAAGCTGCAATTGTGTTGAGAAATGTTCATTTGCAGGATAGGAGAAGACTATTTTTGAAAATATATGGCTGGCTCGAGCCAGCCATTCCAGTCATACATTTTCAAAAATAGGCTTCTCTTGCCCTAAAAATGGACATAGATTCACTAAGAAAATTTTAATTTTTCATGAACAATCGCATTAAAAAGTAATTAAAAGTTATGTTTTGAAATATTTTATGCAGTAGAAGATATTCACGATTATTTGATTATTTAATTTGTAATCATATAAATTCACGATTTAAAACATAATCACGATTTTCAATTTAATCACATAATCGTGCAAGCCTAGTTCATGTCTGTAATAATAATATGCTGTTTGTTTACCTTTACCATGTTAGCTTAACTGCATGAATTGTGTGCATTTTCTCTATTTCCCCCACCCACCCCTTCACTGCATGCAGAAAATGGGAAAAGCTATTGTTGCTCTGGGCCGTATGAGTGGACTGAGCCGTGGAGAGTCATCAACTAAACTCATCGAGACATCATCGGCATCAACCAATAACAACAATGTGGTAGGAACATCTGAGGAGCATATGCTAGCAACTAATCGTAGCGTGCAACGTGACGATGTTGGATAGACTAATTGCACCACTATCTTCACATACTAGCCTGGTCACGGACTAATGTTGAGTTCATATACCAGCTAATGTTGAGATAGGCACTGATCATTGTTGTAATGCATGGTGTTTCAATGAAACTAATCGCTATGGCAATAAGAGTTCTGTAACCAAATAATGTGCAGGAGATTTAGTTTCCATTTCTTGTTTTCCTTTAAAGGTGGAGAGTCAGCACAAGGAGTATATGAATGCTCTTAAGGCAGACATTGGAGACATTAGTGATTCTGATGCTGGCATGAACCTGCTATTCATTGAAGCATTACAAGACACTAGCATGATCAGAGGTGATTCTGTCACATTCAAAGTGAGAATTTCTGGACCGCCTCAGCACGATGTTCACTGGTATAGGAATGACTCAGAAATTGTTGCTGGAAACAGGCATACTTTCCAGACATCAGATGACGTTGATTATACGCTAATAATTAAGCGTGTCACTAACAAGGATGAGGGCGAGTACCGCTGTTGTGTTTCATCAGTGGCTGGTGAGATTTCATGTTCCGCAAACCTTACAGTACATAGCTTGTAACTACAGTCAGATCTCAGGCCAGATGATTGTGTTTCTTTAAGAGAGGTGCCATAAGACCAGCTGTCTTAAAGAAGCACAATCTGGTGGTATTGCCCTATACTGAGTGACTTGTATTCAAAAATATTTGTCTTTAAAGACCTCTTCCTGCTTCCCCATAAGGTGACTAAGACATGATTGAGTGCACAGACACACTCATACACAGACACATGATTGACTGTAATAACTGTGTGATAATAGTCACACAAACACACACATACATTTACATATTTACATTGCCAATATTGCAGTCACTATAAAGCAAAATTTATAGATAAAGGTGAAATAAATATTTTGATATGTTTTTATTTCTCTGACTTGGAACAATTTTCCAAGTTTTATATTTGCTTTATTCAGTAGATTATTGAATACAAATCATTTATCCAACCAGAGTATGACTGGTTTAAACTTTTAAATTTGATCATCTCATTAAGCCACATACACATACAATTCTAGTAGATATTACAAAGAATTGTTTTAGTAATATCTACTAGAATTGTATGTGTTTTGTGACTTAAGAGTTTGAAAACTTTCTTACTACCAGTATTTAATTAATTTTAACTATGTGCCTTATTCCTGTGATTATGATAATATATTCAGATTATGTCTATCTGTTTATTGACTGTGACAAAAACCTCATGATGTTGCACAGAATGTAACACATAATTATTCAAAGTCTTTCATATTGAAATATTATTCACAGAACTTGACAATGAAATGTATTGTTTTTATAAGAAATTTTACAATGATATACTGCTGTTGTCAAATTGATAGTTAAAAATCTGTAAATACAAAATTGAGACACGACATAATGGAGACAAATTGTGCGTTACTGTATCGGCATAATGAAGGTCAAATACACTATATATGTGGACAAGTGTATATTGTATATGCATGTCCACCCAGGCTATGGCGTCTTTGCCATCAACAGGGTATCGAGATACTACAGGACATGATTAAAGCGAATTAATCATTGACACATGGGTACAATGGTCGAGGGCATCAGTCCCCCGATGGTTGCGGACAATATATTGGCACACTGATGATCGTGGGCAGTTGCCTCTCCTAAAATGGATGAGTGAAGATATTGGTCCCATAATGTCCATCACATGCTCATTGTCATAGTTGCAACAATGGTTATGACATATGTTAATCACATGATAATTGTCATAGCTACAGTGGAAAAGTAATGTCATGACAATAGACAAACTTGAAACTTGCAAACAACCATAATAAAGGGTGGATGATATACTGTGATTGTAAGACATTGCAGAGTACTCACCCCCTTTAACTGAAACTACCAACAACTTACAAAATGGTGACATGATTGAGAAAATACATTTATGGCTTATTGCATATACCATCATGCATTACACCATTATTATCTTATATGGTCGTGTTTATCCTATTGTTGTTTACTGCCTTTGAGTATAGATTTTATGACTATCTTTCTGTTTTCTATTTTCTTTTAATTTATTATTATATCCAAAATTTGACAACCGTAGTGAATTTTTGAAAATTTATTTTTCTTTCTAAAAGTACAGTGTAAGACTAAAGTGTGAAACGCATATAAATGAGTAGCTATATTTGGAACTCTTGCATGAATTGGTTGATTCTGACATTGAACATATATTCTGAGTGTCGGCACAGACATAGATAACACTAGCAGCACAGGCTATCTGACATTGAACATATATTCTGAGTGTCATGACTGACATAGATAACACTAGCAGCACAGGCTATCTGACATTGAACATATATTCTGAGTGTCAATGACAGACATAGATAACACTAGCAGCACAGGCTATCTGACATTGAACATATATTCTGAGTGTCGTGACTGACATAGATAACACTAGCAGCACAGGCTAGTAACTTACATTTAGACAATAAGTGGTCATATTTAATTATTGGAAATTTCTTGAATGCTGGGCAGACAAAAATATGTAAAATAATTGAAATTCTGCCCCATTTTCTGAAATAAAAACATGTGTGCAGCTTTATTAAGATCTTTCGAAACAGAAATGGTGGTAGATTTTCATTTGAGTCAAAACGACCTCCGCTCCTCAAATTACCTGACACAGAACATCAAGAACTCTGTTCAGCATTCAATAAATATCTCAGTAATTATTACCAGGTTATCTCCAAATTCAAGCCACAATTAGACTATTTAAAGAAGTTTCTAGTTAATTTCAAGATCATATTATTACTGTTATAACTATTAACTGTAGTTATATATCAATGCGCGTAATTACGTTGTTTGTATTATAGTTAAATGCCATTGTTGTACAGTCATGTTAATAGTTTTGTAAAATTTTAATTTATTTTTAGATTTTATAGATACAATACTTGGCACTTAATTGACCTACAATAAAAACTGTCTGAAATCCTGACTTTATTTAACATAACACAGAGTTTTGTTGAATAATACTGACACTACAGACTGACAGAATAATCTACTTAAGCGACAACATGTCTTTAGTGACCATTAGGTGGTCACTTAATTAAGTCACATTTAGCTGTACTGGAGAATTAATTAATAATGTTAATTATTTAGCATGTGATACATACTCACAGAAACAGTGGCAAATTTTCTGAAATTTTATTAACTAAGTTTCTGTTGATTAATTTAATGTCTCCAATTCCATGCATATACACTGTACTTTTAGAAGAGATCTATTTGTTGCATTTCAATAAAAAAAATCATTTGTTTAAAATTTGTCTTTTATTTATGTTTACCCCAACTGTTCAATGACGTGAGAAGCTTGACTTGACCATTGTCGTCATCTTCATCATCTTCATTGCATCCCCCTCTACCGTCATTGCCGTCATTGTCATCGTCATCACTCTTGTTGTAGCAATAATAATATCTCTATGGTTACTGTTACCATCCTAGTAAATGTGAGTCCATTAAAAACAGACGAAAATTACCGTATCGAGATATATATATATGGTCTATTCAATATTTTGAAAATAATTCCCTATATATCTACTGCGGCCATGGGCAACGCAAAAATAAAATAGATTAGGAACTATTTGAGATATTTTACTTCTGTAAATGACATGATGTCTTATAGAAAATGTCGCTCTTTACTCAAAGCCTGAAGTGATCTGATCCAATCACAGAAATAGAGAACAATGTGCTTATTTGGGACATTTGCAAGAATTATAGCAATTCAGATAAATCAAAAGACGTCAATTCACAAATGGTGGTACCAGTTATGAGCAAATCAATTCCCCATATCTTTAATCATTCTGTCCTATGTTCAGGGTTTTTTCTGTATTGCTTTAAATATTTCCTGTAGTATTGAGCTCCTGACTTCCAAAGCAGAACAATGAAGTACAAAATGTTCAACCGATTCTGGAGCTTGTTTACATAGTAAGCAAATTGTGTCCACATTTCTCCCGATAGAAACGAGCCCGTTTTGCAGTGACAGCATTGCAATTATTAAGCTAGCCATATCAATGAGAAATGGCACTCCCACAAAATGTTGCATTTTGTATGCATATGGCCCAACTTCTAAGAAATCACATTGATCATTCAATACTTGATTCCTTTTATCTCGTACCAGAGCATAGCCAACTTGTACCATATTTATAATGGAAGTAATGATGGTACGAGTTGACCATGGTTTGATACGAGTTGTCTCAAAACTTGGTATGGGTTGTCTAAAAATTGGTACGATTTGACCATTAATTTATTGCGAGTTGACTTGGTACGAGTTGGCGATCGTGCAGAATCAGAATAGTTTATTGGCATAAAATCTATAAACAAATATACATAGCCCAACATACAGACAAAAATAGACATATATGTACAAGACAGATAATTAATGGAGTATATAATAAAATTTAACCATAATATATATATATATATATATATATATACACCTGTGCAAAAGTTAAGCACCACCCTATTTTTACGCACATGCGAGGGTATATTCATGTGCTATGAAGAAAGCAATAGCATAAACATTTATGTACCCATCCATCTTAGTGCAAGAGGTAATAATGCAACTAGAGGAATGCTGATTATGATGGTGGGGAAACACTGTATGTTTTTGTTTGAACTTGAAAACGAGGCCTGAATATGGTTACGTTGACACAACTGACAACTATTGCCCTACAGTTGACACACGTGGCTAGATTGTCATTAATGGTGTCTGAAAACGAAGTTTAACATCTGTGCACGAGTTTGAGACTGTCATTATTAATACCGGGTATATCCACCTTGTGCCTGGATGACGCCCTGGACACGACGTCTCATGCTGGTCACCAACCGACTGATACGCCATTGTGGTATTCGTTGCCATTCAAGATGGAGTGCGTCTGTTAATTCCTGTAGGTTCTGCACAGGAGGATCCCTCCTTCTCACCATGTTTCCCAGAATGTCCCAGATATGCTCAATAGGGTTCATGTCAGGGCTCCTTGCTGGCCATGGTAGGGTTTCGATGGCATTATGGCGGAGGTATTCATGCACAGCTCTAGCACAATGTGGTCGGGCGTTGTCATCCATGAATATAGGGTGGGTTCCAGGTGCATGATTTACAAAATGAGGGACCACAACTCTATCCAGTATGGAATCTTGATATCTTTGTCCATTTAGTGTTCCAGGTACAGTCAACAGATCCAGCTTACAATCAAATGAGATGCACCCCCATATCATAACGGAACCTCCACCAAATGGAACTTCTTCCATGATGTTACGTTGGTCGTACGCCGTGCGTCTGGATCTCCATACACGAGTTCGACCATCTGTGGCATGAAGCAGGAACCGACTTTCATCGGACCAGTGTACCCGTCTCCAGGATCTCATGTTCCAGTGTCTTCTTTCGTTGCACCACCTCAGACGCTCCTCTTTGTGGTGTGCAGTGAGGAGAGGACGTCTGACAGGTCTCCTAGCTTTCATGCCAGCAGCATACAGTCTCCTTTTGACGGTAGACATTGACACTCTATTCCGCGTTTCCCATTGCTGGCTGAGCACTCTGCTGTTGGTGAATGGAGATCTCCTAACAAGGCGTACTAGGGCTCGATCACCACGGGCAGTAGTCTTCTTCGGTCTTCCAGATCTAGGCCTGTCCTTCACCTCGTTAGTTTGCCCATGTTTTGCAATCAAACGACTGATTACAGTATGGTTAATGTTCAGCTGTCTGCCAATCTCTCTGCATGACATACCAGTGGTATGCATGCCTATGATTTGCCATTTCACACGATCACTTAACCTTCGTCTTGCCATAGCGGTTCACAATCAAGAGCTAATTCTCTCTGTACAAATAAACCACGGTCATGAACACAAAATTCCTAATCTTGTCGCCTAAATCTGTATGTAATGTTCTACACCTCAAACTGGACTTTTACATAACTGAACACGTGTGCTGTTTCCCACCACGCACGGACATCAAGCGTCGTGAAGTCATCCATGCATGTGCATTTCGTACTTGGAATTATGTCAGCTAACGCGGGGACAAAAAGTATGGCAGCCTAGTTGTACCATCATGTTTCTACGTTCTATTGTTTTTGCTGGTGCTTAACTTTTGCACAGGTGTATATATATATATATATGGATAGATAGATAGATAGATAGATTGCCTTTACTATCGTACCAGATGATGATGATGATGATGATAGATATTTTTATAGTTATTTTTATATAGATATTTATATAGTTAAATTGTTGGATCACTGGCCTCTTGAATTTTTGTCACGCAAACTGGTTCTCGGTATCAAACTATATAAAAATGTATTGTGTACATATTGTCAGATACCGAGAACCAGTTTGCGTGACAAAAATTCAAGAGGCCAGTCATCCAACAGGCGAATCTGGGGGTGTAATCAAATCAATGAAAGATCTTGGGCAAATTACATTTTACGACAGCAAAATTACTGTGTTGAATGTTTTGAAACTGACTCGATCGGAAGGCTGCCTATGAGGTGTCACCAGCATACAATCAAATCAATTTCAAGATACCCAACAGTTTCCCATACAGTGTGGTTTCCTGGCGAAAATGACATGCCATGGGAAGTTGAATTATCAGTTTCCAATTCACACTAGGAATCGATAGTAACAGCACCAGTGGACATAGGAAGAAGTTTATCTATGTTCTGTGGGTTGAGAAAATTTTGCCTTGCTTGAAAACATTCACTTATAAAGTTAAGTATAGGCTTACATACCTCAGTGTCCCCATTGTTGCAACTCATAATAAGGGTAAATTTTTCATCGTCAGAGAGAGAGAGAGAGAGAGAGAGAGAGAGAGAGAGAGAGAGAGAGAGAGTTATTCAGATAGTTATATAGGGTAGCTCTCATGTTCTCATAAAAGGGGCAGTGAACAATAAAGTGCTTCTCATCTTCTACTGTCTGTCTGTCTGTCTGTCTGCCACAAAGCTTACAAAGTCTTTTGGGTGATGTGTGTCTGCCTAGTTCTATATGAAGATTGTGTGCACTTACTCTAAATTTGATTAAATTTGTTAATTTTTTATCGGTTAACAGAAAGTTTTACATATAAAAATTGCTTTTAGATATTCTGTAGGTTCGTAGTTTTTTTAGCCCTGTTGCGATGCATCTATGGGTGTGTGGACAATGTCTCTGTTTATGTAGGCAGAACAGTTTGACCTAAAGCGAGATTCTAATGCTTATTTTAGTAGCTTAGTTGTTCTGGCCCTATAGGATATGCCCTGATTGTTCCAAACCGGTTCAAAACAAAATTCAGTCCAAGTTTTCATGTGTGTTTCCCAATTTGAACCCGAGACATCTGTGAATGATTCCATGTAGGATTTATACACAATGGTTTCTGGGTTTAGTGCACACAGGATGTGTTGCACCCATTAGTGTTATGCTGATCATGTTTGCCACACCTCCGAATTATTAAACAATTCATGAATTAATCAATTAAATTTGAACAGTTTGATTCGTATAAAAGCAAATAAATTATAATAAAACATTGAAACTATATATAATAGAGTTCATGTTGGATTAGTTGCGTGGCTTATCTACCACTTTACCACATCTGTTAGGCTTTTGAAGATAATTTAAGTGTCTTGCTCTAAGATGATGAACTCTGTAGCAGAACAAATGCAATGTAGATTCTATAGTTATGGGCCCCCGCCCCCCACACACATGGGGGATATAGCGTTTGCTTTGTCAGTCCGTCGGTCTTTGCCCATCCGTCTATTCATCCATCTCCGGTGACCTTCCCATAAGGGTGTGGTGGGTTCCAAGGTCGCACCCAGTCACTGTACAGAGTTAGATGGAGATCTGTGTCCTATCCATCACCCGTGTGTCGGGGAACTAATGTTTACCTGTCATTAGGGTTAGGTTTCAGAATGCCCAGAGATATATATATATATAATCTTTGTGCAGTGCTTCCTACTTTGGCGGGGTCATCTAAGCTAACTGGTATCCGAAGATACAGAGGGGGATGTATGTGAAGTCGACACTTTGGTCTTCACCGCTCGGAAACCCCAGTAGTTTCCCAGAGTCAGATCATACCAACATGTCGATGGGAGTTCCAGACAATTATTAAGCCTTGCAGCTGGAGGAGTGCAGAAAGAGACACTCACTCAATATAATAAGAGGTCCTAAGGTATTTGGCCAATTTTACACAATCTAGCCGGTGTGCGGTGTTACATATCCACTACAGCCAGAAAAGAGGCGTACACAAATGTCTCTTAAAGAGAGATTGTCCCTAACTACTTTAAACCTATCCTAACGAGCTAGAATAGCCAGGTTTAGTCGATCACATGTCAGGTTCGAGCAATGTGAGCATGAACAGTGACCTCAGTGTAAAATTGATGCTGGGGAATAGAGATGCGGATATAATGTTGCTGTATAGTATAGCCTAGCGTACTGTGGTCCTAGAGTTTTTTTTATACAAAACAAAATAACTAGGATGTCTGCTTGCCATATACATAACTAACTATCACAGTGTCATCAGTAAATCCGGTCATAGGACCTTACGGTGCTCGTTAGTTGGAAGCACAAAAATAAGAATAATATTTACAGTTAAAAAGATATAAACTATAAAAAGCAGTCTCAGACGAGCGGGGAGGTAACTATTAGTCATCAGTACCTATGACGGAATGAATGAATACATAATTTAGTACACTAGTATAGCTACTTGGTCATCAGTACGGAAAGAGTTCATAAATCACTGTAGATGCTGCGTTACAGACGAGGAACGTCAGATGGCACAATTCTGAAGTTGCTGGGAAATCGCAGGTGAACTGTTGATGCGGCTCACTCTCAAGACGGCGAAGAAGAAGGACTGTAGATGGATGTCCACCAGATAGCCATAATAACTAATACAATAATTTAAACAGTATGTGAGTGTCCATTCGCTAATGGTAGTCTGAAAGTTACCCGTAACATAGAGGGCTACAGTTGTAATTAAACAATGCATGTACATAATTGGGTACACCGTACATGATACATCGCATAGCTCTTGCGGTGTACCAGGCAGAGTCCCACCAGACTGTGGCCTAAAAGTTAATTAAACACCCAACATGCTGCGTGGAAGTTTGAATACCACTTTTCAGCGTTGTCCGGAAGATTTGACTAGCTATCCACCAAGAATCACCACCTGTTCTACATGCTGTAGAGATTACATCTGGGCTGCGAGGCCCATCCGCGGGAAGGCTCCTCTGAAGTGTTGGTAGTGAAGAAGTCTCTTCTATTTATTTAGTTGCCCCCGGATGGCCATCTGAGGGCTTGCAAAAACTATGATGGGGATGTCGATTGCTGACCAGAGCAGGAGAACTGAAATCCGAGAGGCACTGCTGTGGCTACTAGGGAGCCACAGTCAGTAAGCAGTTGCCCACGTCTAGCACTGCTCTGGCCACTACCTACCACTTGCTCTCCCTCTTTCTCTCTCTCTCTCTCTCTCTCTCGCTCTCTCTCTCCCTCTCTCTCTCTCTCTCTCTCTCTCTCTCTCTCTTTCTCTCGCCCTCTCTCTCTCTCTCTCTCTCTCTCTCTCTCTCTCTCTCTCTCTCGCCGAAGTGTGGTCTCGATTCTTGATTTTTTGCTCCTTTTATACTACTCATGACGTCAGAGGAAATCAGTCAATCAGCGGGCGATCTGTAGCCAATCAGCGTGCAGCTAGAAGGGGTAACGATGCTATCACGTGATAGGCACATTCCGCATTCATTTAATACATACACGCGATTACGACATCCCAGTAATATTTGGAAAATAATTTCAATGAGCCATTTAAGGATAACTCGGCCATTTCTGGTCCGATTTAAAAAAAGGTAAACAGTTTTGGATTCCTAGTCTCATTCTGGTCCTGATTGGTACCAGAAACGACAAGAATGGAGTGATTTAAAATCACGTGCACCAACTCGGTCCACTTTAAGTATGCACTCTCTCCCAATGCTGACATGTGTTGTCAGGGAAGCTCTGACGTGCGCGCATGCTCGCTATGCGATCTCACGGAATTAGCCATTTCTTAGAAAACTCATATGGCTCTATACACGCGTACTATCCTTCCCAGGGGTGGGGGATGCTTGGAATGTACCCGGAGCGGTCGTTCCGTACCCAGCCGAGCTGGGGTGGTCTTACCCATCTGGCCGATCCGTGCTACACCCTGTACCGTTAAAACTTCATGTCTAGGAACAGTGTTGCTAGATCACCCTGCGGGAGATGGCAGCTTGGAACCCGCTGGACTTGGCGAAAGCATAAGTCATATTTAAAACAGAATGGTGTTGTAACCTTTTCGAGCTGAAAAAGTTATCATCGAGATCTAAACAGTCCTTATTTTGAGAACTTTTAATTCTCTCACACACTCACGTTTTGACAGTTTCTTAGGAACTTGTCAGGGATAACGATGCTAACAGCAGTTCTGATTAGCAGACTTACAGTTCGCGATAGCGCAATATACACCAGCACCTGGCTAATGAATATATCATGTGCAAATAACTGACTCATATAAGGACGTCTTCTCATAAACCTTCATGCATAGCTATAAACATGCTGGCCCCAATCTCTCTTGGCTACCGTGTGCGTGAGGTGGGTACAGCTGAGATAAAGGGATGCAACAACCCAGGCTGTTTGTGACGTCATCTCGCTCCCCCTAAGGTGTTCAGGCTTAAAATAAATTAAACACGTTTATAACCACACATGCCTGAAAAACGAATCACGCCCAAAATTAGGGCCGTCCACGGGAATAAGTAGTTCCCACATGGTTGGTTAGTTAGAAACCTATTCCGTGCTAGGCACAAGGAAGTTCTTGTGAATTCCTACCTATATTAGCTTTCTTATTATTCCTGTATAACCCACTAGTGGTATGGGAATCTTAGGAAGTTTTTCATTACAACCAGGAGGTGGTCATTCAGGCAGAATAACGACATAGATCAAGGCATTGGTCTTTCTCCGACTTTGGGACGTCACCAAGTAGTATATAAGGAGGAGAATACGCTCAGGACTTTATTTTCCCAGGAGCTTGCTCCAGCAACTGATGCAGGGGGAGATCACCAGGCACTAGGCCACTTTAACACCACAGACCAAATTCAGTTATATCCAGGTTTTAAAAGTCAATTTCTGCAAGACATATACCTATAAGAAGAAAATGTTATAAGGTATATTAGTAACTGTGTCCTTCGGCACAGGCTACTGAAACATAATGCCCCTTGCCAAAGATCAGCTCGAGGCAGTCCAGGCTGATATAGTAATGCCCGCCACTTCCGAGGACGAAGTACTCCCAACAATGGCTGGCCAAGTTTATACTTTGGTACCTGCCAGCAGCGGCGAACCTTGCAGAACTTTGAAATGAAAAGTAGAACTCTGCCATGTAGATAGAAACCATCTACTCACCTGCGTGTTTTATGCTATCTGTAACAAACTGTTCACCATTCAAACCATTCTCAGGATGATGACGAACCCGCTTCTCCTAAAGCCATGACGACATGGGATATCGGCACCAGCCACAGCGCCGACCCAGGACTTCATTAATAAGGCATCTATAGACACTGTTCCATTGAAAACATCAACTCCTCCTTCGGCTCTGTGATGGACTATAGAAGATTAGGAAATGTGACTTATAATGATAGTGGCATGCAAACACAGCAAAATCATTGTGCTTGCCTCGACGAAAATTACCTCTTCAAACTATTGGCACAAGAACTTTTCTTCAACGACGAATGGATATAACTGTATAATAATAACATAGTAATATATATGTAAATATGTTGCAAGCTGTGCAGCTTGGGCCGCACTATAATATGTACAACACTGTACATATGTTGATTTAATAATTCATACCAAAACACAAAAGAAAAAAATGCCGGGGCCTAAGAAACCTAGGCCAAAAATTCAAAGGTATGCCTCCCCAATCCCACCTCTGCATGCATATGTCTACCTCTAATGAATACCTACCTTACACGTCTCTATCACATAATCCTATTTGGCAGTGGGGGTACGCCGTACTTGGGAAGAAAATATATCACATGTCAGTGGTGCGAAAAAGGTGCTGGCAACAATAAAAACGCATGGTGCATCTATTTCCTTATGACTGATAATGCAGTCACTGAGGAGATTTAAAATGATCAGTGTCCATCCAGCTTTGACAGGTTTTATGGTGATCATTTGTTTTATAACCAGATTTCACGCGAGAGTTGAGATGTTGAGCTGGGAGTTTAATGGAAATCACAGACAGATTTTCCATTATTCTATATACAGTAATAATACTTCAACACACAGCATAAGCTTGTGTCAACTATTAGTTATTTTTTAAAAAGGTCCGCTTATCCAAATGGGGAGGTTGCCTGTGCATTATCATAATTAAGGTTATACCTATGTACTGTGTTAATGAAGGGTACCACTGGCGTTGCCTAGTCAGGTTTTCCGGGCTCAGTGAATGCCATCATTACTTCACGGCCTATGTTTATAATCAATCAGAGAAAGTGGGTTCTGATTTGTGATAGAACGGTGCCAATACCGGTGTCTGAGGCATCAATATCAAGAATCGATGGGCATGAAGGGTATGGGTGTGCTAGTATTGGAGCGTGTTAGCTTTTCTTTAAGGAGTCCAAAGGCGGCTTCACATTCGGGTGTCCACAGAAAGAGGTTTATCTTTTTCCATGAGTTGGAAAAGGGGGGATGAGATTTCAGTAAATTCGGGTACATAAGCATGGTAGTATTGGCAGAGTCTCAGGAAACTACACATTTCCGTAAAAGATGTAGAGGTCTTCCAAGCAATGACAGTGGCTACTTTTGCAGGCTGATTAGAAACGCCTTGGGCAGATATGACATGATCAAGGAATTCCACTTCCTCGCTGAATAAATGGCATTTCTTAGGTGTCAATTTTAAGTTGGTGGTGGCAAATCGGCTGAGTACTTCGCTGAGATTATTTAGCGCATCAGTGAAAATGGTTCCAAACACTATCACATCATCCAAATAACATGCTCAGGTTTTCCATTGTAATTTACATAGTACACATTCCATTAAATGTTTAAAAGTTCCAGGAGTGATGCAGAGGCTGTAGAGCATCTTTTGAAAAATCGCGGCGGATGAAGGTGGTCTTTTCTTTGTCACGGTTGTCCATTTCTACTTGCCAGCTGGGTCTAGGGTGCTAAACCAGGTGGCACTGGCGAGGGAGTCTAGGGCATGTTCTATGCGTAGAAGCAGGTAGGCATCCTTAATGCTGTATTCGTTGAGGGATCTGTAGTCAATACAAAAGTGGAAAGTGCCATCTTTCTTACTGGCTAAGACGATGGGGCTGGTACATGATGAGGTAGATGGTTCGATTACGCCAGATTGCATCATTTCCATTACTTGCTGTTGTTCTTTATGGATGGGTAAATGGAGATTGTAGATGGTATCGGCTTAGAAAAGTTGGACACAGATTTGCCCAGCTTCTAGAGTGATAGCTCGGGCAGGGGAATTAAAAACGTGGTATGCGATGTGCTCGAAATTATGGGGATTAAGTAATGCTCATGGAGCGGTGACCTCTGCGGTCTGTGTGAATTCTTTGTTAGGTTCTAACGTTGCATAGATTCAACGGGGAGGCACAGAGAATTTCTTCTTGGCCAGCTTCTAGCATGGTAGTGCTAGCGAGGATGGGGTCAGTGTGTTCTATTGGTGTCATACCTTCTATCACACTAGCAGCATGCAGAGGTCCTAGTTGGTGAGGAGCCTTTGGACACTGCATCCCAATGTATAGTTCGCCCACAGCAGAAACAGTGATATGATCGAGGCTGTGAGGGCGCCAGTCCAGAAGTATGGCGGAAAGGCATGCAGGAGGCAGAGTAAGTTGGACGAATTCCAGCAGGGGCTATTCTAGCACTAGCTGGATTCTGGGTGGCTAGCTGTGTCCAAGTGGTAAAATTCATCATAGTATTTTGCATAGAAGTGACACGGGAGTTCAAGTCTGACATCTGCATAATTATCTGATGGAGACTCGCTTCCATCGACAATTGACCAGAGTCAGTGCTCTGAGGCGGGCCAGAGATATTCTGTACAGCTTTCAATATAGCATCCATCTGAACAGAGGTGATCTCAGGGTGCGGAGCAGTACTTGTTGAAGTGGCCGGGGTGGGAGAATCGGTGACAGGAGGCGCAGACACATTAGCAGCATGTGGCTGATTATTATTCTTCTTTCCAGGCCTGCGTGGTCTGACAACAACGGGTAGTGTCTTGTCCTTTTTTTATATTTTCTATTGGGCGGATTATCCTTCATTAGGTGGCTTCTCTGTTCAAGAAGTTATTAATGCATATCTCGCCATTAGTCAATTCCGCAATGCCCCTTATATCGGCTTGATATAGGTGGTGTCTCAGATCAGGGTGCCTGCTCAAGCCCTCGATAAAACTATCGATAAGAATCGAGATCTGTACTTCTCTATGTAGGGAGCCATCTGACGCATCTGTTGAGTTCCGGGAGACTTGCTTCCCAGTGCATGGTGCAGAGAAGAATGTAGCTGGTTTCGGCTTCCGCACTATCACCAAAGCGTTCCTGAAGGCCGGCACTAAGCTGAGTAGAAGCGGGCAGTCCATTTATTCTTAGATCCTTTCAGGCGGGTAGCTACATACAGATCTTTAGCGGCATCATTCCATCAGTTTAGTTCTACTATTAAGTCAAACTGGCAAAGGTAATTTTCCCCATGGGGATTCTCCATCATATTCAGGCAGTGTTACTGTATTTAGCCAATTGCGGTGATAGGACGGTTACATTTGCGGATGATAAGGTGAAGGTTGAAGCGTCCCCTCTGGTGACATCTCCCATAGGCAGAACCTCCATTCCTCATTATCATCTGACAGTGGTCTCCAGTCAGGATTTGCGACGTGTGGATGGAGCTGTTCGCCAGGGTCCATTGTAGATCAACACGTGGATATTGTCTAGGCGTGGCTGGCCAAGGGCACTGGTCTGATCCATTTTCTTCTGCGTGCGTGCGTGCGTGCGTGTGTGCGTGTGTGGGGATTGTGATGTGTGATGATGTCCACTGAACATGAGGTTAGCGTTCCCCACAAACATTTGCTGACCAGAATAGTCAGCCTTCTCATTGGAGATGTCCAGGTCCGGCTGAACATTTCCGACATAGCAGTGTGCTTGAGTTCAACGTAACAGGGAGGCAGGATTCTCACCGACAGTTGGCATGCTGGTCTCGTCTCTGCTGTTTGCAGGCAGAAGTTTGGAGGTTGGAGTGGCCATTCCTTTTTAAATATCCGTCGCTCGTGGGCATGCGATTTATCTTAGGTCCTGCCTTCCTTCTGTTCCCTTTCTTTTAGTCTGAGTGGAGGAGGGTCATGTATGTCTCTCGGGCATTAGTGTGTTGAGGAGGGGAATGGGAGTGAGCGAGAAGGCTCGAGGGCGGTCTTACTTAACATTTTAGGTTTGCACACGGGGCAGCAATAGGAGCAATTTGTATCCTGATCAACTGATGAGCAGCACACTATGCGAAATAACGTTGCTTGAGAGCTGGGTAGGCCTATGAGCCGCTCTCTGGAGGCGCCTAAGTGTGCAGAAAGGGGATTCCTTCAGAGCAGGGGAAGACAGCAGGCGTTTTATCCCAGGTAATCAGAACATCGTTAGCAGTTACTATTCATCTCATCTGTCTATATACCTAAGGTTAGTTAGTCATTAAATGCATTTGGTGCTGAAAGCCAACTATTTCATAGCGGCCCACTTAAGGTGGAGCGGAAGAAGGAGAAGAAACCTAATTTAGCATCCTAAGGGATAGAAACCCGCAGGGAGGGGGCGGGGAGGAGGGTTGGGGTCGGAGATTTAGTAGTTGCTGCCTGGTTGATCCGATGTTCTCAGCAAATGCCCAGATGTGGGCCTTCTGTGTGTGCCTAGCTCTACTGTTAGAAGGGATCCAGCACGATGTGGTAGTTTAGCTACCCAAGATGTTTTGCAGTTTACGGCCTCCGGCGGCCATGGAAGGATGCAATCAGTTAGATTAAGTGAGAAACTCTACCCTCGCATGGTCAGTCAACTTCTAAAAGATTTTGATGCAGTTGAAGGTGCGATCCTTCCCAGTTGCAGATGCGCAAACCGCCCCATGTAATTAAAGAGAGAGCTTAGTGGAACATCTTCCTAATCTGGGCACCGATGTGGTTTAAAATGATGACAGGCTGAGAAGGCGTGGCAAACTTTGAAAAGAGTCCAGGTGATGCAGCAGTTATCAGGTTTGGTCACAGGGAACCGGTGTTAACCACAGTATCACTTAACTATCGCTGTGTTTATCCTGACCGCCAGCCACGTGGGTCGCTAATCAAAGATTAAGCTGCAGTGTTTGTTCTTGTGAAGGGGATATGCCTAGTGCATCCTAGTGGGTGGTGTGGAATTTCGGCAGCAAAACCACTATTAGAAAAAGAAATGCAAGGGTCACGGGACCCGTATGTGTGGTTGAACGGTTGGCAGTGGTTATCGAAGCTTTGCAAGAAATGCATCTGTGGGGAGCGGTCTCACATGGCATGATGCAATATCACGGTGTCGAACCTGTTCACTACAGTGCAGGGAGTCAGTGACAGGGTTTTCAGGAGCAGGTAAGGTGAACTGAGAGGCGAAGCGAACCGAGGGACGCAGTTTTCCTAGTCCTAATAAGATTTCCTACTCAAACTGGCTAGTGGCCAGCTGAAACAATGCAGATCAAGGATTCGGAAGGCATGCATCAATTGCAGCGGTTTTGAACTGGAGCTAAATGGGGGAAAAGTGGCAGAAACATCCGCTGGCGACTTTACACTATTTGCGGGAGGCCCATGCGAAGAGTGGGGAATCTATGGAACAAGCAAAATAAATAGCCTTTTTGACGGTGGGAAGACATGTCTCCCATTGCTGTGTTGTTTTAATTTCTTTACATTGCATGAAGTGCGAAGGGCGTCACCTACTTAGAGAAGCAGCAAAAAAGGTGAATGTCCTTATTTATGTTTACAAGTTTACAATGTTAGTATTTGTCTTTGCATTGAGTGGGGTGCGAGATCACCATCCACAGGTTACGGCTAAGATAGGTGATCTCCTTAAGAGCATTTCCTAAAGTAAAAATGAAACAGCCGCTGAAGAGTTGGAGAAAAATAAACAGTGCTTACGGCAATATATCTAGGAATCTGTAAGTAATATAGAAACAGATTAGTGAGTATATTTAAGATTTAACATGCACAGTTCAAGTCCTAGAAGTGTGGTAGGGAGTTCACAGTCACGGAAAAGTCCTGTGGTTGCAGGATCTAGGTTTTGCCATTGCATGCATTGTAGGCTTCGAACCAGCCGTGATATGTATATTTCCAAGGCACAACGTTGTGTGCGGTGATTTAATCCTCGATGGCTAGAGGTAATAAAAGCCGCATGGACAGACCTTAGAGTGGATGAAATTTTGAGTGGATCCTCGTGGAGAAGCTGTCACAAAGGCAGTCTGTCTTTGTAAGGAGTTTGTGTCATGAGAGCGGTGTGGAGGAAGTGTTTCTGTCAAAAAAGGGTGGCACAGTGGAAGTTAGCTTTCACAAGAATGTTCTTCAGTCACTGGAGAAGCGTCCTTCAGAATGAGATGATACGATGCAGCAGAGGGGCTGGTACCAAGCGGAGGATTTCTGAGTTCCTTCGCAGCAAGTGGTGCATGGCAGTGATATTACTTGACGATGTTATGGCATGGAAAAGCCTGCAGTGGAGTTGGAGTTGACTTCTCTTTCATGTCAGGAGACGGCACAAATATTCAATTCACAAAGTTTCTTGAGAAACAAGAAAGCTGAAGGCAGAAGAATTTATGCTGTTATTTGTCTGCTGTTACTTAGCGGCCTTCCAAAAAGGAGGTATTCGGGCTGTCGACTATGTAAATGATGTCCCTCTCTGAACGGTTTATATCAGAAGTCCTGCTGTACATTCTCTATCAGGTATTAGAGCACAGAAGCGGAACAAATAGCATCAACTGGGGTCATTGGCGAGGCATCAGCCCGAATACCTAGCCAGGTTTTGCGGTGCTTTAAGTCGCAAAGCGAGCAAATTTTATACTCTCTCCTCTGCATCTGTATCTGTGTCTGTATATGTTGCCTCTGCAAATTCCAATTGGATGTCCCACGAAGTGTGTGCGATTGTGCAAAGGAGGCGCAGTGCTTGGTGTCGAAAAGCTTATATACAAGTGTTGTTAAAAATATATACAATATACATGGTTTTGACATCTTATGGACCCGCCTGCATCACCTTCATTTTGAAGATTTCAATTTATGGTGCTGCAGCTGCATCCAATGGTAGTTTATTCCACAGAGGTATTGTTTACGGAATGAAGCTGAATTTGAAGACCTCTACTGTTGAGAGGTATGGTAAAAATTTGAGGCTGTGAGAATGACATGTCAGTCTGTTGGCTAGACGTGGTATGTAGGCTGTGACTAGTTCTTATGTTATCTTATATAGGAGTATTAGCCATTGTTGGGATCTTCTTTGTTCTAGGGCCTGCCAGTTTAGTTGTCTTGTACGGTCAGCTCCGCTTACTTGGTTGGCTTGCTCAGATCGTTTGTATGGTTGTTGTAAAACAAACTGAGTTGCTTTGTGTTGAACCTTTTACATTTTATTGATGCTAGTTTTCATGTGCAGGTCCCAGATTGGAGCACAATACTCTAACCCTGGCCATACGAGTGTGTTGTAGACTTTTTGCTTGATTGACTGGGGACATCTACGCGTGCTTCTTTGCTGGAAGTTTAGTGTCCTTGAGGCTTTATCGCTGATGTTGGTTATGTGGTGGTTCCAGTTTAGCCTGCTGTCTAGCTCTCTTCCGAGTTATGGGTGGTGGTCAACTGATGTTAATTTGTTGCCAAACATGGAATAGCTATATGGTATCGCATGCCTATTTGAGAATTGAAGGATGTGACATTTGTCAACATTAAATTTCATTTGCCATGTGTCAGCCCAGGTGCAGAGTTTGTTTAGATCGCATTGGAGATCTTCCTGATTGATATTGTAGAGCAGGCAATTATCTGTGGAATGTCGAATTTGTGATTGTATTCCTGATGGCATGTCGTTTATTAATATGAGGAACAATATGGGGCCCAACTATACCTTGAAGAACCCCAGATGTGACAGGTTGGTATTATGATATACAACCATCAATGACTACCCGCTGCAACCTGTTGGTAAAGAAGCTTCGTATCAAGTTGTTACGGTTACTTCAAATGCCATAGTAGTCTAGTTTGTAGAGGAGCCGCTTATGGGGAACCTTGTTGAAGGCTTTGGCGAAGTCTAAAACTGCGAAGTTCACTTGTTGTTTAGCATTGAGTGGTTTGGCTAGGTCGAAGGCTGTCATGGCTAGCTGCGACTCACAGGAGTGTTTGCTTCTGAACTCATGTTGATATTCATAGAGGATGTTATTTTCTTTTAAGAAATGCTTTCATCTAACTTACTAGGATGTGCATCACATTATCTTTCAACGAATGGCTGGCTTTCTTACGATATCTCCAGTTAATCGGTGACCATCTGCGTCAGTGTTCATTTGCAGGCCAAGCGAATACTATTTTTTAAAACGTACCCCTGGATTGACTGGCTCTATTACTTTGGTAAATTCCTCATAATTCCTCACTGGCATTCAATATACTAGTCAGGAAATATTGTCAGAAGAAACAGACTTGTCAAACTAACATTATGATGATAATTGATGGAGGCACATATGCATACATAAGGTTACATAGAATAACATATGCATTTTGTAATATATCTATCTACCTGCCTACTCATCTGCTTTCTTGAAGGAGCATTATGGCGCAGGTCATATGCTGAAATACATCAGTGCAACTTGGCTTATTCTTTCAGAGAGCTACCATGCCAATATTTATAGACACACAATAGATTTTCGAGTTCATCAAGCTGTTAATCCTTACGCTTTTCAACAATTTCTAAGACAGCAACCGTTTCCATCGAATTTGTTGATGATTGAACACCAGTTCTTCTTTTAATTTAATTAACAAATTTAAAATTATGACATCAGAGTGGTAAGGGTTAAGAGATGTGACCAAGAACATTACTGTACGCATTGCAAAACATTAGACTAAGTATGTCTATTTTGTTTCTTATAGAAAACGAGTTTCATAAAGTCATCGCATACAGATTTGATGGTCACACAATAGACTATAGGGTTGATAAAACTGTTAAAAACGTTAGATAGTGTGTTAAATATAACAGCTACATTGGTTAGCAAATTACTTCCAGACTTTTTTGCTGTAGCGTAGCATATATCACCTGTACTACACGCCAATATAGACGATGATGATAATGTTTGTAAGCACTCTAGTGTAGCCTCCAGTGGTACGCGCTGCTCCGAATATTGATCCTGTGCATTGATACTACAGGTGCACGGTGCATCAGCCTGATGATGTTGGTTAGCTGGTCTCGGTGATATAGGAGAATAACTGCGTCTCTCTGGACTCCACAAAGACTGACCTCTAGAGTTGGTGGAATGATCACGTTCCAGTGTGGTCATGCACTTATTGGCTACTGCATTCTTATAGTGTACCGAGTAGGTACTCGTAAATGACTTTACCTATATTGTCCTCGTAATTCTTGGTACTCATCAAGACCAGAATGAAACGAGGATTTCAGAACCGTTTATATGATTAAAATCGGCCCAGAATTGGCTGAGTTATCGTCGAAAATCCTGTTAAATTATTTTCAAAATATTTCTCTTGACGTCGTAATCGCATGTATGTATAAATAACTAATGAATGCGCTGTGTACGTGATAGCCACGCCACCACCTCTGGCTGCACGCTGATTGGCTACTGCTTGGCCGCTGATTGGCTGAGGCGCCTGGCTCTGCCGTCACCAGTAGTATAAAAGGGGTGACAAATCGAGAATCAGGAGCATCACCGGTATGGAAACCGGCTCGCGGAGCACAACTGGACCATCGGGATAGACGTGTGTAACTGCTAACCTACGGTGATACCAACATCATCCGGTGCCATTCGGATTTCAGCTCATCCGCAGTTGTAAGGAGTCATCGGCTTCCACAGTTTTTGTACACCCCCGGACAGCCATCCGGGGGTAATAAACTAACTTAAAGTAATAACCTCCCGTATCCAGACCTTTCTAGGGGAGTCTTTCCATCGGAGGGCCGTGCGGACCCAGATGTAATTCTACGGAATGTAGAGCTGATGGTGATTCTTGGTGGATGACTCGCCGGATCTGCCAAACAAGCTGAAAAGTGGACTTCAACTTTCGCACTGCATGTCATATGTGATTAATTAACTTTTCGACCAGTCTGGGTGAACTTTGCCTGCTGTGCCACAAGAGCAATGCGACATACCCCACACAGTGTGCCAGTTATTGTGCATGCATAATAATATATATTAGCCCTCTCTGTTAGTGGGCAACTTCAAACTTTCATAACACCGTCGCCAGATGGAAAACTTTACAACTACTGTTTGAATCAAACCACTGTAAATTATGTAGCAGCTAAGAGATCTTCTTCTTCTTCTTTTCGTTCACTGATCATACCGCCAGTCCTATAAGTGACTATCAACATGATCATAAGCGTTAAGTGCGTGGATCCATGGTTTATTAGAGTGCGCCGTGCGGCCTGGAACCTCCGTCTTCAGCACTCGAGGTTTCTGTCAGGGTTACCTCCTTTAGTCGCCTCTTTCGACACGCAGATGATACGGAAGGTGTATTCTAAGCCCCACCTACAGGGCAAGCTAAGAGCTTATCTAATGGATATCTCTTGAACTGTTCCGTTACCTGTCCGAAGTGTGTGCCATATCTGACCTGCCTGGAGAAGTCTGCCTGCGGATACCTGCCTGTGGATGTCTTCCTGCGGAAATCTTTCCAGCCTTAGAGATCGTGCCATCTCGCGCTACTCATATGTTAACACCTCAATTTCAGTAACTTGTGAACCTGTTCCGTACCGATGACCAATAGGTATTCAAGTAGCTATACTATCAAACAAATAATTATTATTTCCATATAATGCTGATGACTGCTGATGACTAATGGTACCTTACCAGTCTTGTGATCACGTCTTTATAATTTCTGTTACTTTGAATATTATCCTTGTTTGCTGTGGGTGCTTTCAACTATCCACACTGTAGGGCCAGACCTGCGATGATTTATAATCATCATATTCGTTAGATTGTGCATTAGTTAGTTGTGTATATGGCAAGTAGCCATCTAGTTAATATGTTTTGTTTATTTATAAAAACTCTAGACCGCAGTATGCTAGGAAATACTATACAGCAACATATATATATATATATATATATATATATATATATATATATATATATATATATATATATATATATATATATATATATATATATATATATATATATATATATATATATATATATCCGCATCACGATTCCCGCCAGCATCAATTTTACACTGAGGTCATTGATCATGCTCAAAATGTTTGAGCCTGAAATGTTACCGACTAAAATAGGCTTTTCAGCTCGATAGGATAGGTTTAAAGTGGTATGGGACAATTTCTCCATTAGAGACACCTCTTTTCCGGATGTTGTTGTAATGTAGCCCCATGCACCGGCAAGGTTGTGTAAAATTGGCCAGTTACCTATAGGGCCTCGTATATTTATTGAGTGATTGTCTCTTTTCAAGATCCACCAGCCGTATGGCTTATTAATTGTCTGGAATCCCAATCGACACATTGACTGGATCCGACCCTGGGAAACTATCGGAGGTTTCCGAGCGCCGATTTAGGTAGACCCCCCCCCCCCCCTTGCCAAAGTAGAAAGCACTGCAAAATAATCATAATATTAATTTATATGTTGTAATACCGGCCTGCAGTGCATCTCTGAGCATTATGGAAAATACCCCTAATGAAAGGTCAAATGTTAGCTCCGTACCACTCGGTGATGGATGAGATGCGGATCTCCATCCAACTCGTTGTAGTGTCTGGGTGAGGTCTTAGAGCCCACCACGCCCTTACGGAAATGACGCCAGCGATGGATATCCATCTCTCCACCCCTACCAGAAGGACATGTCGGTATCTTAATTTGCTTATGTGAACTGTGAAACTTGTCTGGTGATGTTATATGTGGTTGTGGGGCCGGGTAACCGGATCGTTATTTGATGCGGGAGCTTTGTTCCGTAACATGTATGCACGCTATCCTTGGAGATAGATGGTATGCGGGGCAGCCTCAGGGAAGCCGAGTATCTGTGCCCAATGGATGAATGTATCTAAAGTTAGGTAGTAAACCCTGCCACTTGCGGCCAAAGCTTGTTTTTGTTACTAACAACCAATTGATATGTTAGGATGTAGCAGAAGGCCCACATAAATAAAGCGGCAACTACCAATGCAGTAACTTTGGAACTACATAAGGGGGTGACCGGGGAATTCTTCGGAAAGCGTTCGTCCCATCTTCATGTAAACCAGTGTGCATCACACTAATTATGGCTTCACTAGGATTTTCAGCACATAGCATTTTCTGTTGAACAAAAGAGTGCCCCTTTCTGCCAGCTCTTCTCATCCGCTTCGGCGTTGAAGACATTTTCCTGTGATGGAGACCCGTGTGTGGCACTTACCTCTCACAACAACAATGTTTTCTTTGTGTGTGTGTTAGGGGTACATTAGTTTATATTAAACTATCTAATGACTTCGTTGCAGAATTCTCTCTTGCAGGGATACCGCTGCGGATTCAAGGATCTGTGTGGTACCTCCGGCGAAACCATGTGGAAAGAACACCAGATGGCTCTATGGTGTGTATTACTGTGCTCATTTACTGTCAAACGCATAGAATGACATACCGGTGACACAAATAGTTGGGACGACACCGTGTGGTTTAATCTCGGCAGCAATGGTCGCATGGCCCCACTGGAACATCAGTGTTCCACCGGCTCTAGAGGCTAGTATTTGTACCTTCTGGAGAGACATGATATGGGATCCGCAACCCCGAGATCCGCAGCTAACCAGCCCTCCTGCACATCATGCACTTGCAGTGTGATGGAATGGAACATCATGGCAGACCAGCGAGTACCTCCGCGAGCTACAAGTGGCACCTGATGTGGGCCTCGAATGACACGCAAACCCACACAACACTCGTCACCCACGAATCTCAGTCTCCTTCATCTGACAGTCAGCTCTCCCTCGACATGTAAGTAGCATCATATGACGGACGTACTGCTCGCGTGCTCACCGACAATGTAAATAATTTCCCTGGTGCGGAACAACCAGCACTGTCTCAACACGAGTTTTCACTGATTACCGAGGGGACATTCCGTGATGCCTCGCAGGTGGGAACTTAATACATCACCTTCTCGGATCTCTGCCATAGGCCACCACCATCTACGCCAGATCGCAGACGACCACAACAAAGACCCCCACAGGGGCAACCACGCCCTTCATGACCATTTTGTTCGGCAACTTCATCAATGGGTGACCAGTGGCCGGATGCTCATGTACCATACCCCACATCCCCGCCTTTTCGTGCATCTTCACCATACTACCCGGTGGTGCCCTGTTACAAGCTGGAGGATGTGGCTACACCTTTTCAGGAATACATCAGGAGACCCACACATCACACACCTCATCCACGTCAGTCACTTGCACCGCCTCAATACGAGGAATCCATAGAACCTCCACATCGTCTGCATAACATGCCTCCACCCGTCTATAGACCTACACCTATCTATGGACTCGCATCAGGGCAGTATTCGGTGGAACCCATGTATCATGCACAGCATCAGCGACGGGAATCACCTTCATGGATCTGGCACCATCAGCAGTGTCAGGGAAATCGACGGGAGACACCACCTACACCACCACCAACACGCCTCCACGTTCTCATCAGTTTCACCAGTACCACCACCAGGATTTTCGCCCATCACTTCTCCACGAGGACTTGGCTGGATCATCCCCCCACCCTAATTTAGTGGGGAGACTGATTGGTCTAATTACAAGGTTCAATTCGAAATCATAAGTCATACCAACCGGTGGACCAATCGTCAAATGGGAGAGTATCTAGCCGCAAAGCTGTCCGGGAAAGCTCTACAAGTCCTGGCAGATTTAGGCACAGACTACACACCGACATACATGGAACTGGAGTGCACGTTGTCAGAAAGATTCGGCGACACAGCCCTCAGAGAAACAAGTCATTACAGCTAAAAAAAAAAGAAGTGATGGGATAGTGGAGCAGTTTAGCTGCACATTGGCGGAAATGTTGACAAAGGAAACACACCTTGATTGTCGAGATTGGGATCTACGACTCCCATATGTGCTCATGGCATAACACACTTCAATACATTCCAGCATAGGTTATACCCCTGTGCGGTTCATGTTAGGCCATGAATTAGCCTTACCCTGGATCTGGCCATGCCGAGGATTTCGGGAGAGAAAAATTTGCCATCTCTCTACATAGAGCCCATGCCTCAGTGGATAGAACAGACCCATGGGATAGTGAGAGCTACTTTATCCACTGCACACCAGCGTAAAATACGTGGCATGACCGGTGGGTGCATGGAGACCCGTATGAGGTGGGAAAATGATTTGTGTTCACGATTCGCGACGTTCTGCAAACGTGCCAAGTAAATTGAGTTACCATTGGAAAGGCCCTATGTGGTAGTAGGTAAGAAGTCAGACGTAACCTACCATACCCGCGCCTCGGATGGCCTGACCTCAGTCATCCTCTTAGATCTACTTAAACCTTGTGTCAGTGATGGCCCAGTACCAGAGCTCGGGCTGGACATTCCACGTGAGACCGGTATCCAGACACATGTCTCCACGGAAACAAGTATTCCTGATGTTAGTCCAGAGCACTGCGGTGCCAGTTCGACCTCACTCCTACCAAGCTGGGCATCCGGTGAATGATAAACTAATGCTGAGGACGATGACAAGATATGTACTCGCCCTCTTCCTCCTCAGTGCGGGTCTACACGATCTGGGAAGTCATATCTGAAGACTTTCTCGTTTGTTTTGTTCAAGGGGAAGGACGGAAAAGTTGTTCCGCCGACATCTTCCCATTCCCACCCACTTCATGCTATTGCCACCATCATAGAGTTACCACAAGCGGAAGCTGAGGCTGCCTGGGCCATGCTTCTTGTGGGGTGGAACATGTAATAAATAGCATGGGAGTGAAGAGGCTGGATGAGTCACTGGCTTGTTTTGTAGAACAGCAAAACCGCACAACTCGGTGTGCCTCTCCAAATATATTGGGTTTATACCCAAATTGCACAACCACCCCCATCCCAAGGTGCAGCCTGCTCCAAAAGCACCACCACCGCCTCATCTCCAGCGCGTGTCTCTAGTCTATGCACCAAGTTCGGACATCATTCGTCCTGTCCATTTCACACTCCACTCGTCGTCTGTTGACCATCACTTTTCAGCTATGAGAGAGTCTGCTGTTACAGAGGAGGTGGCATCCCGCACCGCAGCAACCCCCCCCCCCCCCCCCCCCCCCCCTCTGAGCAGTCAGAACATCACACCGGACACATACATCCAGAAGCATACAGAACACACTTGCCCGCAAGGCTGGATACGTCAATTCACCATTGCGCAACCATCACATACATACCTAGATTTAATAACGTAACTCGGACATTCAACATCAGCAACAACAACTGCAGCATTCACCTAACATTTTTAATTGAAAAAGTTAGAGACCTTTTTCCGCAACAATCCCTCCCGCACAGATACAGAAAGGTCATCACTTTCCGTAGACCAGACTCTTCTGCAGCCACAACAGACTCGGCATTCACCAGCCTGGAAACCTGGATATGCCCAAACCACATTACACAAGCATCGCACAACAACCCCGACTTCCCTGCAACAGATCACTACCACCATCAACATGAGTCAACATTTTCCGCAACCACCTTCTTATCTGGTTTACGGTCAACTGATCATACGGAAAGGAGGAACAACACCGCAGCCATCTGCAGTACGTGCTATGGGGGATTCTCTCACTCCCCCCCCCCCCCCTAGAATCATCGTATGGAAACAGCTAAAATCTTACATGCCATTCCCACGTAATAACAGTCAATATTATTAAGAGAGCAAGATGCCCGCAGTCTGTCGTCCGTCACGAGTAGGACTTTGCTACCGCAAGTGAATTCGAAAATGGATTGATTCAAGATACAACAGCACCCTTCTTGGTCATCCGAACTGTAAAGTAACTCTGTCCCGCCCCCGGGCCCGGCCATTACAGAGCGAAATACATCTTGTCCGATAAAGTTAACACCGCACTTCAGTTATCCACCCCACCCCAAGTGGTAATAAAACATCACGCTTCACAACAGCGCAAGAATCATCCATAAATAAGCAGCCACGCGTATCAATGAAATTCATCAACACGACAGAAACATGGACATTCAGGTTGACTGTATTCACAATCTCCATACGACGGAATTGTAATTGTAAAACTGAGTCAACCATTTTCCGAGCTGTATTGTAATAAAATAAGTTTGGTCTCGGTGAGAGTGAGACTAGTCCTCCCATAGGAGGAGGATGCTTGGCAGTTCACCCGCCCAGGGAACACAGTCCAACCTTGCGGAATTAGTACACTTAATTTCCGCAGGACAGAGAGCTGTTTAAACCAGACAATAATTACAGACAGCTATATTGTCTTAATTTTGATTAAGAACACGACTGGTCTACCGCGTATACAAATCATTAGCATGCGGGCTGGTAAAGCAACATCAGAACTTCGACAGTATGATCTCATGGAGAATTTCAAATATTCTCTTACCTACATATTCCAGTCACATGATCAACACGGGCTGGACTACACCTATTACAGACGACAAGCGATGCATGTACACGATCACGCGCATACAGGGACACTGTTCTGGGGAACAGAATTGAAAACATATATTTCCGTTTTTCACATCCACTATGAATAATCAGCAGCATTAATACTCCGCCATTACATAAATATTGCCTAAGTTTCCGATCAACCACGTGCCTTCACAACAAGAAACCACGTGATCTTTACTTCTATTTCCAGTAATTGGATCAAAAGGCTATAAACAAAAGAACCGCCCAAACGCGCATCTACCACAGCGTGATGGAGGAGGTGAGAGGGGTGAGTCGGGGCAATTGCCGCTGTCGTCATCTCACGCCCCCCCCCCATCGGGCGCTCCAGCCTGAAATCTGAACCGGCGAGTTTATAAGTACCCAATCTGAAAAACTGCATCACACTAATTAAAAGGTGAGCTTCCATGGGAATAAGTAGTTCCGGATTTTCACGTTGATCGGAAACTTGTTATTCCTTTGAGAGGAGACGAGAACGGCAATCCTTCCTTGTTATATTTTTATTTGCTTCCTTTACACGGGAAGAATATTTCATTGGACTCCAGGAACATTAAAATTAAAACTTTCCATATAGGGCATGACCGGCTCACCATAAAACTTTCGGGTGTGGTCATCCGCCCTCCTCTGACGTCACCAGAAAGTATAAAAGGAGGAGATCGCACACTGAAACTTCATCTTCCCATCAAACTCGACACAAGGGAAGAACAAGCATTAGGCTACATTCGTCTCGCAAACCAAATTCTGCTGTTTTAATTATTATTTTCATTACCATTAGATTTGGCCATGAAAGTTATGAAGAGGGAGGACAATTAGAGTAGGTTAAGCGGTTCCACGCAATCATCATCATGCCAAAATAAGATGTCACTTGCAGAAGCCCTCGCCTTGTCCGACAGCTCAGAGGATTCAGCACCAGCTCATTCTGGGAAGAAGTATCCGTGTACAGCTTTACACCATAACGAACAGCCATGTAAGCGTGTGTTCTCCTGCAATTCGAACTTGACGCTTCATGTCAATCATGATCATCTTTTTCAATTCGCATTTTGCTCGGACTGCAAATACCTATATACAGCTACTCGTTATGGAGTGACACGCACGTTAACGGACAAGCACTGTGTGTTAGTGGCAACCTTACAGCCTGATGAACAAAGTGAGGACATATAAGTTCTATCTAGTCGCTTTGAAACTAGACTTCCAATTAATGTACTTTCTACAGGGAAGATGGCAAAAACTAAACGTACCAAATGGCGACAACCCGACTTTCCACATTACATAGGACCAACTGCACCAGCCTCCACCACACAGTCAGCACCCAGTCATCACGTTGCCCCAGTCATCACTACAACAGCAGCACCAGCACGAACGACACCGGCAGCACCTGCAGTATTGATACCTACATTGCCTGCAGTTTCCACTCCGGCAGCACCCGCAATAATGCCACCATCTGCATCAAACATCACCGCAGAATCAACATCCATAATCGGCCGGCCAATTTCAGTTGTAATTTCTACACCAGTGACTGTATCCGAACAAGGGTTACAGGACATTTCCGATAGATCTATATCTCCATGCATTTTAATAATAGATGAAGAGATCCACCTTATGGAAGCAGTCGCTATCATCACTGCATCACAAAGCAGCACATCCACACATCCACGCAGCAGTACTCCTACAGATCCTGCAGTTCGCAAGGTGACTACGCCGGATCATCCATGTGCCGGAAAGAAGAGGATCACGCATCCAGAAATCCATGCAGTTCCGAGGACAACCACCAGCAAGTTACTTAAGGCAACCAAAATCCGCAAGCTATCTGGCAACACTGCATCATCATTCGCTGCCACACACCAACCGCTCATCAGTTTCACCACACTCGGCCTATCTGCAGCCTGCACAACAACCACCATCTCCACGACAACAGCGATGCCAACAGTTTCCACGCTGCCACCAGTTCGCACTTCACCCGTCATCATCTCCGCTACCACCAGTGCTTCAATCGACTCATCCGTACCTTCCTCCAGTATCAGTATACCCGACCTGGGCATTATTAGTAGTGACATTTCGGCAGCAGAGAACCAACCGCCACGTCCATCCCATATGAGTCTGGGTACCCAGACTCGCTGGGGAAACTTTGCAGCGGATGTTTGTGGACACTATTGCCGAGGTTGCAGCAGGATTTATAAATAGGTGTGCGGAAAGCGGACCATTATTATTATGTTTATTATTGAAATACTTTTCTTATAATTATATATGTTTTTAAAATTGAAACCTCGTCCCTAGGGTGACTACGGTCATCCTACACAGCTGCACAAAATTCGTGTGTAGCTGTGTCCCACCTAAATAATTCCTGCGGATCCCTGCATTGTAAACACGTTGTGTCCGATGTGATACAATGCACCATAGTGAATATGTCCTATTACCGTCATGCAGTCTCAGCTATGCTGGGGCTGTCTGATAAACTAGCCATTTTCATTTATTATTATTATTACTATTTTTCTTATTATTTTTCTTCCCACATCAGAATGATGGGATGGATTGTGAGTTAGCGGAAGCTACCCATGCGGATCCACAATAACGGGCCGCATTATAATCAATATACATATCTGTATGTGCATCCCTTTAGTTACCCGGGGTGCACATGTAATTTACTTATTCATCTGTGATATACTGTGATAGTATATATATTATATTATATTTCATCTGTGTAATTATGGTACGTTGAAGCTTGGGTGTTCTCTGTGGAAATTTAATTATCTGCATCCGAGAGAACACCCATGTGAGCTCTTGTTTAGGGTCATCATGGAACCAAATAAAATTATGCACGCACCCGGTTCAATAAAACAAACCAAAAAAAAGAAAAGACCTGGAAAAATAATTTCAGGTCAAAAATCAAAACTAAAAGTATGCCTCCCTCCCAAACCCTTTTGCACCCTATGTGCTCTTTCTTATAAACATGCGTCTCTCCCGTCACTCCTCTCGGCTACGCGCCTACTCGGGAAGTCTATAATTCCCACCTAGCATGCTCCCATGCATTTGATCCACGATGCGCTGATCGTTTGTCATGGGTGTCAAACTAGGAGGGGATGGTGTAGCACGAATCGACCGGATGGGTACCGACCATCCAGTTAAGCTGGGTACGGAACGCCCATTCTGGATTCACTCCAAAAGCATGCTCCCCCCTGGGTAGGATGGTATGCGTATATAAGCCCTATTGTCCGTCAGACCGCGTGGTGTGCATGCATGCGCATCAAAGCTTCCCTGACAACACATCTCAGAATTAGAAATGAGTGCATGCTTATGGTGTACCGAGTAGGTACTCATAAATGACTTTAACTATATTGTCATCGTTATTCGTTATACTCTTCAAGACCAGAATGAAACGAGGATTTCAGAACCGTTTAAATTATTAAAATCGGCTGAGAAATGGCTGAGTTATTGTCGAAAATATTTCTCTTGACGTCGTAATTGCGTGTATGTATAAATAAATAAGGAATGTGCTGTGTATGTAATAGCCACGTCACCACTTCTGGCTGCACGCTGATTGGCTACTGCTTGGCCGCTGATTGGCTGAAGTGCCTGGCTCTGATGTCACGAGTAGTATAAAAGGGGTGAAAAATCGAGAATCTGGAGCATCACCTGCGTGGAAGCCAGCCCGCGCAGGACATCTGGACCATCGGGATTGACATGTGTAACTGCTAACCTACGGTGATACCAACATCATCCGGTGCCATTCGGATTTCAGCTCATCTGTGGTGGTAAGGAGTCCTCGGCTTCCACAGTTTTTGTACACCGCCGAATTGCCAACCAGGGGTAATAAACTAACTTAAAGTAACAACCTCCAATATCCAGACCTTTCTAGGGGAGTCTTTCCGTCGGAGGACCGTGTGGACCCAGATGTAATTCTATACCCCCCCCCATGTCTTTGGATACTTATTAGGTAGACCCCCCCCCCCCCCTGCCAAAGTAGGAAGCACTGTGAAATAATAATAATATTAATTTATATGTTTTAATACCGGCCAGCGGTGCATCTCTGGGCATCATGGAAAATAACCCTAACGACAGGTCAAATGTTAGCTCCATAGCACGTGGTGATGGATGAGATGGAACTCATTGTAGTGTCTGGTTAGGTCTTAGAGCCCACCACGCACTCACGGGAAGGATGCTAGCGATGGATATCTGTCTCTCCATCCCCCACCATAAGGACATGTCAGTATTTAAATTTGCTTATGTGAACTGTGAAACTTGTCTGGTGGTGTTATATGTGGGTGCGGGGCCGGGTAACTGGATCATTATTTGAATCGGGAGCTTTGTTCCGTAACATGTATGCTATCCTTGGAGGTAGATGCTATGCAGGGCAAATTCAGGGAAACCGAGCATCTGCACACAATGGATGAACGTTATGTAGTAAACCCTGCCACTTGCGGTCAAAGCTGGTTTTCGTTAATAACAACCAATTGGTAGGTTAGGATGTAGCAGAAGACCCACATAAATAAAGCGGCAACTACCAATGCAGTAACTTTGGAACTACATAAGACGGGAATTCTTCAGAAATTGTTCGTCCTGTCTTCACGTAAACCAGTGTGCATCACATTAATTATGGCTTCACTAGGATTTTCAACACTTAGCATTTTCTGTTGAACAAAAGAGTGGCCCTTTTTGCCATCCCTTTTCCTCCGCTTCGGTGTTGAAGGCATTTTCCTGTGACGGAGGTCCGCAATATTTTCTTTGTATGTGTGTTAGGGTTATACTAGTTTATATTAAACTATCTAGTGACTTCGTTGCAATGTTATCTTACAGGGATACCTCTGCGGATTCAAGGATCTGTGTGGTACCTCCGGCGAAACCACATGGAAAGGACACCGGATGGCTCTATGTTTTGTATTATTGTGCTGTCAAACGAAAATAATTATTTGTATAGTACTTATTAAATCTGTGACTGTTTAATTTTTAACACCTTGTCCGTTACTCTATATTAGAATGGACCAACACACCGGTGACACAAACAGCAGGGACGGTACCGTGTGGTTCAATCTCCGTGGCAATGGTCCCATGGCCCAACTGGAACATGTGTGTTCCACTGGCTCTAGAGGCCGGTCTTTCTACTTTCCGGAGACGCAAACCCAAGAACCATAGCTAACTAGCACTCCTGCACATCATGCACATGTGGTGCAATGGAGCAAAGCGACAAGACAGATCAGCACATACCCCTGCAAGCTACAAGTGGTGCCCAATGTGGGGCTTGAATGAGAAGTGAACCCACGCCAACCCTCAAGACCTGTGAGTTTCAGTCTCCTTCATCAGACAGTCAGCTCTCCCTCGACATGGAAGTAGCATCATATGATGGACGAACTGCTCACGTTCTCACCGACAATGCCACTAATTTCCCCGGTGTGGAACGACCAGCACTGCCATTACATGAGTTTTCGCCAATTAGTGAGCGGACATTCCGTGATGCCTCGCATGCATTAACTCAAAGACCCCTACAGGGGCATTATTATTATCCTTTACAACCATATTGTTCGCCAACGTCATCAATGGGTGACCAGTGGCCGGACACTCATGTACCTTATCCCGCATCTCCTCCACTTCATGCGTCATCACAGTATTATCCATCAGTACCATGGTACGAGCCAGAGGATGTCACAACTCCTTTTCAGCAATACATCAGAAGACCTACACATCACGCACATCATCCTCGTCAGTCATCTGCGCTGCCACCATATGAGGAACACCCGTCTCACCAACCAGCTGGCCCTTTCCACACTCAGCCATCCACTGCACTCGTGGAAGCAATCAAAAAACAATCCGACTACATACAGCGTGATACCGCACCTAAACCCCTTTCTCAAACGGTATCATTGGAGACTCCTGCAGGCACACCGCAAGGTTATATATAAGTGCGCCAGTCTGTTTAGTAGTGTTTCCACCAGTGCCACTGTTGACACTGGAGTTTCCATCACTGTCTTTAACAAGTGCCTTTATGAGAGAATCCCACCTCATAAGAGGCCATCCCTTAAGCCTACAAACATCTTTTTGCAAACAGTTATGGGAGCCGACTTTCCCATGGCTGGTACCGTAAACCTCGTCATACAGATAGAGGAGATGCAATTCATTCACCGAGTTGTTATCTATCCAGAACGATGCCCTGCTCGGCTCTGATTTCCTCAGTGCCAGCGAAGCCGTCATACATTGCAGACAACAGGAACTAGACATACACGGCTGACGGATACCCCTTGGACCGGAATCATCACAGTACGATACAGGTGCAGTGATTTTAGCGACAACAGCCACAGTTGAGTCGGGGCAGGAGAAAATCCTGTGGGCCACTGCACCACAGTTAGGAAACAACATTCACATAACCATGCTATATACCATGAATATATACTTGCCTCCCAATGCGCCAGCCCCAGCATGATCGTGGACACCACCAACAAGTATCATATACCTTTTAGAGTATTCAATGACACAGCGGATCCAATAACTTTTGAACCGTTGTGGCCACTTGGTGGATGTGATATCACGGGAGACACCCCCCCCCCCCTCCCACCGCATCAACACCAACGACAACTTCCAATGGTTTGCCGGAACACCTACATGACTTGTATTTGCCACAGGTGCGTTGGTGCAATCACACAAGACGGAAATACATAAATTACTGTACAAATAGCGCAATAGTTTCTCAGCAGGAGACATGGATTTGGGAGAAACTCATCTAATGCGACACTCCATTGACACTGGAAACAACGACCCCGTTCGACAACCGGTTTAATGTCTTCCCATACACAAGGAAGTGGAAGCACACCAACAGGTGAATGACATGTTGCGGACAGGCATAATAGAGCCATCAGCATCTCCCTGGGCCAGTCCCATAGTACTAGCAGGCAAAAATGACGGATCTTTGCAGTTTTGTATAGACTAACACCGTCTTAATGATCTAAGTGTCAAGGATGCGTATCCACTACCACGTATAGATCAGGCATTAGATTCCTTGTCCGGAGCCAAGTACCTTTGATTTAGCTAGTGGATACTGGCAGGTAGCCATGGATGAGGCTGACATGGAGAAGATGCATTTATTTGCAGAGACAGTCTTTTCCAGTTCCACAAGATGCCCTATGGCTTGAGCAACGCTCCTGGAATGTTCGAATGTCTCATTGAGCAGGTATTAACTATCATGAAATGGGAGATCTGTCTGTGTTACATCGACGATGTAATCGTCTTTGCTTTCTCATTTGAGCAAACATTGTCTAACCTGGACAAAGTTCTTTCACAGTTCCATACCACTAATTTAAAGCTCAATCCAAACAAATGTCATCTCTTCAGACAGAGCATCGAGTTCCCGGGACACATCATATCCAGCGATGGAGTGGCTACTCAGCCTTCAAAAACAGAGTGGTGGTGGAGTGGCAGACACCCACTTCAGTCACGGATACCCGGCACTTCCTCAGTCTCTGCCAGTACTATTGCTGATATAGCCGTCATTTCAGTGAGATTTCATCACCCCTATTCACGATCACTGAAAAGGGTCGACCATTCGAGTGGACGAGTGAGTGTGAAGGTTCATTCAGGGCACTGAAGGAACTCTTTGACGACCACCCAAATTCTTGCTAATCCTAATCATAACCTCGATTTCATCTTTGACACTTCTTCTTCTTCTTCTTCTTCTTCTTCTTCTTGTCGTTCGCTGATCATACCGCCAGTCCTGTAAGTGACTATCGACATGATCATAAGCGTTAAGTGCGTGGATCCATGGTTTATTAGAGTGCGCCGTGCGGCCTGGAACCTCCATCTTCAGCACTCGAGGTTTCTGTCAGGGTTACCTCACCCTTACCTTCTTTAGTCGCCTCTTACGACACACAGAGGATACGGAAGGTGTATTCTAAGCCCCACCTACAGGGCAATCTTTGACACTGATGCATCGGCTTACGCCATGGGCGCGGTTCTATCTCAGGTCACAGAAGATGGAACAGAGCAGATATTGGGTTATGGTTCACATACTCTAAACAAAACAGAGAAACGTTACCCGACCACTAAGTGGGAATTGCTTGCAGCGGTCCATTTCGTCAAGTATTACAAACACTTTCTGTATGGGCACCCATTTACCCTCCATACAGATCACGCCTCACTATGCTGGCGTAGAAACCAAAAAAAATCTTGAGGGCCAGGTAGCGAGCTGGCAGGGATCCCTGCCTTCAACTTAAACGTTGTTCATAGACCTGGAAAACTGCATGGAAATGCCAATGCCTTAAGCAGAATCGAGTTTGATGAAGAACAAGAAGTGGCCACCACTGTGACACATACTACACAGCCATCTCTGATGTTCCCCAAATTGCGGTGGGCAGAGTGGAACACGGAGACAGTCGCTCACGAACAAGCAACAGATGCACAAACACGAAATATAGATGCATGGATCCTGGAGGGGTTACGTCCTCCTAAGGAATCTGTAACACCACTTTCCACAATGGCTAAATACTATTATAAGTGGTCTGAAGAATGCCACATCCAACACAACATTCTCTGCATCAGCAACCTCATAGTGATCCATGAGCGTTACCATGAGACCATATTACAACAACTTCACGATAGTGCTGGTCACCTAGCCATTGAACGGACCCTCATTAGGATAAAACAGAGATTCCATTGGATTGGGATACGTGATGATGTGAAGGCATGGGTCGCCAAATGTGTCCCATGTCAAAGACTCGCTGTTGGCAAGCACCATTCTGCATCTTTCAAATTAAGATTGTTGATGCACCATGGGAGCGAGTGGCTATTGATGTGCTCGGACCCTTGAATACGACGGATGAAGGAAACAAGTACATTCTCATATTGCAAGATTATTTTACGAAATGGGTAGAAGCTTTTGCTTTGTCGGACCAAGAGGCACCCACAGTAGCGGAGGTCTTGGCAAGCAGTGTGTTCTGCCGATTTGGTATGCCTTATGAGCTACACTCCGACCAAGGAAGTAATTTTGAGAGCCGGCTGATCTCCGAGCTCTGCAAATTGTTTGATATCATCAAAGCAAGAACTACTCCGTATCATCCACGAACTGACGGCACCGAGAGGGATAGACTCCTCAATGGGTGCCGTCAACAGGTTGCAGTGGGCTCATGAGAGTCCGGGGAATGATAAATCACTACTATAGTGCAGAGGAGATACTGAAGGCCTCCGTGTCTAATGAAGGATGAATTAACATCCTAATGTGCTACCGTCTAGTCGACACAATGCTCGGGCTGCTGAGGTTTAATTCATCCGATCTCAGTAAGAGGGCATGCATGGTAGGAGGCAACAAACCGCACCCAGGGCAAACTAGACTCTGCAGATTTACGGTTGGGTCTGCTAGAGGTGTCCTGCAGGCAATGCTGGAAATTCTGGAAAGGCCAAAGGGTACATAGCGATGGTAGAGAAGTTCACTCGGACACTAACGGAGATGTTGACTAAGGAAACATGCCTTGATTGTCAAGGTTGGAATCTTCAACTCCCACATGTGCTCATGGCATACCGTACACCATACATTCCAGCACCCCTGCTCGGTTAATGTTAGGCCATGAATTAGCCTTACCCCTGGATCTGGCCATGCCCAGGATTTCGAGAGAGAAAAATTCACCATCTCTCTACATAGAGCTCATGCGGCAGTGGATAGAACAGACCCATGAGCTAGTGAGAGGTACATTATCCACTGCACACTGGCGTCAGAAAATGTGGCATGACCATCGAGTGCATGGAAATCCGTATGAAGCGACGTTCTGCAAACGTGCCAAGTAAACTGAGTTACCAGTGGAAAGGCCCCTATGTGGTGGTAGGTAAGAAGTTGGACGTGACCTGCCGTATCTGTACTTTGGATGACCTGACCTCAGTCTTCCTCTTCTTCTTTTCGTTCACTGATCATACCGCCAGTCCTGTAAGTGACTATCGACATGATCATAAGTGTTAAGTGCGTGGATCCATGGTTTAATAGAGTGCGCCGTGGGGCCTGGAACCTCCGTCTTCAGCACTCGAGGTTTCTGTCAGGGTTACCTCACCCTTACCTCCTTTAGTCACCTCGTACGACACGCAGAGGATACGGAAGGTGTATTCTAAGCCCCACCTACAGGGCAAACCTGACCTCAGTCATCCACTTCGATCGACTTAAACCGTGTGTCAGTGACGGCCCAGTACCAGAGCTCGGACTGGGCTTTCCACGTGACACTGGTACCCAGACAGCTGTCTCTACGGAAACAAGTATTCTTGACGTTAATCCACGGTGCCAGTTCGACCTCTCTCCTACCAAGGCAGGAGTCCGGTGAACCATCAACTAATGCTGAGGAAGATGACGAG
This sequence comes from Chaetoderma sp. LZ-2023a, assembly GCA_034401795.1. Classification (NCBI taxonomy): domain Eukaryota; kingdom Metazoa; phylum Mollusca; class Caudofoveata; order Chaetodermatida; family Chaetodermatidae; genus Chaetoderma; species Chaetoderma sp. LZ-2023a. The sequence goes on from CM067359.1 coordinate 81,009,980, forward strand.
ATGCATACTCGCCGTCTCCCTCCTCAGTGTGGGTCTACTTGATCTGGGAAGTCGTATCTGAAGACTTTCTCGTTTGTGCTGTCCAAGGGGAAGGATAGAAAAGTTGTTCCGCTGACCTCTTCCCATTCCCACCCACTTCATACTATTTCCCCCATTATAGAGTTACCACAAGCGGAAGCTGAGGCTGCCCCGGGCCATGCTTCTTGTGGGGTGGAACATGTAATAAATAGCATGGAAGTGAAGAGGCTGGATGAGGCCTTGGCTCATTTTGAAGAACAGCAGAACTGCACAACTCTGTACCTGTCCACCTCCCCAAATCGCACAACACCCCCACCCCCCCCCCCGCCCACGGTGTCGCTGGTCCAATGGCACACGCACCACCCCATCTCCAACGCGCATCTCTCATCTATCCACCAAGTTCGGACATCATTCGTCCTGTCCATTTCACACTGCACTCGTCGTCTGTTGACTGTCACTTCAGATATGAGAGGGTTCGCTGTTACAGAGGAGGTGGCATCCCGCACAACCAACACCCCCCCCCCCCCCCCAGGGAAGCAGTCTGTTCAGCAGACTCTCGGCTCGAGTATTCCCGGTACTTAAAAATTATGGCAGAGTACCAATCCAATCATCGTGTAACGGGAGATGACAATATTCTCCATCCAAAGGGCGCCCCCGACCACTACTCCCCCCCCCCTGCCCCCATGAGCACACACACACGCACGCACGCACGCACGCACGCACGCACGCACGCACGCACGCACGCACACACACACACACACACACACACACAATAGTGTAACTTGGACATTCACCATCGGCAACAACAAGTGTAGCATTCACCTAGCGTTTTTAATTGAAAAAGTTAGACACCGTTTTCTGCAACAATCCCTCCCACATAGATACGGAAAGTTCATCACCTTCCAGCCTGGAAACCTGGGTATGCCAAAACCACATTATGCAAGCGCCACACAGCAACCCGGACTTCCCTACAACAGACCACTACCACCATCAACACAAGTCAACATTTTCCACACCCACCTTCTTATCCGGTTTACGGAAATCTGATCATATGGAAAGGAGGAACTTCACCGCAGCCATCTACAGTACACGCTACGGGGGATTCCCCACTCCTCCCTCCTCACCCCCCACCCCTCTGGAATCGTCGTATGGAAAAAGCTAAAATCTTACACGTCATTCTCACGTAGTAACAGTCAATATTATTAAGAGAGCAAGATGCTCGCAGTTTGTCGTCCGTCTGAGTAGGATTTTGCTACCGAAAAGAAGTTAGATAATGGATTGATTCAAGCTCCGACAGCACCCTTCTTGGTCATCCGTGCTCTAAAGTAACTCTGTCCCGCCCCCGGGCTCGGCCATTACAGAATAAAATACTTCATGTCCGATAAAGTTGACACCGCACTTCAACCACCGCCCCACCCCCAGTAGTGATAAACATGTCACACTTCATGACAGCGCAAGAGTCATCCGCAAAGATGCAATTAGGAGCGGAGGTGCCGGACTGCACATACAGTATCCAAACGGACAACATGAGTCAGCTGCAATACCGACAGGCAAACACTGCACAAACTACAGAGCTGAAGTCGAAGCACTGGTTCATGCAGCTAATACCATCAGCAGAACCGCAGACCCTATTGCACAGATTGTCTTTATATCTGATGCCCGCTCCGTCCTTGAGGCTATCACCAAAGGTAAGCTGCCACAACTTGAAGAAGCACTACAAACCATCAAATGCTTTCGGATAGCACTGCAGTGGATCCCCTCACACTGTGGAGTCCAAGGAAATGAGGAAGCAGACAAGATGGCAAAGGTGGGTGCAGAAGAGAATCAGACAGAAAACATGGTTACCCATACAGAGATGAAGACTATCATTAAGTCCCTCTATAGAACACCTCAATCAGAAGATGCCTACCATCATCTCTCGAGGCCAGAGCAAGTGACCATTTTTCGTTTCAGAACTGGACACAACAGACTAAACCAACACATGTACAGGCGGTTCCACCTTACGACATCGCCCGCTTGTCCCTGTGGAGAAGCAGAACAGACCACAGAGCACATACTTCAATGTTGCAGTACGTATCAGCTGCTGAGAGAAGAGATCTGGCCTTTGTCAACCTCTATTCTTGAAAAGCTGTATGGGCCTGTGGAAGAACTGCAGAAAACCACAGATTTCATCTTGAGAACGGCTCTCCAAGTGTGATACCAGCGATCGAAAAGAAGAAGAAGATCCGCAGATAGTGATGTCAGCAGCAATTAGCCCGACTCACCCCCTCTCACCTCCTCCATCACGCTGTGGTAGATACGCATTTGGGCGGTTCTTTTGTCTATAGCCTTTTGATCCAATTTACTGGAAACAGAAGTGAGATTACGTGGTTTCTTGTTGTGAAAGCATGTGGTTGATCGGAAACTTAGGCAATATTTATGTAATGGCGGAGTATTTATGCTGCTGATTATTTGTGGGTGTAAAAAACGAAAATATATGTTTTGAATGCTGTTCCTCAATTAGAGTAGGTTAGGCAGTTCCGTGCACCCATTATCATGCATAATTAAGATGTCACTTGCAGAAGATCTGGCTCTGTCCAACAGCTCGGAGGATTCAGCACCAGCTCATTCCGGGAAGAAGTATTCTTGTACAGCTTTACAGCATAATGGTCAGCCGTGTAAGCATGTGTTCTCCCGTAATTCGGACTTGACACTTCATGTTAATCGTGATCATCTTTTTTAATGCGCATTCTGCTCGGACTGCAAATACCTATATACAGCTACTCGTTATGGAGTGACACGCACGTTAACAGAAACGCATCGTGTGTCAGTAGTAACCTTAAAGCCTGGTGAACAAAATGAGGACATAGAAGTTCCAGCTAGCCATTTTGAAACTAGACTTCCAATTAATGTACTTCCTACGGGGAAGATGGCTAAGACTAAACGTACCAAGCAGTGGCAACCTGACTTTCCGCATTACATCAGACCAACTGCACCAACCTTCAGCACTCAACCAGCACCCAGTCACCACGTTGCACCAGTCACCACCGCGACGGCAGCACCAGCACAAACGACACCGGCAGCACCTGCAGTATTGATACATACATCGCCTGCAGTTTCCACTCCAGCAGCACCCGCAATAATGCCGCCGTCCGCATCATGCATCACTGCAACATCAGCATCCATAATTGGCCGGCCAATATCAGTTGTGATTTCCACCCCAGTGACAGTATCCGAACAGGGGTTACAGGGCATTTCCGATAGATCTATATCTTTGTGTAGTTTAATAATAGATGAGGAGATCTGCCTTACGGTAGCAGTCACAAGCATCACCGCACCACAGAGCAGCACATCCACACATCCGCGCACCAGTACTCCCACAGATCTCGCAGTTTACAAGGTGACTACGCAAGATTGTCCCTATGTCGCAAAGAAGAGGATCTGGCATCCAGACATCTGCACAGTTCCGAGGACGACCGCCAGCAGGTTACTGAAAGCAACTAAATTCTATCTGCCAGCACTGCATCATCATTTGCCGCAATGCACTGACCACTCATCACCTTCACGGCACTCCGCCCACCAGCCGCCCGCACAACAACCACCGCCTCCACAACAACAGTGATGTCAGCAGTTTCCATGTCACCACCGGTCGTCGCACTTCACCCGTCACCATCTCCGCCACCATCAGTGCTTCAATGGACATATCCGTACCTTTCTCCAGTATCAGTATACCAGACCTGGGCATAATTAGTAGTGACATTTCAGCAGCGGAGGACCATCCATTGCATTCACCCTGTATGAGTCGGGGTACCAAGACTCACTGGGGGAACATTACAGCGGATGTTTGTGGACACTATTGCCGAGGTTGCAGCAAGATTTATAAATAGGCGTGCGGAAAGCATATTAATTAAGTCCAGTGGTGAGTCAGGTTTCAACCATGTCTCAGTAATTCCTATGACGCTAAATTCATGTGAGCTTGAATCCATAAAGTTATTAAATTTATAAAAATTTTGAAGCAGCTATCTAATGTTAATATGAATCGTTGTAAAGGCGATGGCGTCAGTACTCTTGATAATATTATCATTAAATTCTTTCTGAAGTATATAGTCACAAAGTAGAAAATTCATACCTTCATCATCAATATCTGTTTCAGAGAAACTTGTGTATTCATTGCCCTGGTTAGAAGTATTTAGCTTGAATGGGTTAACAAGTATGTTTGCATTTATATATGTACTGTAGTCATATTTGGCACCTGGGATATTAAGCAGAAATTCGGCATCGTTTTCATAGTGATTGAAAGGAAAATTAGTTTGGTTACAATGAAAATACCACCAAGGCTCATCAGAACTCTAGAGTTCTCCATAATATGTGATAGTTAGCCCTTGGGAGCATCTTAAATGCACCCAATCACCACAACAGTCACATAGAATTGAACGCTGATTAGATTTGACAGGTTTGTTGCAAGATAAGCATGGGAACCGGACAGGCATGGACAGCAAAAATGGGATGGCTAAAGGCTATTGCTGGCTACTGTGATGGAGAGTGTTTATCTAATAAAATGAGGTTATATATAATGTTACGGGCTTAGATGGACATAGTTATGATATTGTTTGACAATAAGAGAAGATCTATTGTTGGCGTTTGCTAGATCACAAGTAAAGCGAGGTGACATATACACCTGTGCAAAAGTTAAGCACCAGCAAAAACAATAGAACGTAGAAACATGATGGTACAACTAGGCTGCCATACTTTTTGTCCCCGCGTTAGCTGACATAATTCCAAGTACGAAATGCACATGCATGGATGACTTCACGCCGCTTGATTTCCGTGCGTGGCGGGAAACAGCACACGTGTTCAGTTATGTAAAAGTCCAGTTTGAGGTGTAGAACATTACATACAGATTTAGGCGACAAGATTAGGAATTTTGTGTTCATGACCGTGGTTTATTTGTACAGAGAGAATTAGCTCTTGATTGTGAACCGCTATGGCAAGACGAAGGTTAAGTGATCGTGTGAAATGGCAAATCATAGGCATGCATACCACTGGTATGTCATGCAGAGAGATTGGCAGACAGCTGAACATTAACCATACTGTAATCAGTCGTTTGATTGCAAAACATGGGCAAACTAACGAGGTGAAGGACAGGCCTAGATCTGGAAGACCAAAGAAGACTACTGCCCGTGATGATCGAGCCCTAGTACGCCTTGTTAGGAGATCTCCATTCACCAACAGCAGAGTGCTCAGCCAGCAATGGGAAACGCGCAATAGAGTGTCAATGTCTACCGTCAAAAGGAGACTGTATGCTGCTGGCATGAAAGCTAGGAGACCTGTCAGACGTCCTCTCCTCACTGCACACCACAAAGAGGAGCGTCTGAGGTGGTGCAACGAAAGACGACACTGGAACATGAGATCCTGGAGACGGGTACACTGGTCCGATGAAAGTCGGTTCCTGCTTCATGCCACAGATGGTCGAACTCGTGTATGGAGGTCCAGACGCACGGCGTACGACCAACGTAACATCATGGAAGAAGTTCCATTTGGTGGAGGTTCCGTTATGATATGGGGGTGCATCTCATTTGATTGTAAGCTGGATCTGTTGACTGTACCTGGAACACTAAATGGACAAAGATATCAAGATTCCATACTGGATAGAGTTGTGGTCCCTCATTTTATAAATCATGCACCTGGAACCCACCCTATATTCATGGATGACAACGCCCGACCACATCGTGCTAGAGCTGTGCATGAATACCTCCGCCAGAATGCCATCGAAACCCTACCATGGCCAGCAAGGAGCCCTGACATGAACCCTATTGAGCATATCTGGGACATTCTGGGAAACATGGTGAGAAGGAGGGATCCTCCTGTGCAGAACCTACAGGAATTAACAGACGCACTCCATCTTGAATGGCAACGAATACCACAATGGCGTATCAGTCGGTTGGTGACCAGCATGAGACGTCGTGTCCAGGCCGTCATCCAGGCACAAGGTGGATATACCCGGTATTAATAATGACAGTCTCAAACTCGTGCACAGATGTTAAAATTCGTTTTCAGACACCATTAATGACAATCTAGCCACGTGTGTCAACTGTAGGGCAATAGTTGTCAGTTGTGTCAACGTAACCATATTCAGGCCTCGTTTTCAAGTTCAAACAAAAACATACAGTGTTTCCCCACGATCATAATCAGCATTCCTCTAGTTGCATTATTACCTCTTGCACTAAGATGGATGGGTACATAAATGTTTATGCTATTGCTTTCTTCATAGCACATGAATATACCCTCGCATGTGCGTAAAAATAGGGTGGTGCTTAACTTTTGCACAGGTGTATATATGAGTAGCGGTGAGCATTTATATAACCATAAGTTATGGCAGTTAGGCCATGGACAGATATGAACGAAGGTAAGACCAGGTGACATGTAGCTTCGTAGAGTGACGAGTATTCAAATCACCGGTTAGACAAACATATAGGCATTGGGAGTGTAACCACATTTATGGATATTCAGGTAACAATCATTTAAGTCAGTGAAGATAGAACAGCTTAACCCTTTCATTGAGAAGTTTCAAAAAAGTAGAATCTTTGTGATATCGAACGTACACTGTGTCTTTTGTTGTGTCTTTTGAAATCAACCTGACTGGGAACCATTGCTGCCTAAGACAGCAACGGCTTTCAGACAAATTTAACCAAAAATATTCAACAGTTTTCCAAAGTGGTGACGTTGAGAATGAAATATATGGGTAGTTCATCAGTGAAAGTGTTGGGCAACGGTTTCAGGCATATACAAAATATTTCTCTTGACTTCTTAATCACGTGTATGTATAAATAAATAAGGAATGTGCTGTGTACGTAATAGCCACATCACCACTTCTGTCTGTCATGTCATTTGTCACACTGCATGTCATGGGTGTAATAATTAACCTTTCGACCAGTCTGGGTGAACTTTGCCTGGTGCGCCGCAAGAGATATGCGACGTACCCCACACCATGTGCCAGTTATTGTCCATGCATAAATTATATAAGCAGCCCTCCCTGTTAATGGGTTGCCTTCAACCATATCTAATGGACATCTCTTGAACCATTCCATTATCTGTCCAGAGAATGTGCTGTATCCAACCTGCCTGGAGAAGTCAGCTTCCGAAGACCTTCCTGCGGATACCTGCCTGTGGATGGCTTCCTGCAGATGTCATCCTGCGGAAATCTTTCCAGCTTTAGAGATTGTGCCATCTCGCGCTACTCATATGCTAGCGCCTCAATTTCAGTAATTCGTGAACTCGTTCTGTACCGATGACTATTAGGTACTCAAGTAGCTATACTATTGAACATTTAATTATTATTCCCGCATAATGGTACTGACGACTAATAGGTACCTTACTGGTCTTAGGACCGCATCTGTATAATTTCTGTTATTGTGAATATTATCCTTGTTTATTGCGGGTGCTTTCAATGAGCCGCACAGTAGGGTCCAATGACCTGTAATACTTTATAATCATTATATTCGTTAAATTGTGTGTTGGTTAGTTGTGTATATGGCAAGTAGCCATCTAGTTAATATGTTTTGTTTATTTGTAATAACTCTAGTCCGCAGTACACTAGGAAATACTATACAGCAACATATATATCCACATCACGATTCCCGCCGGCATCAATTTTACACTGAGGTCGCTGATCATGCTCTAAATGTTTGAGCCTGACACGTTACTGACTAAGCCTGTCTATTCAGCTCGATAGGATAGGTTTAAACTGGTTAGGAACACTTTCTCCATCATAATCCATTGTTGTGGTAATGTAGCCCCACACCCCGGCAAGGTTGTGTAAAATTGGCCAGTTACAGGGCTTTGTATAATTATTGAGTGATTGTCTCTTTCCACAATCCACCAGCTGCATGGCTTATTAATTGTCTGGATTCCCAATCGACACGTTGACTGGATCCGACCCTGGGAAACTATCAGAAGTTTCTGAGTGGTGATAGTTAAAGTGCCGATTTACATACACGCCCCCTCGTGTCTTTAGATACTTATTAGGTAGATCGCCCGCCAATGTAGGAAGCACTGCAAAATAATAATATTAATTAATATGTTGTAATACCGGCCTGCAGTGCATCCCTGGGCATCATGGAACTTAACCCTAATGACAGGTCAAATGTTAACTCCATAGCACGTGGTGACGGACAAGATGAGGATCTCCATCCAATTCTTTGTAGTGTCTGGGTGAGGTCTTAGAACCCACCACGCCCTCACGGGAAGGACGCTAGCAATGGATATCCATCTCTCTATCCCCACCATAAATGACATGATGCTTTCTAACAATTGTTTATGTGAACTGTGAATTGTCCTGGTGACGTTATATGTGGTTGTGGGGCATGGTAACCAGATCATTATTTGATTCGGAAGCCTTGCTCCCTAACATGTATGCATGCTATCTTTCAGAGGTAGATGCTATGCAGGGTGACTTATGGGAAGCCGAGCATCTTCGCCTGATGGATAAATGTATCTAAAGTTAGGTAGGAATCCCTGCCACGTGCGGCCAAAGCTTGTCTTCGTTACTAACAACTAATTGAAAGGTTAGGATGTAGCAGAAGGTGTGAAGGTTTGAAACTACTTAAGACGGTGACCTGGGAATTCTTCTGAAATTGTTTATCCCGTCTTCATGTAAACCGGTGTGCATCACCTTCACTGTAGCTTCACTAGGATCTTCAGCACTTAGCACTTTCTGTTTGAACAAAAGAGTGGCCCTTTTTGCCAACTTTTTTCCTCCACTTCAGCGTTGAAGGCATTTTCCTGTGATGGAGGCCTGCACGAGGCACTTTCCTCTCGCAACAACAATATGGTCTTTGTATGTGTGTTAGGGGTATACTAGTCTATATTAAACTATCTAGTGACTTCGTTGCGATGCTCTCTTACAGGGATACCTCTGCGGATTCAAGGACCTGTGTGGTACCTCCGGCAAAACCACATGGAAAGGACATTGGATGGCTCTATGTTTTGTATTACTGTGCTCATTACAGTCAAACGAATAGAATTGTTTGTATAGTACTTATTAAATCTGTGACTGTTTAACTATTAACATCTTGTCCGTTGCCCAAAATTAGAATGGACTGACACACCAGTGACACAAACAGCAGGGACGACACCGTGTGGTTCAATCTCGGCGGCAATGGTCGCACGACCCCACTGGAACGTGTGTGTTCCACTGGCTCTAGAGGCCTGCCTCAGTACTTTCTGGAGAGACGCGATACAGAATCCGCAACTCTGAGAACCGCAGCTAACCAGCACTCCCGTACATCATGCACAGGTGGTGTGATGGAGCAAAGCGACAGGACGGATCAGCGCATACCCCAGCGAGCTCCAATAACAGCACAGGGAAAAGTCACATTACACAAGCATTTTAGAAAGCACATATCTATTTACGGTTGGGAGAAAGAAACAGATATCCAACTATGGTGATCTTCCTGTGAAGGCGTGGAGAGCTCGAAAGGCCACACCCAGTCACCGTTGAGTTAGATGGCGATCTGTGTGTTTATCCTCTACCTAGCATTTCGAGAGCGGACCATGTGAGATCCGCTCCCTGGAGCTAACGTTTATCTGCTTAAAGATTAAAAAGCTTGCCCAAAGAATGCACTGCTGTGTAAAGCTATCATAATTATATTTTCGCAGTGATTTCTACTTTGGAAAAACAACTTTTTTAAACAGGGGTGGGGTTGTGTTGCGGTCATCAACAGTGATTCTGACCACCAAGAAACCCCAATAGTTTCTTAAATCAGCCCTAATCAATGTGGTGGCTGGAATCCAGACAATTAACAGGCCAGGTGGCCAGAGACGCGTAGGAAGCGTCTGGTGAGATCGCAATATATAGAATTTAGAAGGCCCTAAGGTAGATTGGCCAATTATGAAAACGCGCCAGTGCATGGGGTATAATGGAGCCGCAACACTCGGAAAAGAGGCTTTAGACAAACAAGTCTCGCCCTTGGAGTAAAGGTCCCTAGCTACTTTGAAACCGATTCTTTCGAGCTAGCATAGTTAGGTTTAACGGCTGCATGTCATGTGTGCTGGTCAAAACCTGAACAACGACCGTAGCCAAAAATTGTTGCTGTATTGGAGAAACAAGGTGGTATGTTTGTTGTTGGTGTATAGTGTAAACTAAGCGAAGTCTAGCTGATGCGGCTCATACTCAGGAATGGTGAATAAGAACTCACTTTGGATGGCTAGTAGATAGTGATGTACTGATTATAAAGTTTCAATTATGCGGTGCTGAGAAGTTCTGTACTGGTGAGGATTAAAGTTGCCCTTACTATTACTTAAAGGCTACAGTGAAAGTTATATCGATACATGATACATCTCTTGAGGCACAAGACAATACACACCGCATAGCTCGTGTGGTGCATAAAGCAATGCCCTTATCTGGACTGCAGTCTAAAATGTTAAGTTAGAGCACTAGACATGTGTAGTTTGGTCTACCACATTTTTAGCATGGTACAGCAGATCTGGCGAGATATCATTGAACACCACACATTCTACATACTGGTTGGGATGCTACATCATGGCCAAAAGGCTGCACCACAGATAAGGTCCCTCTGAAGTTTGTTGGATATGGGGAAACTTCCTTTAATTTAGATTTTTGCCCCCAGTGATATCTTCCAGGAGCTTGCAAAAACTTAACTTGCAGTGCAATGCATGTGCTCCAGAGACGTGAGCTCAACACCGAGGGGCACTGCTGCGGGTTATGGCACACCAGGGCTAACAGTAAGCAGCACTACACATCTTTATCTCTGGCAGACACACCACCAACTTTTTGTCGATTAGGATTTTGGAGCTCCTTTTATACTAAATGATGATGACACGCCAGAACGTTTAGACCAATCAGCGCGTGCATCATATACAAGATACGGGTGCTGACCACGTCATTAGCTGGCCCTCACCCTACCAAGCTTGTGCGCTATGGAAATGTATATTTCAGATGGGAGCTCAAAATATTGGATGAATATTCTCTGATACCTCAGCCATCTATGGACGGATTTTGAATCTGTAAATAGTTTTGAAATCCTCGTTCGATTCTGGTAACGTAACCAAGAAAGGCGAGGATGGCTTGTATTTAAGAAACTACAGACACATGCCCGAAATATTCATAAGATGCCACTCTCTCCACATGCTAATGCACGTATGTTGGCCAATGGGCCCTCTCATGGACTACGCTATTCTGAGCCTCTCTTTTATGGCTATACATGCTTATCGTTCTACCAAGGGATGGGGGGGGGGCCGAGCTCGGAACGTCCCAGATCCGGCCATCCCGTACCCAGATAGACTGGCACTGTTCATACCCGCTACTGTAACTTGCGGGGGTACCTGCTGGTCTGCTCGGCTGCTCCGCTCTATTGCACCACATGTACAGGATGCGTGGGACGGCGGGTTAGCTGTGGTTCTTGGGGTTACGGATCCCATTTCACGACTCTCCAAAAAGTACAAAGACCGACTTCTAGAGCCGGCGGAACAATAACATTCCAGTGGGGCTGTACAACAATAGCCGCCAAGATTGAACCTCACCGTTTCATCCCAACTAGTTGTGTTACCATTATGATGGTCCATAACTCAATTTAGGAGACATATTAATTAAAATAAAACTATACAAACAATGGTACTCGTTTGTCATTACGAGAGGGAAAATAAGTTCAAAAACTGAGATGCGGATGCGGAGATTGCAGGCCAGATACTTTTTTAACTGAAATCCGAGAGGCACTACTTCGGTTGTAGGTAACCAACAGTCAGTGAGCAGTTGCCCACGTCTTGCACTACTCTGGCCACACAACCTACCACTTGCTCTTTCTCGTGGAAGTGTGGTCTCGATTCTTGGTTCTGCACTCATTTTATACTACTCGTGACGTGTGCAGGACGATCAGCCAATCAGAGAACTATCTGCAGCCAATCAGCGCGCAGCTAGAAAGGGCGAGGACGCTATCACGGGATGGGCATCCTCCCCATTCATTTAATACATACACGCATTTATGACGTTTTCATAGGCACCAAAGTGTAATTTAAAGAAATTACGTGCACCAACCTGGTAAATTTTAGTATGCATTCTCTCCCAACGCTGACATGTGTTGTCAGTGAAGCTCCGACGCATGCGCATGTGCGCTACACGATCTCACTGACCTAGATATTTTACAGAAACCTCACCTATATGGCTTTATACATGCATACTATCCTATTCAGGGGGGGGGCGTGCTTGGAATGCACCTGGAGCGATCGTCCCGTAGCCAGCTGAGCTGGGACGGACTGTACCCATCCGGCTGATCCGCACTACACCACACCAACCCATCCTAGTTTGGCACCTGGGTATCGTGGAGCTATTGCCACAGCCCGTATGCTATGCGAGAATTATAGACTTCTCAGGCAGGTGCGCAGCCGAGAGGATAGAGTGACGCGTGAGGCACGTATTCATAAGAGAAAGGCAGATAGTTGTGCGAAAGATTTAGGGAGGGAGGTATACTTTTTCATTTTGATTTTTGGCTTGGTTTTTATTTGTCCAGGCCTTTGTTTTTTGTTTGTTTTATGTTTCATGTGGTGCGTGCTAACTTTTATTTTACTATCATGATTTGGCTAAAACAATAGCTCACGAGGACATTCTCTTGTGACGGGTAATTATTCCCTGTCCAAGAACGCCCATGCTCCAACGTAACATAATTATTATAAATAAACAATAGATATATAACGTAAAAATATAAAAATATAAAAGTATAGATGCCATATATACACCTGTGCAAAACTTAAGCACCACCCTATTTTTACGCACATGCGAGGGTATATTCATGTACTATGAAGAAAGCAATAGCATAAACATTTATGTACCCATCCATCTTAGTGCAAGAGGTAATAATGCAACTAGAGGAATGCTGATTATGATGGTGGGGAAACACTGTATGTTTTTGTTTGAACTTGAAAACGAGGCCTGAGTATGGTTACGTTGACACAACTGACAACTATTTCCCTACAGTTGACACACGTGGCTAGATTGCCATTAATGGTGTCTGAAAACGAAGTTTAACATCTGTGCACGAGTTTGAGACTGTCATTATTAATACCGGGTATATCCACCTTGTGCCTGGATGACGGCCTGGACACGACGTCTCATGCTGGTCACCAACCGACTGATACGCCATTGTGGTATTCGTTGCCATTCAAGATGGAATGCGTCTGTTAATTCCTGTAGGTTCTGCACAGGAGGATCCCTCCTTCTCACCATGTTTCCCAGAATGTCCAGATATGCTCAATAGGGTTCATGTCAGGGCTCCTTGCTGGCCATGGTAGGGTTTCGATGGCATTCTGGCGGAGGTATTCATGCACAGCTCTAGCACGATGTGGTCGGGCGTTGTCATCCATGAATATAGGGTGGGTTCCAGGTGCATGATTTACAAAATGAGGGACCACAACTCTATCCAGTATGGAATCTTGATATCTTTGTCCATTTAGTGTTCCAGGTACAGTCAACAGACCCAGCTTACAATCAAATGAGATGCACCCCCATATCATAACGGAACCTCCACCAAATGGAACTTCTTCCATGATGTTACGTTGGTCGTACGCCGTGCGTCTGGACCTCCATACACGAGTTCGACCATCTGTGGCATGAAGCAGGAACCGACTTTCATCGGACCAGTGTACCCGTCTCCAGGATCTCATGTTCCAGTGTCTTCTTTCGTTGCACCACCTCAGACGCTCCTCTTTGTGGTGTGCAGTGAGGAGAGGACGTCTGACAGGTCTCCTAGCATTCATGCCAGCAGCATACAGTCTCCTTTTGACGGTAGACATTGACACTCTATTGCGCATTTCCCATTGCTGGCTGAGCACTCTGCTGTTGGTGAATGGAGATCTCCTAACAAGGCGTACTAGGGCTCGATCACCACGGGCAGTAGTCTTCTTCGGTCTTCCAGATCTAGGCCTGTCCTTCACCTCGTTAGTTTGCCCATGTTTTGCAATCAAACGACTGATTACAGTATGGTTAATGTTCAGCTGTCTGCCAATCTCTCTGCATGACATACCAGTGGTATGCATGCCTATGATTTGCCATTTCACACGATCACTTAACCTTCGTCTTGCCATAGCGGTTCACAATCAAGAGCTAATTCTCTCTGTACAAATAAACCACGGTCATGAACACAAAATTCCTAATCTTGTCGCCTAAATCTGTATGTAATGTTCTACACCTCAAACTGGACTTTTACATAACTGAACACGTGTGCTGTTTCCCGCCACGCACGGACATCAAGCGGCGTGAAGTCATGCATGCATGTGCATTTCGTACTTGGAATTATGTCAACTAACGCGGGGACAAAAAGTATGGCAGCCTAGTTGTACCATCATGTTTCTACGTTCTATTGTTTTTGCTGGTGCTTAACTTTTGCACAGGTGTATATAATATGAGTGAAGGCATATATACAGTGCGGCCCTTTATCGAGGATCCGCATGAGTGGCTTCCGCCATTCCTCTTGTCCGTCTTGTCTTAAAGCAAAAAGAAAATTAATAAGTTTGAAAAATACATCAGGCAGCCCCAGCTAACTGCTGGTACGGCATAATTAAAATTGGACTTTTAATGCGGTATGCTATTTTCGTACACCGCATACGGTGTAATTATAGCATAAAAATATGCAAGAATAAATAGTGAGGCACAGCTATGTAATATCATAGCTGTGCAGAATAACCGTAATCATTCATGGGAGAGGGTTTCAATTTTAGTAAATATAATAATAATAATAATAATAATAATAATAATAATAATAAGAAGAAGAAGAAGAAGAAGAAGAACAAGAAGAAGAAGAAGAAGAAGAAAAGCATATTTATTGAATCATAATAAAAATAGCACGGCCGACGTAATAATGATTATCAGTAAATTCCTACTTTATATATTAAAAAGCTAATTTATATATGAGTGGTGTTAAGTTACCCCAGCAAGTTTGGGTACTACAATCTACTAATGTGGGACGCGGTGGATGTACCTATGTTTATAAATGTCTATCACAGAAATGTTCATGTCACTTTCGGAAGATGAAGATGCTGATAAAGTCTGGAGTGCAGTGACTGCGGTGATGCTAGACATCTGTGGTGTGGAGGTGCTGAAGCTTGCGGTGGTGATCGTGGAACTGGGGTGGATGATGTGGTACTGGAGATTGTGGTGGCGGTTACTGTCATAGATTCTGTTGGAGTCGCGATGTGGGATGATGTGGGGGTCATGTCGCCAGTGTTGATGGTTGCCATTGTGTCGGTACTAGAAGGTTCTTCTCTTGGTGGAATGAAAGAAACTGTGGCGATAGTGGTGCTGCTGATGACACATTCGGAGTGCTGTGTGGATTAGGCGTAGTGGCTCTTGCTTTCTTCCTTTGCTTGGCTGCAAGTAGTAATTTACTTGCGATCACATTCGGTACTGGTAAAATGTCAAGTGTCTGATGAGCTGTCCGCTTCTCTCCTGCGTTTGGTTTGCTTGGTGTGGTTGCCTTCCGTACTATGGGGTCTGCTTGCGGTGTTGATGGGGTGGCATTGGTGGTGCTGATGATGACATGAGCGAGTGGTGCGGTGGGTGATGCAGTGGTGGTTGGTGCTTCTTCTGACTCTGGATCCATGATGATCATCAACTCGGGAGGTGACTGAGATGCTGTGCTTTCTTCGGAGACTGATGCTGTTTTTGATTTTGCTGGTGGTGCTGAGGATTGTAACATTCGCGGATGCCCATGGGTAGTCTGCTCGAACCATACCATAGCTGTTTGCTTAAGTTGGTTTATTAACTGAGATAACTCGCATTGGTGTTCTCTCTTGTACTCTTGGTCCTAGAATTGCCCAGTTTTCGTGTTATTCACCTGGCGTTAATGTTATGATCACAACACTATGTTTAGATGCAGTAGCATGCGTGACCCCATAGCATGGTGCGGAATACAGATATTTGCCGTCCCTACAATAAGCTCTCTGGAGAAAATGATCCCGATCGTGATGTAAACGATGGTCAGAGTTCTGAGAAAACCCTTTTCCACATGGAGTACCACTGTTAGATGTCCAAGTACACAGAAAACAATTAGCTGTAACGTTCGTTTTAGTTTGAGTTTCTTCTTCGGAACTGTCCGAGAGCATGAGATCTTCTTCTAATGACATTGGTCCATACCGCGGTTGTGGTACCGCAAGTAGATCTAATTTATCTAACTTTCAAATTAATAACTCACTTAACAATAGAAAAAGCAAATAATAATAATAAAAGCAGAATTTGGTTTGTACCACGAAAATGGGCTATTGCCTGTGATCTTCCCTGGTGTTGACTTTGTTGGGAAGATGAAGTTTCCGTGCACGATTCCTTCATTTTATAGTTGTTGATGACACCAGAGGAGGGCAGATGACCACACCCAAAAATATAGGGTGTTTTAGTGTCATTGTTGTTTGTGAAATTCGTCCTTTTTATTCCACACTCTTCGGATTTCTTATTGCTTCCGAAAAAGAGAAAGAAAGTATAAATAAAGTAAAAGGAATGCTAACTTCATCCCTTTTAATGTGGGACCACAGGCTTCCAATCAACATAAAAACAGCGAACTACTTATTCCTGTGTAGGCTCACCTTTTAATTAGCATGAGTCGGTTTCTGAGTTAGATGCTTATAGACTTGCCTATTTCAACATGTCATTAGACTGGAAATCAAAGCCCCAAAAGGTTCTAAGGCTACAAAAGCTGTCTTCAACCAGATAGATTTCATACTATGCAAGACAAAAGCAAAACCCCTACTTCGGGATACTAGTTCCTATGGAGGCACGGACCTCAATTCTGACCATAAGCCAGTCATTACATGCCTCCATATGAACCAGCTCTACCTAATGTATAAACACCATACCAGGCAAGAGGGTAGAGTCAACTACAACTTACCCAAGCTCATCAGCGACACTGACACTCAAATGTCATACAAAAAGGCCCTCGGGAAGCAGATAGCTAACATCAACGTCAGCTCCGATCCAAACGAAGCCGTAACCAAAATACTGATATCTATGGAATCATCAGCTACTAGCACCATAGGTGTTCTAAAAACAACAGAACTAGGTATACTGACGACCTCTCGTAGTAAAACTGTCAGCAGAACAGAAAGCATTACGTATGCGCATCTATCAAAGTGGGAAAAGTGAAGATCGCACCAAACTACGCCAGGAATGCAATAACATTCTGTGCCACATTAGCGAACGCTTAAAAGAGCTTGCTATCCAACAAGCAGACGTCCTAGCAGATGAAATCACTGCCATGGATGACTGCGACAAAATGTTTCGGGCACCCCGAGCCCTGAGAGTTGCTGACTACAGACCACCATTAACTATGCACAACTCTGAAGGACACTTTAGCGGGACTGACCAGGCCAAAGCCGAGGCAATTCGAGAATGGTTCAAGGAACAGTTTACTGACCACGATGATGAGCCCTTGCACACAATCTCAGGAGACCCAAGGCCATTACTAACACCAATTAATACAGCAGAGGTTGAGAAGGTACTTAAAGCCCTGAAAAATGGACGTGCATCTGGACCTGATGGCATGAGCAATGAACTATTCAAATATGCAAGTGACATTATCTCAAAACCGATCACGCACATAATCAATTCAGCTTTTATGCACCACCCTCCCATTGGCCGCTGTAGGCCAAGGCATCCTTATCGCGCTACTCAAGCCCAAGAAGCCACCGGGCCCCCAGCCAATCTGCGGCCCATTGTGCTCCTTAACAGCATACGGAAAGTCCTATCCAATGTTACTCTTTGCCGCATCCGAGACAAAATCGACGACTTCACCGGATCATGTCAAAGTGGCTTCAAACATGGACTCAGCTGCACAGACATTGTATGGGCTCAATGCATGCTTGTGTCGGTAGTCATTCCAAACACTGGGATTTCCACAAAATGGGCATTGGCATGTCACGAGCCTTCGATACAATTAAACGCTCAAAGATCCTAGATGTACCATGCCAGACCAGTTGCAATGAAGATGAGCTACGACTAGTGAGACTACTGCTTGCAGACCCCAAGCTGAGAGTACGAGTCAAGTCAGTGAAGTCTGTAGAGTTTAAGACATCAATCGGCTCCCCACAGGGAGATGGTCTATCCCCTGTGCTCTATCCCTGTTACCTGGCTGCTGCATTGAAATCCATGCAGGAAAACTCCTCAAGACCAACCCCCCCCCCCCAACCCCACCCACGGTGCCAATACTGGGCATGCCACTAGAGATGGAATATGCCGACGATGTTGACTTTATAGATGAGGAAAAGAAAACCCTTGACGAACTTCTCCGAATAGCTGCAAGCAAACTAAAAATTGAGAATCTCTTTATGAATGAATCCAAAACAGAGTTCACCCACATATATACCTATCTACAAAGCATGAAACTAAAGAAAATGACGATCCACTCCATGGCGGTGAACCAACAGGAAAAGTAAAATATTAGAGCTTAGTCTGAAGGGCAATGACTTTGAATTTGCTGGTGAAATTTTCCAACAAATTTGTGGCTGCGCAATGGGTAAGCGTTTCAGCAATCGGAAAAATGTTGAAATAGCGAAAATCTAAAGGATGAGTATCACAAATTACAGGACAATTTAAAACAACCATTCAACAAGCGTCCGGTAATTGCATTTAAGAAAAATCCTAATCTACTCGACATCTTGGTAAAAGCGAAACTCAAATAAGTGTTCAAAACATCAATCAATGATTTATCATTGTATACTAATTAGGCCATATGGCATCTCTTAAACAAAATTGACAATCTCAGGTGATAAAATAAGCAAGAATATTTTCAATTTTTTCAATTTTTAAAATTCTGAGCCGGTGCGTTTACAATATTACATACATACATACATACATACATACATACATATGACCATATGAATCGTCAGTGTGTCAGTATATCAGACATGTGAAAGCTGGTCGGCCAATCCTTGACTATTGTCTTGGTGCGGTGGTCCAGTGGAAAGATGCCTGGTTGCTGATGCTATGCGGAGTTGCAGGATGGCGGTTCGATCCCCCGACCGGGAGATGGTGATCAACAAATTAAACTAACGGGTGCAGCACTGTCGGCTAAGTTAGCACATGGAAATTGAAGCCGCACGTTGCCAGTGCGTCAATAAAATACAAATACATATACTGCCAGAGCCGTGCTGGAGTCAGAGTACAATAGGCGTAAAAGCCTAGGATTGATTGTGACAGATGCATCCACAGATAGTCCCATATGAATCGTCAGTGTGTCAGTATATCAGACATGTGAAAGCTGGTCGGCCAATCCTTGACTTTTAGTCTTGGTGCGGTGGTCCAGTGGAAAGATGCCTGGTTGCTGATGCTATGCGGAGTTGCAGGATGACGGTTCGATCACCCGACCGGGAGATGGTGATCAACAAATTAAACTAACGGGTGCAGCACTGTCGGCTAAGTTAGCACATGGAAATTGAAGCCGCACGTTGCCAGTGCGTCAATAAAATACAAATACATATACTGCCAGAGCCGTGCTGGAGTCAGAGTACAATAGGCGTAAAAGCCTAGGATTGATTGTGACAGATGCATCCACAGATAGTCCCATATGAATCGTCAGTGTGTCAGTATATCAGACATGTGAAAGCTGGTCGGCCAATCCTTGACTTTTAGTCTTGGTGCGGTGGTCCAGTGAAAAGATGCCTGGTTGCTGATGCTATGCGGAGTTGCAGGATGACGGTTCGATCCCCCGACCGGGAGATGGTGATCAACAAATTAAACTAACGGGTGCAGCACTGTCGGCTAAGTTAGCACATGGAAATTGAAGCCGCACGTTGCCAGTGCGTCAATAAAATACAAATACATATACTGCCAGAGCCGTGCTGGAGTCAGAGTACAATAGGCGTAAAAGCCTAGGATTGATTGTGACAGATGCATCCACAGATAGTCCCATATGAATCGTCAGTGTGTCAGTATATCAGACATGTGAAAGCTGGTCGGCCAATCCTTGACTTTTAGTCTTGGTGCGGTGGTCCAGTGGAAAGATGCCTGGTTGCTGATGCTATGCGGAGTTGCAGGATGACGGTTCGATCCCCCGACCGGGAGATGGTGATCAACAAATTAAACTAACGGGTGCAGCACTGTCGGCTAAGTTAGCACATGGAAATTGAAGCCGCACGTTGCCAGTGCGTCAATAAAATACAAATACATATACTGCCAGAGCCGTGCTGGAGTCAGAGTACAATAGGCGTAAAAGCCTAGGATTGATTGTGACAGATGCATCCACAGATAGTCCCATATGAATCGTCAGTGTGTCAGTATATCAGACATGTGAAAGCTGGTCGGCCAATCCTTGACTTTTAGTCTTGGTGCGGTGGTCCAGTGGAAAGATGCCTGGTTGCTGATGCTATGCGGAGTTGCAGGATGACGGTTCGATCCCCCGACCGGGAGATGGTGATCAACAAATTAAACTAACGGGTGCAGCACTGTCGGCTAAGTTAGCACATGGAAATTGAAGCCGCACGTTGCCAGTGCGTCAATAAAATACAAATACATATACTGCCAGAGCCGTGCTGGAGTCAGAGTACAATAGGCGTAAAAGCCTAGGATTGATTGTGACAGATGCATCCACAGATAGTCCCATATGAATCGTCAGTGTGTCAGTATATCAGACATGTGAAAGCTGGTCGGCCAATCCTTGACTTTTAGTCTTGGTGCGGTGGTCCAGTGGAAAGATGCCTGGTTGCTGATGCTATGCGGAGTTGCAGGATGACGGTTCGATCCCCCGACCGGGAGATGGTGATCAACAAATTAAACTAACGGGTGCAGCACTGTCGGCTAAGTTAGCACATGGAAATTGAAGCCGCACGTTGCCAGTGCGTCAATAAAATACAAATACATATACTGCCAGAGCCGTGCTGGAGTCAGAGTACAATAGGCGTAAAAGCCTAGGATTGATTGTGACAGATGCATCCACAGATAGTCCCATATGAATCGTCAGTGTGTCAGTATATCAGACATGTGAAAGCTGGTCGGCCAATCCTTGACTTTTAGTCTTGGTGCGGTGGTCCAGTGGAAAGATGCCTGGTTGCTGATGCTATGCGGAGTTGCAGGATGACGGTTCGATCCCCCGACCGGGAGATGGTGATCAACAAATTAAACTAACGGGTGCAGCACTGTCGGCTAAGTTAGCACATGGAAATTGAAGCCGCACGTTGCCAGTGCGTCAATAAAATACAAATACATATACTGCCAGAGCCGTGCTGGAGTCAGAGTACAATAGGCGTAAAAGCCTAGGATTGATTGTGACAGATGCATCCACAGATAGTCCCATATGAATCGTCAGTGTGTCAGTATATCAGACATGTGAAAGCTGGTCGGCCAATCCTTGACTTTTAGTCTTGGTGCGGTGGTCCAGTGGAAAGATGCCTGGTTGCTGATGCTATGCGGAGTTGCAGGATGACGGTTCGATCCCCCGACCGGGAGATGGTGATCAACAAATTAAACTAACGGGTGCAGCACTGTCGGCTAAGTTAGCACATGGAAATTGAAGCCGCACGTTGCCAGTGCGTCAATAAAATACAAATACATATACTGCCAGAGCCGTGCTGGAGTCAGAGTACAATAGGCGTAAAAGCCTAGGATTGATTGTGACAGATGCATCCACAGATAGTCCCATATGAATCGTCAGTGTGTCAGTATATCAGACATGTGAAAGCTGGTCGGCCAATCCTTGACTTTTAGTCTTGGTGCGGTGGTCCAGTGGAAAGATGCCTGGTTGCTGATGCTATGCGGAGTTGCAGGATGACGGTTCGATCCCCCGACCGGGAGATGGTGATCAACAAATTAAACTAACGGGTGCAGCACTGTCGGCTAAGTTAGCACATGGAAATTGAAGCCGCACGTTGCCAGTGCGTCAATAAAATACAAATACATATACTGCCAGAGCCGTGCTGGAGTCAGAGTACAATAGGCGTAAAAGCCTAGGATTGATTGTGACAGATGCATCCACAGATAGTCCCATATGAATCGTCAGTGTGTCAGTATATCAGACATGTGAAAGCTGGTCGGCCAATCCTTGACTTTTAGTCTTGGTGCGGTGGTCCAGTGGAAAGATGCCTGGTTGCTGATGCTATGCGGAGTTGCAGGATGACGGTTCGATCCCCCGACCGGGAGATGGTGATCAACAAATTAAACTAACGGGTGCAGCACTGTCGGCTAAGTTAGCACATGGAAATTGAAGCCGCACGTTGCCAGTGCGTCAATAAAATACAAATACATATACTGCCAGAGCCGTGCTGGAGTCAGAGTACAATAGGCGTAAAAGCCTAGGATTGATTGTGACAGATGCATCCACAGATAGTCCCATATGAATCGTCAGTGTGTCAGTATATCAGACATGTGAAAGCTGGTCGGCCAATCCTTGACTTTTAGTCTTGGTGCGGTGGTCCAGTGGAAAGATGCCTGGTTGCTGATGCTATGCGGAGTTGCAGGATGACGGTTCGATCCCCCGACCGGGAGATGGTGATCAACAAATTAAACTAACGGGTGCAGCACTGTCGGCTAAGTTAGCACATGGAAATTGAAGCCGCACGTTGCCAGTGCGTCAATAAAATACAAATACATATACTGCCAGAGCCGTGCTGGAGTCAGAGTACAATAGGCGTAAAAGCCTAGGATTGATTGTGACAGATGCATCCACAGATAGTCCCATATGAATCGTCAGTGTGTCAGTATATCAGACATGTGAAAGCTGGTCGGCCAATCCTTGACTTTTAGTCTTGGTGCGGTGGTCCAGTGGAAAGATGCCTGGTTGCTGATGCTATGCGGAGTTGCAGGATGACGGTTCGATCCCCCGACCGGGAGATGGTGATCAACAAATTAAACTAACGGGTGCAGCACTGTCGGCTAAGTTAGCACATGGAAATTGAAGCCGCACGTTGCCAGTGCGTCAATAAAATACAAATACATATACTGCCAGAGCCGTGCTGGAGTCAGAGTACAATAGGCGTAAAAGCCTAGGATTGATTGTGACAGATGCATCCACAGATAGTCCCATATGAATCGTCAGTGTGTCAGTATATCAGACATGTGAAAGCTGGTCGGCCAATCCTTGACTTTTAGTCTTGGTGCGGTGGTCCAGTGGAAAGATGCCTGGTTGCTGATGCTATGCGGAGTTGCAGGATGACGGTTCGATCCCCCGACCGGGAGATGGTGATCAACAAATTAAACTAACGGGTGCAGCACTGTCGGCTAAGTTAGCACATGGAAATTGAAGCCGCACGTTGCCAGTGCGTCAATAAAATACAAATACATATACTGCCAGAGCCGTGCTGGAGTCAGAGTACAATAGGCGTAAAAGCCTAGGATTGATTGTGACAGATGCATCCACAGATAGTCCCATATGAATCGTCAGTGTGTCAGTATATCAGACATGTGAAAGCTGGTCGGCCAATCCTTGACTTTTAGTCTTGGTGCGGTGGTCCAGTGGAAAGATGCCTGGTTGCTGATGCTATGCGGAGTTGCAGGATGACGGTTCGATCCCCCGACCGGGAGATGGTGATCAACAAATTAAACTAACGGGTGCAGCACTGTCGGCTAAGTTAGCACATGGAAATTGAAGCCGCACGTTGCCAGTGCGTCAATAAAATACAAATACATATACTGCCAGAGCCGTGCTGGAGTCAGAGTACAATAGGCGTAAAAGCCTAGGATTGATTGTGACAGATGCATCCACAGATAGTCCCATATGAATCGTCAGTGTGTCAGTATATCAGACATGTGAAAGCTGGTCGGCCAATCCTTGACTTTTAGTCTTGGTGCGGTGGTCCAGTGGAAAGATGCCTGGTTGCTGATGCTATGCGGAGTTGCAGGATGACGGTTCGATCCCCCGACCGGGAGATGGTGATCAACAAATTAAACTAACGGGTGCAGCACTGTCGGCTAAGTTAGCACATGGAAATTGAAGCCGCACGTTGCCAGTGCGTCAATAAAATACAAATACATACATACATACATATGACCATATGAATCGTCAGTGTGTCAGTATATCAGACATGTGAAAGCTGGTCGGCCAATCCTTGACTATTGTCTTGGTGCGGTGGTCCAGTGGAAAGATGCCTGGTTGCTGATGCTATGCGGAGTTGCAGGATGGCGGTTCGATCCCCCGACCGGGAGATGGTGATCAACAAATTAAACTAACGGGTGCAGCACTGTCGGCTAAGTTAGCACATGGAAATTGAAGCCGCACGTTGCCAGTGCGTCAATAAAATAAAAATACATTAGGCTGGACTGCTGTGAGAGTGAGATTACATCAGTAGTCCAATGATCCAGAGTCACCACCTCTCACCTCCTCGACTGTGCATGTGGTAGCTACGCAGGAGGGCGATTCTTCTATCTATAGTCTTTTGAATGATTTACCGGAAAACAGTGAGTGGTGGTCACGTGATATTCACTTTACTAACAAGTGGTTGATTGGAAACTTGGGATTTAATTTTTACCAAATGGTATATAGGGGTTTCTAAGGAAAATTACGATGTGTGTAATTGCTATTATTTTCAAGGTATCTGTTTCCAAACGGCTACCTTCTATGCACGTGATTTTTATTCACACCGGGTGGATAGACTGCCAAGCATCCATCTCCCGTAGGAAGGACTAGTCTTACCGCACCTAGACACAAACTTATTTGGTACAATACAGCTCAGAAAATGAGTGAAACAGTCACAATATTACAGTACTGTTGTTTGGAGATCTGTGAGGCAATCATCCTGAGTGTCTGTATAACTTGTCATGTTGGTGGGTGGGTTAGATACACGTGGCTGGTTATCTATGGATGAATCTTGTGCTGTAATGCGGTGTAAATAGTTATTGCAGCGGGGATTTGATACTGCAGTGTGTGCGGTTTAACCTTAATTGACATTGAATGTTTTCACTCTGTAATGGCCGAGCCTCAGAAAGGTGGGACAGAGTACTTAGAGCGCAGATGACGGTGTAGGGAGCTGTCATACTTGAATCAGCCCATTATCGAATTTCGCTTTCGGTAGCTAAACCCTACTCACATACCGATGACAGACTGTGGTCAATCTTTCTCTCTCAATAAAGCTATCTGGGAGTAAGTGGTAATGAGGTATATGTATTGCTGATGCCGCTTTCAAGGGGAGGGATTTTCCTTGTGGCGTGGAGTTCTATTCTGTTTCCATATATTCTTCCACTAGATTGGAGCACCCACGTGGAAGTGGTAGATAATATTAAATTTCCATGTCTCACTATCACACAAAGTTCAGTAAATTAACTGTGCACAGTTAGTTGCTGAACATCAGTTATGGGAGTTAGCAAATATGGTTTCTGTTTTGTTATAATGACTGATTCCTACGTTTTATGCTGTTGAGTATGTAAGTTCTACCACAGTGAATATTGTAGCAGAGTTTTCGTCCTATGGTTTCTATGTTTTGGCAGATGTTTATGTCGCCTGGTATCAAACCATATTCTGTTAGGGCTGTACAGCCGATAATGAGCTGTGTAAGTAATTCGGAATCACTGCTTAAGCATTTCCAGGTAGAGTCTCCTAGATCCTGTGTAATAAATGACTTGAACTCCAGGATATTTTTGACTGTTTCTTTCCACTTGTTTCTGTTGAGGATGTGAGTTTTTAGGTGCATAAGTTGTGGAAGCCTGTACTGCTGCAGGATACCTTGGGTATATATGAACCAGCTATGAGAATTAACAGGCTTCATTAATGATTGTCGTTTCATTATTCTGTTCAGTGTTGGATTTTTGCTTCTGATGATGTTTGATAGTAATGTGATCTGCTGGATATGTATTTCAGCAGCAATTGTTCTGGCTCCAATCAGTAGGTAGACAATACACTTTGCAGTACGAATCGGCAGGGACAGAATCTTTCTCAACATTGAAATGTGAAATGCCTCCAAATCGGCTATATGCTTGCTGAAGGTGGTGAATACTTCAAGCCCATATAGCAGTCATGGCAAGATGTATATATGGTAGCAGATTCTTGGGGAAAGTCCATTCATGCCATGTAGACTAGTACCTGTCATAGAGTAGAAAGCTCTATGAGCAAGTGAGATCTTTTCTTCAACATTGACGGAAACTTTTTGATGTACTCGAGAGACCCACATGTGTTGGTTTAGTTGTAATAGGTACATCAACCTTCCCGAGTTTCCAGGTGGACATATTATTACAATTCTTAGTGGTTGATAGCTTACAGAGGATGTTTGTTTTCTTAGGATGTTTGCTGTATTTTTCTCTGGAGGCATATGTGTAAGCTTGATCTAGCATAAGCTGGAGCTCGTCTGGGGAATTACTACATATAGTATGATCGTCTGCTACTGTTGGGCATCCCATGTAGATGGAACCAATAAATGCCCATATTTGCGGACTTTGTAGCTGAATTAACAGGCTATTGATGTATGTTTTGTAGAGCCCTCTAGACAGAATGCCTCCTTGTCGGCCACCTTGCTTTACTTGGAATCTATCACTGATCATTCCTTTCCTTTTCACTCGTGCTAATAGGGCATCATATAGTTGTCCACAATCAGCCATGCATTTGGGTCTCGGTTTTTGGTCATATAGATGGCATTTCATTGAATTATGATCTACTCTGTCGAATGCTTTTTGGGCATCCAGCAATGCCGAGTATATAGGCTGGTTTGCCTCACTAGCTTCAACCATGTTTTCTGATAACACCAATGAGGCCATCATTGGAGATAGAGCTGACGTAAAAAAACAAATTGTAGTGATGACTGATTATAGGGAAGATGTTCCTTAATTCTGTTTAATATGATATGGACAAAGATCTTTTCCAGGAGTGAGTGACTGTAATTCCACGATAATTGCTGAAGCAAGATGAGTCTTTGCCCCATTTATGTACAGGTGTAATGATACCAGACTTGAAAGCCTGAGGTATTCGCTTACTTGATAATATAACATTGTGGGGCTGGGCTAGTGCAGCTAGAATTCCCTCACCAGGATATTTTATATGCTCTGTACTGATTTCAAATTCATCAGCAGCCGTACTCTTGTTGAGCTTCCCAATTGCATGTAGCACTTCGTTGGAAGATATTGATTGTGGTTGTTGTTGGCTCTGTTCATATGATTGTCGGATGAGCAACAGGTTTTTCTGAGTCTTATCAGAGTAGGTGGTATCAAAATGTGGTTCATTCTTTGGAATAACAAGATCTTCGTAATAATTAGCGAAGGCTCTACATTGTTCTTCTGGATCTGTGATGGTTGTGCCCCCCCCCCCCCTAGCTGAAGCATGGGTGTGGAAGTAGATCGTCCTTTACTTCGTCTGATAATTTTATAGAAGTTATTGGCGGAGTAACTCTCCATGACTTCAGCATAGAATTCTTTACGCTGTTGGGCTTGCTCTGATCTCTGTTGGTGACCTCAGTTTCTTTGTACAGCTTTCATTTCCTGAGAGATAGGGTGTTCTGGGCCTGGCTAATTATGTTCATGCCACACTTGATATAGTTTCTTGCCCTGGGACAGGATATCCGTAACCATGGGAGATGCTTTCCATTTTGGGCCTTTCAAGCGGACTGATTTCTGCTGGATAGATTACTGTGCAGCTGAAATAACAGAGCTGTGTACATGGTCAACGAGCAGATCGGCATCAGCTGGACAGTTAACTATGGTTTGTAGTTTATTGCAGATCTGCTGCTAATAGTCGTCTATGCTTGACTGGTTCCATAGTACTTTGGTATGACGAATGTCTATGTTCATGGGGTCTATACGCTCCATGCAGAATGGAATTTCGCAGAATATAGGCAGGCGTGTTGATGTATTTGCTGGGTTGGCATGGCAGATTGAAGATTTTATGACAGTATTCCAACTGTATCCTAGGAAGTAGTCAATCTGTGACTGGTTCTGTCCGTGTATGTAGATATGATTGACAGAATGCATGGTAAGTACTGTAATTTTTGACTGATTAATAAACGACTTCAATAGTTTGTCGTTGCTATTGCTTCTCGGCAGCACAGTCTCATTCAGATCGCCACACCATATTATAGTATGTGTGTTCTTATATTTGTCTACTATATCGTGTATAATACTATATCGTGTATAATGCCCAGGCATTCAGCATAGCTCTTTGCCGAGTCTGTATAACCGGCAGTTGGAATATAGCAATTTAAGATGCAATAAGACTGTGGGAAGCCTAACACTTCAATGGCAATAATTCTCTCGTTACCATCCGACAGCTGTTTTATTGTATGATCAATCTCTTTCTTCCAGATTATTGTAACTCCTCCATAACCTCTCAAATTTACAAGTAGGGTTATCCATGTCGACGCACCTTACGAAGTAGTTGAAGTTGTCGAGATATGATTGAATTGCTGATTTTTCGTAATCCCAGAGCCAGTGTTCTTGGAGGCAAATGCTGTAATGAGTGCGCATCAACTCTTTTAGGTATGGCGCATTTCCGCAAATACATTCGATGTTAAATGTTAAGCATCTTAAATGTTATTCTTTCCATTTCCATTGCCTGAAATATGTCATGTGTCTGGAGGTGCTTCCTTGGGGCTGGGAGACTCTAAAAAAGGCTATGCTGCCTGAGGATTCTGTACTGTACAGGTTGTATTCGCCTCAGCTAAGTTACTTAAATCCGGTTCCCTTAGAGAGTCAAGCTGATCCTGATCGCATCTTGAGGAGCTAGCTGCATGCTGTGACGTATTATTAGCAGATACGCCAGTATTCTTAACAGCTGATGGTAGCACCTTAGATATACAGTGTCTGCTAGGCACTCGATGATCATCTTTAGATACAGTGGGGGACTGTATTGGGTAAGAGGCAGATGTGGCTTGTGATTGTCTTTGCACATTTTTGTGTTGTTATAAGTTCTGTCTGGATACTCCATGTTGTCAGTTTCTGGTGAACTGGAGATCCAACATGAGATAGAGCCTCTGCGTGAGGGGTTGTTTAAAAACGACCACGGTGTTTTTGAACCCTAGGCTGATTTTCAGATAGGAGACGATTATTGTCTGCTGTTCTTAATTCTTGGCTGTATGGTTCTTGGATATATGTCTGAGTTATATTCCTTTCTGATGGCTCAGACTGAATTGTTGATTGCTGCACTTGTTGATTCTGATTTTGATGTCGATGTATAAGATTGGTAGGTTGTCTATGTTGGGATACAAACAGTTGTGGTTGGTAGGTGGATACAGGCAGCTGATAATGCACCAATGGCGGTACAGTTTGAGGCATATAAGGCAGCTGCTCATAACCAGGAGGTGGAAGATATGGAGAAATAGGTATAGATTGACGTTGCATAATATATGGCGACTGATAGCGCATAAATGGTGATACAGGTTGAGGAATATTAGGTAACTGGTGATATCCAGGAACTGGAACAGATAGTGACATGGAGGGCAGCTGATGATACGCATGTGGTCGTACAGAAGTTGAGACAAAAGGCGGATGATGATAGACAGGTGGTGGTACTGATGGTGGGATGCTGGTCGGGTACTGATATGCTGTTGGCGGAGGTGGTGAGGTAAATAGCAAATGCTTATAGGTAGCCGGGAAAGCAGCAGGAATCGCCTGATGCAGTTGATCACATGCTGGCGATGGAGAATTTGACGAATTTGTTGAGTGAGATGTTCCATTATGTGACTGAGGTGCGCTTTGGGCTATCAGAGTTGTATTTATAGAGGCTAATTGTGACAGTCTCTGGAGTGATGATATTCATGAAGTTGACATTTCACCACATATAAGAGTTACCCATGTTTGCGGTGAAAGTGCGCATATGGCGGTAAATGCTGTTATGGTCCTTGTAAGGTGTGATGACTGGTGTAGGGGAGTCTGGTGTTGTATGCTGTGTTGATTCAGTCGTGCAGAGGGCCATAGCCAGTTTTCCAAGCTGACTATGCCAAATCTGTTGATAAAAGGTGTTCGTGTGCGGTCAACTGATTCACTCACCACATTACTGCAGTGTGGATTGTTGCAGATTCCATGTTTCCATCCTTGGCTGTTGTAAAGGGTAGATGCAAGCTGGTTATATGGTTGCTGGGTGTCATAGAAGGATGTTGACTATGGTGTCGTGGGGGCATAGTTTGTTTCTGTTATAATCCTTATAATGGATGTCTTGTTGGTGTTTGTGCATTTTGAATTTTTATAATCCAGCCATGAGGCAAGTGTTGTTTGGTGAATCTGACATTGCAAGTTTTTGCCGTTTGTTCTGGTTGCTCAAGGGGGGGGGGTGGGGGTGGGGGGTGGGGGGCTTGGTGAAGCAGGTGGATGGGTGCTTCTTGGATGGGGAGGATAATCTCCCATTACACAACCTTTGGCGCTTGGTCTTACTTTTTCAGCACCGGGAATAGTCTACTGATCAGGCTGCTTCCCCACCCAACGTGCGGGAACCCACCCTTCCTGAACTCTCATATCTGAAGCATAACAATCTTCAGACGATGAGTGGAGTGTGAGGAGGGCGGGACTTGTGATGCCCGAACTCAGTGTGGAAATGAGGGACACAGTTTGGAGTGGGGTGGTGCAGCTGCTGGATAGGGTGTCGCTTGATGGGTGGGTGGGGGTGGTACCACGGTTTTGGGGCTTAAATTGGAAGTACACCGAGCTATACGGGTTCCCTGTTGGCTAGAACAGGCGAAGGTTTCATCAGACCTACTCACTTCCATGCTATTTATTATATGTTCCACCCCACAGGAGGTGTCTTCAAATACGGTTTACCAGACCTAGTAGACCCGTTCCGAGGAGGGAGAGAACGAGTAGGTGGCTCATCATCGTCCTCGGCATTAGTCATATATTCGCCCAACTCCTAGCTTGGTAGGTGAGGGGTTGAACTGGCGCTGCGGTGCTCTGGGCTAATGTCGAGAATACTTGTCTCTGAGGAGACATCGGTCTGGGTACTTGTGTTGTGCGTACCGCCCAGCCCGAGCTCAGGCACTGGGCCATCGCCAACACAAGGTTTAAGCTGATCGAAGTGGATGACTGAGGTCGGGTCATCCAAGGCGTGGATTTAGTATGCCACGTCGGACTTCTTACCTACTACCACATAGGGGCCTTTCCACTGGTAACTCAGTTTACTTGGTACATTTGCAGAACGTCGTGTATTGTGAACCCAAACCATTTTACCACCTCATATGCATCCCCATGTATACGGCGGTCATGCCAGGTTTTCTGGTGCTGGTGTACAGTGGATAAAGTTTCTCTAACTAGCTCATGCGCCTGTTCTATCTGCTGGTGCATGAGTTCTACGTATATAGAGCGTGAGTTCTCCACAAGAATTCTGGGCATGGCCAGATCCAGGAGCAAGGCTAACTTACAGCCTAGCATTAACTGAGCAGGAGTATAACTCGTGCTGGAATGTATTGAAGTGTGATATGTCATGAGCACATATGGGAGCCACAGATCCCAATCACGACAATCAAGGTGTGTTTCTTTAGTCAGCATCACTGCGAGAGTTCTATTGAACCTCTCCACCATCCCGCCTCCATGTGGATGCTATGGTGTTGTGCGTGTTTTGACTACAATTTCCAGAGTTCGGAGATCAGCCAACTCTCAAAATTGCTACCTTGGTCGAAATGCAACTCATAGGGCATACGGAAACGACAGAAAATATTGCTTGCCAGGACCTCTGCTACTGTGGTAAAGCAAATGCTTCTAGCCACTTCGTAAAATAGTTTTGTAATACGAGGATGTATTTATTTCCTTTATCCGTTGTATTCAAGGGTCCGAGCACATCAACAGCCACTTGCTCCCATGGTGCACCAACTATTTTAATTTGTGATGGTGCAGTGTGGTGTTGGCCACCCATGCCTTCACACTGTCGCATATATTTATCCAGTGAAATCCCTGTTTTATCCACTTGACAGTTCTTTATACGGCTAGATGACCAGCGTTGCCATGCAATTGTTGTAGTATCATGACTTGGAAACGCTGAGGAATTAGTATCCGTTTGTTAATATAAAGAATGCCATCATGCCCATGACATTCCTCATATCTCTGATAATAATATTTAGGCGTAGCGGTTAAGGGACTAGTAGATTCCTTAGGCAGACGTACCCCTTCCTGGATCAACGTGTATATATTTTGTGTCTGTGTATCTGTGGCCTGTTCATGAACGAGTTTCTCCACATCCTAGCCTGTGTACCGTAGCTCTGGGAATGTGGGAACTGACTGTAAATCATGTGTCACAGTGGTGCCCACTTCTTGTTCATCCCCGAGTCTGCTTCTACTTAAGGCATCGGTATATCCATGCAGATTGCCGGGTCTATGAACAACATTGAAGTTATAGGCCTGCAGGGATTCCTGCCACCTTGCTACCTGACCCTCTATTTTTTTTAAGGTTTCTGAGCCGGCATAGTGAGGCGTAGTCTTTACGCAGTGTAAAAGGGCGTCCATACAGAGTGTTTATAATATTTGACGAAATATACTGCAGCCAATAGTTCTCTCTTAGTGGTTGCATAACGTTTCTCCATTTTATTCAGAGTACGTGAACCATACCCTAGTACCTGCTCCATTCCATCTTCTGTGACCTGTGATAGAACAGCGCCCATTGCATAAGCAGACGTATCAGTGTCCAAGATGAAATTGAGGTTATGGTTAGGATGAGCAAGTATCGGGGCAGTCATCAATTGTTCCTTCAACGCCTTGAAGGAAACCTCAAACTCACTCGTCCACTCGAATGGTCTATCCCTTTCGGTGATCTGGAATAATGGTGAAGCTATCTCACTAAAGTGATGGATGTACCAGCGATAATACTGGCAGAGGCCTAGGAAGCGCATTGTGTTTGTTACAGTTTGTAGGAGTCTGCCATTCTGCTACAGCACAGGTTTTGCAGCTTTGGTGGCCACTCCATCTGTGGATATGACCTGACCCGGGAATTCGCCATTTTGTCTGAAAAAAATGGCATTTCTTCGGTTTGAGCTTGAGATTTGCAGTCTGAAAATGCATCAATACCTTATCCAAGTTAGCCAAGGTTTGCTCAAACGAAGAGCCAAAGACGATAACGTCGTCTATGTAACACAAGCAGATTTCCCATTGCAGGGTAGTTAATACATGTTCAATGAGACACTCGAATGTTCCAGGAGCATTGCACAAACCATAAAGCATTTAGCAGAATTGGAAAAGAACGTCTCTGCAGATGAAAATGATCTCACGATCAGCCTCATCCATGGCTACTTGCCAGTAACCGCTTGCCAGGTCAAGATTACAAAACCATTTGGCTCCGGACAACAAATCTAGTGCCTGATCTATCTGGTGTAACGGATATGTGTCTTTCACGTTTAGATCATTACGGCGGTGGTAGTCAATACAAAACCGCAGGGACCTGTCCTTCTTTCCTGCGAGAACGAGAGGACTGGCCCATGGCGATGCAGAGGGCTCAATGATGCCTGTTCATAACATGTCATTCACTTGGTGGTGTGCTTCTGCCTCTTTGTGTATGGGGAGATGACACACTGGATGATGGACTGGTCAATTATTCCCGGTGTCGATGGAGTGCCGTGCCAGATGGGTTTCTTCCAGGTCCTTGTCACATGCAGAAAAACTATCCTGTTACTTATATAAGAGATGCTGTGCATCACGTTTGTGAGATTTCGTTATTACTGTGACATGCAAATATAGGTCATGCATATGTTCTGGTAAGTTATCATCAAAAGGTGTTGTTTGTGTGGGTGTGGTGGGGTGTGTTTCCACCGAAATCACATCCACCAAATGGCCTCAGCGCACGCCTGGGACAAGCATTATGGGGCCCGCTGTGCCATTGAATACCCTGAAAGGTATTTGATCCTTGTTGGTGGTGTCGACTATCATTCGTGGTCTAGCACATTGCGAGGCTAGCATATATTCAGGGTCGGGTTCCAACATTGCGGTGTGTGAAGTGTTTCCTAACTGTGGTGTGGGGGCCCAGAGAATCTCCTCCTGTCCCGGCTCAACTGTGGCTGTAGAAACCAATATCACCACACAAGTATTGTACAGTGATGATTCCGATCCTAAAGGTATGCGGCCGCCGTGTATGTCTACAGTGTAGTATGGCTTTACTGGCGCTGAGAAAGACAGAGCCTAAAATGGCATCATTTTGGATAGAGGCAACTACAACTCGCTAAATGAATTGCATTTCATCTATCTGCAGCACGATGTTTATGGTACCAGCTATTGGAACGTTAGCACCAGTATCTGTTTGTAAAACTATGTTAGTTGGCCTAGGGGGGGGGTGTCATTTTATGAGGTGGGATGCTCCCATGCTGTTGAAGACGGTGATGGAAGCTCCAGTGTCTACGATAACATGGGTAGAAATGCCGCCAAATAAACAAGCACACTTATATATTACTTTGCGGTGTGCCTGTGGAAGAGTTTCTAAGGTTATTTTCTGTTTATTTTCCATAGATGCGGTGGAGTCTTGTATGTAGACTGCCTGCTTTTCAATAGCTTCCATGAGTGCGGTGGGTGGCGGAGTGTGGAAGGGACCAACTTGTCGTCGCTGCGGCTTGTTTTGCTTAGACGATGACAGATTTAGAGTAGCAATGCTGCTGGTTCAGTTGCTGGTAGGGTGTAGTGTGAGTTTGTGTATGCGGCTGGTAGGATCAGACTGGCGGTGTGATTGCAGTGTGCAACCTGCACCATCCATTTAGGACAATGCATCATATGTTTAGTAGATGCACAGAAGAAACAATGTCTATGACAGCGTCTGTCCCCGTATTTTCGACGATGTCTTTTATGGATCCAGGATATTGAATGTTGGGAGTTGTCCGTATCACTACCACTGCTGCTGGGTGGGTGTCAGTACTGTGGACGTGGTGTGCGTCGTTGGTACTGACTGGTGTGAAACCATAGTATGTGATGGTGGTGGGAGTTGTGTATTGTATACAACCAGCGGACACCATGTGTTAAGTGTCTTGGTGGTGGGACGTGGTGCTTGAATAAAAGTTGTTTCAGTGGAGGTGCTACAACCAACCACTGCCGTTTTGCAAAGGAAAGAGGGTTTAGTAGGTGCAGTTGGTGCGGTGACACAGTTTACCACAGGAGGGGTGGGTGTCAGTACTGTGGACGTGGTGTGCGTCGTTGGTACTGACTGGTGTGAAACCATAGTTAATGTAGAGTGCAGAAGTAGAGGTTGTGGTTGTATTTGGTGAAGCCACCTGACGTTGTTGTCAGAGGACGGCAGTTGAGCCGGGTTGTGGGAGTGGGCACTGAAGTGACTCTTTATTCAGTGCCCATTCTAGTTTGATGCTGCGTTGTGTTACGGTCTGTTCCAGGCATGGTGGAAGGAGATCGGTTTGGACACTATTCCCTCCAATGTCCAATTTGACCACATACAAAACAGGCATTAGGTTGCTGGGTGTGCAGTGCGGTGTTACTTGGTGGTGGCCTTGCTGTCTGGTGTGTTGCTACCGCTGTTGTTAGGGTTGTTAGAAAATTGGTTAGAGTTGAAATTTCTTTTGTTATCTCCTCCAACCGTTTCAGTTACTGTTATAACGTTGGTTTCCATGTCATGGGCCATTATTGTGGCCGTCCCGATGCGACTGACCATGCCCCCTACTTCTATGTGCGTTGTTCTGATTCAGGGGTGGTGTGTCTTTTTGTGGTGCACACTCAGTTGCTGTAGCTGAGCCTGATGCGGTGTCTGTGGCAATTAATATGGCCACGTCATTTATATGGTGATTCTGTCGCCTAGTATTCTTTTCTCTTTCCAAGAAATTTCCTATTTACACCGGAGTTGCTGTTAATGTTTGCAAAATGCCATGCTTAGTTTTTCTTTCAGGGCAGGATCAGCACTTAGGGCATCTATAAATGTGTTGAGATGTAAATGGGTCACGCCTTCATGATCTGTACTGGGATATGTCCACGTGGCAAGTCGCCTGATATTGCTGACTAGTTCAGGGAGAGTCTCATCAGCCCGCCTCTACAAGTTCTTCAACTGCAGCCGGCTGGTCTCTCCCAAAGCTGTGCCATGGAATCTCTTGGACAGGGAATTCTCAATGATGGTGTATGTGGGCGTTACGTCTGACCCCAAATCTCAAGAGACAAATCTGCTAAGACCTGTCGTGCTTTTCCTGACAATTTGGCAGCCAGATACTCTCCCATCTGCTGGTCCGTCCATCTGTTGGTTCCACTAATTATTTCAAACTGGCACTTGTAGTTGGCCCAGTCACCTTCCCCACTGAATTCAGGCAGAAGGCTAACTCGGCCGGTGCCATGATAGGAGTGATTGGTGCAAATCCAGGTGGAGGTGTGGGAGAAATGGGGGTGAATGTGGAAGAAGGTCGCGGATTATGCCTATATCGATGTGTGTGTATGGTGTCGATCTGTCCGTAAGTCCTGGTGTCACCGTGTCGGTATTGGTATAGGGGATTCCCGCCGTATGGGTCCTTGTCGATGATGCTGCTCCATGTAGTACATGGGCGCGGTTGATTCCGCTGGTTTCCTAACCGGTATGGGGTGGTGCAAGGGTGGGGGGGGGATACATCATGCATCCACTGGGCGGTTCTATGGGGGCATTGTTTGAGTCTTTCCTCACATGGCGGTAGACCAGGAGAGAAGCATGGATGATGGGTGGTGTGTGTATGGGAGTGACTTATTATGTTACAGGGTTGCTGTGTCTCTGCTTTCCAATGCTCATCACAATGCGCACAGGGCTGGGCATCACGGTAAATGGGATGGTATCTGTACTGAGGGAGATGTGGCCCTATGTGCATACGGGTCTGGCCACTGCTCCCCTATTGATTCATAGGGTGGATGCATAGGGCATGAACGTTGGTGATGTTTCCTTGGGGGACTTTCATGATGACGTCTGTGATCTGGCGAGGGTTTTGGGTGCCTATCATGGATGTCAGACAAAATAATGTTGGCAATGTCCGCCTGCGATGTATCTCTAAATGCTTCCTCACTGATTGGCGAATACTTCTGTCTTATTGGTGCTAATGAACATGCACCGGGGAATTGAAAGGCATCACTAGTAACAGCTCTGGCAGTCCTCCCATCCAAATACTCCATATCTTGTGCAGGGGAGTTGGTGTTGAAATGGAAGGCGAACTGGAACATGTGGGAGTTATAATTGGGTGAGGGTTCGCTTCATCTACGAGCACCACATTGGGTGCCACTTGTAGCCTTCAGGGGTATGCGCTGCTCAGAATATTCATCTTGTGCATTGGTACCACAGGTACATGGTACGTCAGCCTGATGATTCTGGTTAGCTGGTCTCGGGGATATAGGAGAATAACCGCATCTCTATGGACTCCACAAAGACTGACCTCTGGAGTCGGGGGAATGATCACATTCCAGTGGGATCGTGTGACCATTGTCGCGGAATTTGAACCACACCGTTTCATCCCAGCTGTTGGTGTTACCGTATGTCCGGTTCCTTATTACGGATTTAGACTTGAGACATAATAAAAGTATATTGTAGTAGACAAACAACCATACTGCAGCACGACCCCACAAATAACAACACAGGGACAAGTCACATTACACAAGCATTTTAGAATGTTTGCTGGTGAAAACATGAACAGCGACCTTAGTGAAAAATTGTTGTTGTAGGGGATAAACAAGGTGGTGTGTGTGTTTGTTGTTGGTGGGTAGTGTAACCTAAGCGAAGTGCAGTCAAAGTGTGTTTGTGAAATATAAATATCTAACTAAACAAAAAGTAGTAACTTGGATGGCAATTGCCATATTACATAAGTATACAATACAGTAGAATATTGAGGTCACATGCGACCTTGCGCTGCCTGTTAGGCATCAGCACTAAATTAAATAAATATATACAGTAATATATAATAAAGGTCACATCCAACCTCGTGGTACCTAATAGTCATCCGTACCTACTGAAAAAACAGTCAGATAACCATATTGTTGAGTACCTATTAGTCATCAGTACAAGAATATTCTAAAACATCACTGTTGTTGAAACGTCACATGTGTGCGGCGTGAGCTGGCATGATTCCATAGTTGCTGCATGGTAGTTAGCCGCAGAAGATCTAGCTGATGTGGCTCTTACTCAGAAATGGTGAAGAAGAACTCACTTCGGATGATTAGTATATAGTCACACACCGATCATAAAGTTTCAATTATGCGGTGGTGAGAAGTTCCGTACTGGTGCGGATTAAAGATGCCCTTACTTTTACTGGCAGATCTGGCAAGATATCATTGAACACCACACATTCTACATACTGGTTGGGATGTTACATCATGGCCAAAAGGCTGCACCGCAGAGAAGGTCCCCCTGAAGTTTGTTTGATATGGGGAACCTTCCTTTAATTTAGATTTTTATTCACCCCACCCCCACCCCCACGGGGATATCTTCCGAGAGCTTCCAAAAACTTCATTTGCAGTGCAGTGCGTGTGCTCCAGAGACATGAGCTCAAACCCGAGTGACACTGTTGCGGGTTATGGTCCACCGGGGCTAACAATAAGCAGTAATACACATCTTTATCTCTGGCAGACACACACCAGCTGTCTGTCGATTGGGATTTTGGAGCTTCTTTTATACTAAATGGTGACGTCACGCCAGGACGTCTCGACCAATCAGTCATATGATATGCATCATATACAGAGTACGGGTGCTGAGCACGTGATTAGCTGGCCCTGACCCTACCAAGCACGCGCGCTATGCCGATGTATATTTCAGATGGGAGCTCAAAATATTGGATGAATATTCTCTGATATCTCAGCCATCTCTAAACCGATTTTGAATTTGTAAACAGTTTTGGAATCCTCATTCGATTCAGGTAACGATTCTTAGAATTGCGGGGATGGCTTGTATTTAAGAAATCACAGACACATATGAAATATTCATAAGATGCTACTCTCTCCACATGCTAACGCGCATATGTAGGCTATCTCTCATGGCCATGCATGAGCAACAGGCCATCTCACGGACTCTGAGACTCTCTTATATGGCTATACGCGGTTATCGTTCTACCCAGGGGGACACAAGCATGCCAGTGCGATGTATAGTCAAACATTATTAACTGGTGTAGTGAATTTGAGCTCTCTCTCTCTCTCTCTCTCTCTCTCTCTCTCTCTCTCTCTCGCTCTGATTTATGTAAATATAAATATAAATTCTGTATATAAGTTTAATTATATGCTGCCGTCTAACAATTCATTAGGGAGCGGGCAATACTAAGTTGCCAGAACGTGTGCCCAATCACATTGTACAGATGGTACAATAAAATATGTTCAAATAAATATAAAATCATCTTGTGCTCTTCACAGCATCGAGATTGTATCATCATCATCAGCATCCATCATCATCCATCATCATCATCATCATCATCATCATTCATCACCACCACCACCACCCACACCACCACCACCCCACCACCACGACCACCATCACCACCACCACCACCACCACCACCACCACCACCACCACCACCACCACCACCACCACCACCACCACCACCACCATCATCATCATCATCATCATCACAATTTATAAGCAGGACCCT
This sequence comes from Chaetoderma sp. LZ-2023a, assembly GCA_034401795.1. NCBI lineage: Eukaryota > Metazoa > Mollusca > Caudofoveata > Chaetodermatida > Chaetodermatidae > Chaetoderma > Chaetoderma sp. LZ-2023a. The sequence continues at coordinate 81,049,346 of CM067359.1, forward strand.
TGTTTGCATATGTTCTTTCATGCTATTCCGAAGATTGAGACTTCATTTATGTAATGAGAAAACAGTGTAAGCGTTATGCTATATATACTGAATAGACAGTGATATATTGTAGCATGGATCGACTTGTCAGGTACGGACCATCCCAGCCAGTCTGGGTGCGGAACCACCGGGCCGGGTAAATTCCAAACATAACCCCTGGGTAGGACGATATGCATGTATAAAGCCGTATACGAGAGGTTCATAAAATAACTCCGCGAGATCGTCTAGCATGCATTGCATGGGCGTCAGAGATTGCTAGCCAACCCACGTTAGCGTTGACGATCACCATACACACACCCACAACCTTGTATCTTCGGATACTGGTTAGATAGAAAACCCCACCAAAGTAGGAAGCACTGCGAAAATACATTATGGTTACTGGCCTACAGTGCATCTCTGGGCGATTTTACATAACCCTAACGTCAGGTAATGTTAGCTCCCTGGGTGCGGATCTCAAATGATTCGTCCCGACACACTCGTGACGGATAGGATTCAGCTCTCCATCTAATTCCACAAGTGACTGGGTCTGGTCTTAGAACCCACCACACCCTCACCAGAAGGTAGCTATAGTTGGATAGCTGCATCTTTGTCCCCACCCTAAACTGATGTGCTTTTAAATGCTTATGTACTGTGACTTGTTCTTGTTCTGTTATATGCGGTCATGACGTGATGGTAACAGGATCATTATGTGATTCTGGAGCTTTCACCTCATGATATTTCCGCACATGGTCTACTGAGGGGGATGTTCTGTAAGGTGACCTCACGGTCACCGAACATTCTCGCCCATCAGACTTATATGTTAAAAATAGTTAGCTTACATTACCATTTGTAGCTAAACCTAGATCGAGACACAAAAACTAAATGATAGGGTAGAAACTAGCAGAAGGGCCACATAAATAAAGCGGCAGCTACTAATACAGAATCTTGGAATTTACATAAGGTGACGGTGTTGAATTCTGCAGAAATCATCCACCCCATCTTCAAGTAAAACAGCGTTCATCACATTAAACATATCATTTCACTAGGTTGACTCTTTTACATAACATGGTTTTAACAAGAGAGTGGCCCTTTTTGCCATCTCTCTTCCTCCGCTTAGGCGCTGTGCGCATTTTCCTGTGATGGAGGCCCACGCGAGGCACTTTTCTCTCACAACAAAACAGTGTTTGTAGAGGTTAATTTGGTTTATATTAAACTTGCTAAGTAGCCGCGCTAGGACCCTCCTTTGCGGGGATGCCCCACAGATCGTACTGGCTAGGACCATGATAATGAGTTGTCAACTTGGCCCCATGCACTAGACCTCTCCCAGGTAGCAGTAAACAAGTACGATTGTTTGAATGCTGCATATGTTAATTATTGTATGTATTTAATTATGTCCCGGCCATAAATGGAGCTGTGGGGCCGTCACACGAGTGACACCAACATCGAAGATAAGACAATGAGGTTAAACCTTCGCAGCGATGGTTGCATGGCCCCACTGAAACGTGAACGTTCCACCAGCTCTAGAAGTCAGTCTTTGTACAGTCTGGCAATGTGCAACACTGGATCCGCAACCCCGAGATCCACAGCTAACTAGCAGACCCATCCCAACACACCGTGCACTGCCCGTACTGAGAAACTGGAGCATCCAGCGGACCAGCGCATATGCCCGGAGGGTACAAGTGGTACCCGATGTGGAGCCTGAATATGAAGTGAACCCATGCCCATGCCCACGCCCATGCTCAGTACTCGCATGTTCCGATCTCCCGTCTATTACGAATAGTGCTCCCCCAACTCAAAGGTGGAGTAATGACGATGGAAGAGTGGCCCGAGTACCCACGGTGCTGCACTAAATTACTGTGAATTGGAGGAAACACCATTATTATGACAACAAGAATACTCGCCGATCAGTGAGGAGGCTTTCCATGATGCCTCCCAGGTGGGTACATCTTATATTATACTGTCTGACATCCACGCTAGGGACTCCACACCTTTGCCGCATCACAGACATCAGCGGAGAAGTTCCCCACGGGGGCAACCTATACAACCTACACGCCAATAAGTTCATTGTGTCAACCTTATGGTGACCAATGGCCCGCCCCTCATGCGCCATGGCTCGCATCTCCACCAACAAGAACTTCATCTCCCCACTACCCATCGATATCGCGTTACGAATATTGGAATGTGGATACACCACAGCCTACAAATCCCAGAAGCGGCACTAACACACACCACACACAGCGACTTCGTCATTCCCCTGGACCTCCACCGTACAGAGGAAGACCCACACAGTGATCTACGGATCCGCCACAACGAATGCATGACACTCTGCCTTCAATTCATCGTCCTACACCAGTTAGGAAGCCTGCGGGTCATCTTTACCGACTTATCACCCGGAACCGCACAGCCGGAGTCTCCCCCTCCTACTCACAGGAACCACGATCCACGAGGCCACATCAACAGACATCGACCTACATCTGCATTCACTCCACTATCTCCCGCGCCCCCACTTGGATTTGCGCCCATAGTCCCTTATCATGGCACCGGCCTAGTTATCCTCCCACCTGAATTCAGTGGGGAGGGTGACTGGGCCAACTATAAGTGCCAATTTGAAATTATAAGCCACACAAACAGATGGACGGATCAACAAATGGGAGAGTATCTGGCCGCCAAACTGTCAGGGAAAGCCCTGCACATACTGGCAGATATGGAGGTCAGACCTCACACCTACATACACGGAATTAAAACGCGCCTAATGGGAGAGATTCGGAGACAAGGCTCTGGGAGAGACCAGCCATCTTCAATTAAAGAACTTGATGAGACATGTGGAAGAAACCCTCCCGGAATTAGTCAGCTGCATCCGACATCTCGTTACGAGAGTGTACCCCAGCACAAATCATGAGAGAGTGACGCACCTTCATTTAGACACATGGGAAAAACTATTTCTTATGTAGCATGGGAATCTACAAACACTCACTGCAACAGCAGTGCAGATTGAGAACTTCCTCGAGAGAGAAGAATGCTCACAGCCAACTACACCCTATTAATGCGTTAAATAATGCCAAACTCCTGATTGCAACCGACAACTCACACACAGCCACTGCTACACACACCAGCACTGCATCACAACAAGAACCCCACCACCCCACCTCACCACCCCACCCGCCCCACTCCCTCCCCAGAGGAGATCATGCACCCAGAGGAAATGAGGTGTGGCCAGTCCCATCGCGGAAGCCACAACAATGCCCCAGGATGCGGAAACCAACACAACAACAGCAATAGACAGGCAACACATGACAGATTAGAAGAGATCACAAAACAGATCTCCGCACTCACCAATCTAGTCACTACCGCAGCACCACCGTTGCAACACGGCAGACTACAAGCCGCACACACACATCCACCCAACACTTTTGGAAAGAGCGGTATCCAAACCGTCTCCATCCACAACACCGGCAACTGATCGACGAACACAGCAGCCAGAGCATCCATTAAACTAGCACTGATTAGAGAGTCACTTCAGTTCCCCCTCCTGAAACCTGGCTGAACTACGGCCCATCAACAACAACGTCAGGTGGATACACCAAATACACCCACAAAAACTACCTCATTATCATCAAGCACTACACGAACACCGGCTTCACACCCGCCGGAGCCTACGATGTGCATTGCATCTGCAGCTCCGACAATATCCCCCTCTGTGAAAAGTTGTGACCCTGCAATAACCACATCCACTTAACCTTTTTTCCTATGTAAAACGGCAGTTGTTGGTTGTAGCACCTTCACTGATACAATGTTTATTCAAGCACCACAACCCACCACCAAAGCACTTAACACACGGTGCCCTCTGGTTGTATGCAATACACACTACCTTCATCATCATCTCCCACACCCAGCAGCAGTAGTAGTGACACGGACGGAAACCAGTGCTCTGCAAAAGGAGCAAATGGTATGCAAAAGGAACCACAACGTACAGTCGACATGACAACGTTGTTTCTTTTGTGCTTCACCCAAACATCCCATGATGCATTGCCCAAAATGGCTGGCTCAGGTGGTAAAATGTCCGCACCATTCCAGTCCAATCCAAACTACTGTGTACACTAATTCAAAGTATATACCACCAGCCTCAGACATAGCACCACTAATACCCCCAGTTTCGTCGTCGCCTAAGCAAAATCAGCAGCAACGACGACGAGCTGGTCCCTTTGCCCACCCATTGCACTCATGGAAGCTATAGAGAAACATTGCAGACAACAGGAACTAGATATACATGGCCGGAACGGAATTATCACTGTACGATACATGTGTGGTGATTCTAGCTTCGACAGCAACAGTTGAGCTGGGACAGGAGGAAATTCCATGGACCACTGCACCACAGTTAGGAGATAACACACAGACAGCCATGTTGGAACCCAACCCTGAATACATGATCGCCTCCCAATGCATGAGTCCACGGATGATAGTGGACAGCACCAACAAAAATCATATACCATTCAGAGTATTCAATGGAACAGCCGATCGTATAACGCTTGTCCCCGGCATTCGCTGCAGCCATTTGGTGGATGTGATTTCCCTGGAAACAGCTTCCACTACAACAATAACAACAACAGCAGCTTCTGATGATAGCATACCAGAACATTTGCATGACCTTTATTTGCGTGCCACAGTTGGACTGACGCAATCTCACAAACGTGATGTACGACGGATCCTGTTTAAATACCAGGAGAGTTTTTCTGCAGGAGACATGGACCTGGGAGAAACTCACCTCGTGCAACACTCCATCGATACCGGGAACAACTGACCTGTATGACAGTTGGTGCATCGTCTTCCCATACATAAAGAGACAGAAGCACATCAACAAGTGAATGACATGTTGCGGACAGGCATAATAGAGCCTTAAGCATCCCCATGGGCCAGTCCCATCGTACTTGCAGGCAAGAAGACGGATCTTTGTGGTTTTGTATCGACTACCGCCGCCTTAATGATCTAAGCATCAAAAACAGGTATTCGTTACCTCGGATAGATCAGGCATTAGATTCGTTGTCCAGAGTCAGATGGTTCTGTACACTTGACCTGGCAAGCAGATACTGGCAGGTAGTCATGGATGAGGCTGACATGGAGAAGATCGCCTTCATCTGTAGAGATGGTCTTTTCCAATTCCGCAAGATTCCCTACGGCTTGTGCAATGCGCTAGGAGCATTCGAACATCTCATTGAGCAGGTGTTAACTACCCTGCAATGGAAGATCTGTCTCTGTTATATCGACGACGTTATCGTTTTTGGCTCTTCGTTTGAGCAGACTTTGTCCAACTAGGACAAAGTACTAATGCGGTTCCATACCGCCAATCTTAAGCTCAAACCCAAAAAGTGTCATTTCTTCCATCAAAGTGTCATGTTCCTCGGACATGTGATATCCACGGATGGAGTGCCCACACAGCCTTCAAAAACTCAAGCAGTGGCAGACTGGCAGACGCCAACTTCCATGACTGACACTCGAAGTTTCCAACCACTAAGCGAGAGTTATTAGCTGTGATGTACTTTGTTAAGTACTACAAGCTCCTTCTGTGTGGACACACATTTACACTACATACAGATCACACTTCACTGTGCTGGCTCAGAAACCTAAAACATCTGGAGGGCCAGGTGCAGTGGCAGGAATCCCTGCAGGCCTTTAACTTCAATGTTGTTCATAGACCTGGCAAGCTGCATGGAAATGCCGATGCCATGAGCAGAATCAGGCTCGAGGATGAACAAGAAGTGGCCACCACCATGACACATACTACACAGCCAGTTCTCACATTCCCAGAACTGCGGTGTGCAGACTGGGACACAGAAACACCCCCCCCCCCCAAGAACAGGCAACAGACACGCAGACACGAGGAATATACACATGGATCCAGGAGGTGATACGCCCTCCAAAGGAATCTGTCAGTCCTTTATCCGTGATGGCCAAGTATTAATACCAAAGGTTTGGAGAGTGCCATATGTACAATGACATTCTCTACATGAATAACCGGATAATAATTCCTGAACATTACAGGGTCATGATTTTGCAACAATTACATGACAATGCTGGTCACTTAGTCATGGAAAGAACAACAGAGCAGATGAAACAGAGATGCCACTGGATCTGGATACGCGAAAGTGTCAAGGCTTGGGTCGCCAAATGCGTCCTCTGTCAAAGACACGCTGTTGGCCAGCACCACATCGCACCATTACAAATTAAAATTGTGGGTGCACCATGGGAGCGAGTGGCTCTTGATATGCTCGGTCCCTTGAATACAACGGATGAAGAAAACAAATACATCCTCGTATTGCAGGATTATTTTACGAAGTGGGTAGAAGCATTTGCTTTACTGGACCAAGAGGCATCCACAGTGGCAGAGTTTCTGTCCAGCGATGTGTTCTGCCATTTTGGAATGCCATATGAGTTACATTCCAACCAATGTAGTAATTTTGAGAGCCGGTTGATCTCTGAACTCTGCAAAATGTTTCACATAGTCAAAACAAGAACAACACCATATCATCCGCACAGTGATGGGATGGTAGAGAAATTCAATAGAACTCTCACAGTGATGTTGACTAAGGAAGCACACCTTAATTGTCGTGATTGGGATCTTTGACTCCCATATGTACTCATGGCATACAACACTTATATACATTCCAGCATGGGTTATACCCCTCCTCGGTTAATGTTAGGCCATGAGTTAGCCGTACCCTTGGATCTGGCCATGCCCAGAATTCCTTATCTCTATGTAGAGCTCATGTGGCAAAGGACAGAACAGGCCCATGAGCTAGTGAGAGAAATGCTCTCCACTGTACGCTGGCGTCAGAAAACCTGGCACGACTGCCGTGTACATGGAGATCCATATGAGGCCGGGAAAATGGTGTGGGTTCACAATATGTGATGTTCTGCAAACGTGCAGAGTAAACTGAGTTACCCACAGAAAGGCCCCTATGTGGTAATAGGAAAGAAGTCGGACGTGACCTACCAAATCCGTGCCTCGGATGGCATGACCTCAGTCATCCACTTCGATCATCTTAAACCTTATGTTAGAGACGACCCGGTGCAAGAGCTCGGACTGGGCGATGTGCATAGCACTGGTACCCAGACCATTGTATTTACGGAAACAGGTATTCCGGACGTTAGCACGGTACTGCGGTGCCAGTTCAGCCCCTCTCCTACCAAGACAGGAGTTTGGTAAACAAATGGCTAACGCTGAGGACGATGACGAGCCACGTACCCGTCCTCTCCCTCCTCAGAGCGGGTCTACGAGGTCTGGGAAGTCGTATCTGAAGACTTTCTCATTTGTACTGTCCAAGGGGAAGGATGGAAAACTTGTTCCACCGACCTCTTCCCATTCCCAGCCACTTCATGCTATTACCCCACAAGCGGAGGCTGAGGGCTGGGTGGAACATGTAATAAATAGCATGGAAGAGCTTGATGAGGCCTTGGCCTGTTATGGGCAACAGGAAAACCGTACAGCACGGAGCACCGCCACCCACCCACCCCCACCCCCACCCCAACTCCACTTCCAACCCGCAAAATCGCTGGACTACCCCCATCCAAGTCACATCTGCGCATCCATTCCCACTCCAACTGGCGTCCTTAACACTCCACTCATCGTCTATTGACTGTATGTCTTCATATATGAGAGAGTTCACTGCTTCAGGAGAGGTGACCTCCCACACCTCTGTCACCCCCTTGGCTGATGGTGGGCGCGGAGGCAGCCTGTTCAGCAGACTCTTCGCTCAATTTTTCCCGATACATAAAAACTATGACAGAGTACCAACTATCGTGTAATGGGAGATATCCATCCCCTGCCCAAAAGAACTAAGAGGGATAGGCTCCTTGAAGGGTTCTCTTGAGCAGGTGGCAGTGGGCTCGCGAGAGTGTGGGGATGCATTAAAATGAGGGGTATATTGCAAAGGAGATACTAAAGGCCTCCGTGTCTAAGGAAGGATGAATTACCATCCCACTGCGGTACCGCTTAGTCGGCTCATTATTCGGGCTGCTGAACTTGGTAATAGTAAGTGGACATGCGTGGTATGTGGATGACAGTCCACGCCCAGGGCACCGCAAGTCTCTGGCAGGTTATGGTGAGGTGCTGTCAGAGATGCCCTGCAAGCGAGGCTGGGGAAAACGGTCAAAGTTTGTATACTGTTGGTAGATAGATACGGATCAGACCATCGGGTGCCCCTGAGCATGAGCTCAGATGTTGATCGCTATCGACTGGGTCCCCGGCCGGTCGTCTTGATCATGTCAGTTCATCAACCCATTACTGCTTATGAGTAGTCAAGTTGGCTCGATGTACAGTCAGGCCATGGCAAGCGTTCATATTGTGAGTCATGTCTCCTGTGATCAGAGGTCATGAAGTGATTCTTTGGGAAGCAGGAGGGTACTGTGTCCACTCAGGTCGGAAGTTGGCAGGGTGCACCTTGACACTGTCCCGGATTATGTTCCCCTAACTTGGACAGGTCTTTATCTCATGCATATACGGAAAGACACCTAGCCTAGGCTGCATACTGTGGTGAGGTACGGGCGTTTTTCTGGCGTGGCGAAGACAGGAAATACACCTGGAAGGCCAAAAGATGCATAGTGGCACCCATTCCACAAGCACCTCACCACCCCAGCCCCCAACCCCGTGAGCAGCCAGGACACCACAGCAGAAACACGGAAAGACAGAAACAACAAAAATACACATGCCCTCAGGGCTGGATACATCAATTATAGATTGCGCGAAAATCAAACCTAAATATCTAGTTATAGAAAGTATAACGTAAAACATCTACACCCCACAGCATCCACAACATAGGCGTTACCACCAATGAATATCACCGTCAGATTAAATCAGCCTGCACCTATCCTTTGCAACATAAAAGGATAGTGACATAAAATCCGCAACAGTCCTCCCCCTCCCCCCCCCCCCCACCGCATGAAATACGGTGAGCTAATTACTCTCCGCACATGTAGCATCCACAATCAACAGACTCGGTATATTCCACATGGGAAACTGAATATCGCCCACTGGACCGCACGACCAACATCACATTCGACGCCAGACATTACTGCAAGAACCAGATCAACATTTTCCCGCCCTACGTGCGTCCCTTTCGCAATCAAGCGGAAACTACACATGCAGAAGGATAACGACATCAAGAACATCGCCACCCTGCACCGCAAGGACCACCCCCACCCCTTGAGGTGACATCAGCAATTTAGCAGTAAACGGAACTATGCCAATTACACATAATAACAGATTTCTTTATTGAGACAGTCAGGTGACTGCAGTCTGTCGTCGGTAGCTAGTATGAGATAGTCACAGAATGTGAAATTCGACAATGGTCTGATTCAAGTTACAACAGTCCCGTTCTGGTCATCCTCGCTCTAAGTACCTCCGCCCGGCCTTTCTGGGGCTCGGCCTTTACAGAGAAAATACATTCAATGTCCGATATAGTTATCATCGCAAGCACCGCAGTGTCCCTCCCCCAACTGCAATAAAACCTTTCACACCACGCGACGGCGCAAGATTCATATGCAGAGAACCAGCCACGCATATCTACAACCTACAGCAACACGACAGAGACATAGACACTCAGGATGACTGTTTCACAATCTCAATACGACGACATTCTAATTTTACAAATGAAGCACGCATTTTCCTAATTGTACTGTAATAATTAAGTTTGTGTCTAAGTGTGGTGAGATTAGTCCTAGCCACAGAGGAGGATGCTAGCAGTCTGCCCACCCGGTAAATACAGTCCTGCTTGGCGGGATCAGTAGACTTGACACCCGCAAGACATAGATATGTTTAAACCAAACAATAAATTACAGTCAACTAAACTGCCATAATTTTGATTAAGAACTAAAATGGTCTACTGCGCTTATAAATCATTAGCGCGCGGGCTGGCAAGGCAGCATCAAAACTTGAACATACAAATTCCGCTCAACAATCAACAAGAGCTGGAATAATATACAACAGAGAGAGAGAGAGAGAGAGAGAGCTGCTAAAAACCACACGCAGATAGGGACGCTGTTCTTGGGAACAGATATTTAGAAAGCCATACTTCAACTTTCCGCATCCATTTTACATTAGTCAGCAAGATTTCAAAGCAACGGACACTCTAATTTCTGATAAACCACATGCTTTTGAAATAAGAATCCCCGTGATCATGACCACTGTTTTCCGGTAAATTAGATCAAAGACTATAACGAGTACACATATTGATGCAAGGCATCAATGGTAAATAGCGTGCCCGGAGGTTATTATAATTCTGAGAATAAACTCAACTGTTTCATGAAAAAATGAAATTATATAAAGGCATACAAGCCACTTATGACAAAAACATACGCGGGCAATAAACACAAAAGAAGGAATATTTCTTGTAAAAAGATATGGGCAGTATTAGCTATGGGCTAGGTAAAGCAGCTTATATTTTCGGTCAGTCCAACAATTTTTACATCCATCTTTTTCTCCAGCCCAAACTCCTTAACAGAGAGAGAGAGAGAGAGAGAGAGAGAGAGAGAGAGAGAGAGAGAGAGAGAGAGAGAGAGAGAGAGAGAGAGAGAGAGGGAGAGAGAGAGAGAGAGAGAGAGAAAGAGAGCGAGAGAGAGAGAGAGGGAGAGAGAAGAGAGAGAGAGAGAGAGAGAGAGGGGGGGGAGAAGGAGAGAGAGAGAGAGAGAGAGAGAGAGAGAGAGAGAGAGAGAGAGAGAGAGAGAGAGAGAGAGAGGAACAGACAAAACTAAGAGCAGCCAGTGATGGGAAAATTGCACTACTGCATCAACAGAGCGTAACAGATCAGATGTGGGTCATTAGGTATCAACAACTTGTAAAGATAAAGAAATCAACAGAACTGACAACCCAGTCAGTAGAAAATCGGCGCAAGAAGCAGTACAGACCCTGACACCCATTCAAACATATTAAAGAAGACTGTAAAGAATATTTTAAACCTAAATCTTGATACCTTCTTAAACAGACGTGAAGAACGTATTACCCGGAGATATATTGGTGAAATATACACTGCAATGCTAGTGAAATGCACAAAGCAAGTATATTTTTTATGCAATACAGGACCCCGATCTGTACTGACTGATAACATTTTCAACAAAGTTAAGTGGCCAGGATAGAACCAATACCGTGAACCTAGTTTTCTCCAACGAAAATGATATAGTAGAAAACTTTCTAACTGAAGACCCAGTGGGAAACAGCCACGACATCGTGATCTGTTTCATTTAGCTATCATATCTATCTCACCTATTAAACGATATCTTTACTGGAAACAGTGACAAACCATTAAATCAAATATTTTTGCCCAACAAAAAAGCAAAAATCGGCCTCAACCGTTGTAATGATGACGATCTTGTTGACCATATGTACAAATGTTAGGGTATTAGCCTGATAAGTCAAGTTCTACCAGTACACGCGGCTAATAATATGGGATATATAGAAATATTTTCATATTACTATAATTAATATTTGGTGGTAGAATTATTACAATATTTCGCATAGCACGAGAACATAGTGAGTTCTACATGGCCTTATGTTCGAAAACTGGCTACAAGGCATGCATGTAGAGATATTCTGGTACCGAATATAGTACATTATTGGAATTTGACAATGGTGTACCACTACTAAATTGCATAAGACGAAATTACTGCATAGTAAACATTTTTTAAACCTTTGATACTTTATTAGCGTATTCATCACGTATCTAACCATATGGGTGAACTTCTGGGGTCGAACCTATTGCAAACAGTGTGGTACAGAAAATCGTTGATCTGACAGAATTTGCGCCAATTTTCGGTATGGAATTGTGTACTATGAAATTACGTTCCTGTAAAAAAAATTTAAATTCGGAATACAACTAGCATATTTCCTATAAGTATTTGTGGGTGAAATTCTGGGGGTGAATGTATTGCAATGAAAACCATGAATTATCCTAAGTTTGAGCTTATTTACGTTATGAAACTTTTAAATCTCACTACGTCGTAAGTTTATGCCTATACCTATCTAAACATATGGGTGATATTCTGGGCCGAACCCATTATGAGCGATATGTCAGGACATATCGACACCTATCTGAATGTGGTGAATGTGAACCAACCATATTACAATATATATATATATATACAGCTATATATGAAAAAAATTATTACAAATCGAGAACAGACATTCTGATACCGAATATAGTAAATTGTTGGCACTTGACAACTGTCTGTGGCTACTAAATTGAATATTACGAAATTACTACATGCTAGAAAACTCAAGATTCATTAGCATGTTCATATCGCTATCTAACCATATCGGTGAAATTATGTGGCCAAACCTATTGCAGACAGGTAATAGTAGGGCATTGAAAACCCACAGATCTGCCAAAATTGAAACAAATTTACGCGATGAAATCATATGCTACGAAATTACTTCACGGTCGATTTTTTTTTTAATTCCCAATATAACTATCATATTCAAATCCCTCTGCGTCTATGTGAGCGAAGCTATGGAGCCGACCATATTACATACAGACAGTAGGGCACCGAAAAGCACGAAAAACCCAACATTTGAGCCAATTCTTGTCTAATAAAATTATTTCATCTAGAATTTGTTAGATTCGGAATATACCTATTATATTAAGGCTCAAGTAGGTGAAATTATGGGGCTAAACATACTACAGACAAGAGGGCACTGAAAACTGTGAATCACCGGAGATTTAGCAAATTTTCGGTATGAAAGTGTGCACTACGAAATTACTTCATGGTAAAAACTTTGTTACCCTCAATCCATTACCTCACTAGCCTATTGATATACCTATCTAACTATATGGTTGAAATTCTGTGGCCGAATTTCTTATAGACGTTCTTAACTTAGCGCATGCATAGGCCTACACTTTCGGTTGATTTCTGTATTCAACAATCTGTTACAATATTGTTGGCAGCAGTTTTGACTCGAAATTTGGTACGTTGGTAGTCTATCAATACTGCTACATAACTGCATTGGTCCTACATGGATTTATTCCCACGGATGGATTAAAGACAAAAGGATACTACTGATAATCACACATCCATTATTCATTTGTATCCTGCGAGTTCTCTTTCGATATGAGATCGAGAAATGTATTTCGTATGTAGGGGCCTATTGAGTAGCCATTGACGTAGCAATGTCATGATCCAGAGTATTGCTTTTACAGTCTGCTACGGAGATAGACTGGGTCCCGATCTGTCAGGTATCCGAAGTTGAGTCTGTGTAACAGTCTAGTCATTGTGATAACGTAAGAAGATGACCGGTCATTACATTAGAGGTGTAGTTTCGAAGAAGCCAAGCCTTTATTTTTAGATGGATCCATTATTGTTAGCGAACTCTGTCTACATTTTCGCCCTCTACAATTTTATTATGCATGTTTTTCTTTTGAAATTTACCACACACATAGTACGCCTCAAGACTGTCTGTAACAAGTCTGTACGCAGTCCTCCAGCAAAAGAAGAGTACTTATTTAGAGTAGTTATTTGGAGTTCCGTTGGCTGTTTATTAAAATAATTAAGCAGTCATCGCCGTGCATACTCTATTACAGTCGGACCAGAACAAATAAGAGAACTCGCCACGAATCACGCGCATGAAGATAATAATTATGAGATATTCAGCAATCTAAAAATAGAGCCGTGTCTTCGCGCCAAGAGTTATTATATCTCGTATCGATGGAGATCTCACGAGACACATCCCCACAATCACCTGCGTGAAATGGCTGCGCCTATAGGCAATTCTAGACAGCAATAAATAGAAGCGTTCCCGCTGGAGCGGGCACGCAATAAACACGTTAATCACCCTCCCACGTGGCTACCGCGATGGAGGAGGAGGAGGCGAGAGGTGATGAGTCAGGGTCATAGAATGCTGATGTAATAATGCTCTCCCCACCCCATCGGGCATTCCAGCCTGAAATTTGAACAGGCAAGTTTATAAATATCTAACTTGGAAACCGCTTCACTCTAATTAAAAGGTGAGCAGGAATAAGTAGTTCCTGATTTTAACGTTGATCAGAGACCCGATTTTCCATAAAATGGTGATACAAGCATTTATATTTACCTTCTACTTATGAAGGGAATATTTAATCAGACTCCAGGTTAATAAAATTCACAGAATCCTTCTATGGTGATGACCGATTCACTCAGAGGTTTTCGGGCATGTTCATCCGCCTGCCTGTGACATCACCAAAAACGATAAAAGGCGATTGCGCATGGAAATTCATCTTCCCTCCAAACTCGACACTAAGGATGATCGGGCATTAGGGTACTTTCGTGTCGCAAACCTTTATCTTATTACTTTAATTGGCCATTAGGAAAGTCTATGCAAAAATCAAAAGTTAGGAAACGATGTGGAGGTGAGATGTCTCATGCAGAAGATCTTGCCTTATTCGACAGCTCAACCAAAGAGCAGGTGAGCACGGTGAAGAAATTTCAGTGCACTTCATTATTATATAATGGACAGCCATGTAAATGCGGATTTTCTCACAACTAGGATTTGACATTACAAATCAACCGAGATCATTTACTTCAGCGCGCATTTGTTCAGACTGCAAGTATTTATTTTCGGCAACACGGTACAGAGTTACGCACGCTTCCATGTTCAAACATCATGTTCTTGTGGTTAATCTTCAACCCAGAGAATAAGATGAACCAATTGACATTGTAGCTCCGAGATTAAAAGCTCGAATACCACACGAAGTAATTCCAACCGGAGGAATGGCCAAGACAAAACATACAAAGAGACGCCAACCTACTTTTCCGCATTCCACAACCGACACCGCAGCCGCACCAGCAACCACTCCAGAAGTCACCACCACCACAGCAGACACCGCACCAGTAGCATCAGTAATAACCACAACGGCAGCACCCTCAGTTTTAGCTACATCAGCATCAGCAGTCATCCATCCAATATCAGTCGTGTTAAATGTGCCAATAACAATGCCTAGACTTTCACAAACATTACCAGATATTTTTGATAGTTCCGCATCGCCACTGGACTTAACCATTGACGAGGAAACAGCCAAGGAGATCCACACCATGACATGCAGCACTACCTCCACAGCAGTCACCGTCACCAGCACCGCATCCAACACTCACCACACCACATCCGTAGATCCTGCCATCCGCAAGGCCACCACACCAGACAAAATGTACTCGGGGAAATGCCACATCCCACACCAACCAGACTTCCGAGCAGTCCCACATACATCCGCCAGCAAACTTATCCAGGCCACAAACGATCAGGAAACTCACCACAGCAACCGCCACAACCTCTTCACGCATCATCACAGCTTTCTGTAGAAGTAATTCGGCCACATCGCCACCGGACTTAACCATTGGCGAGGAAACAGCCAAGGAGATCCACACCATGACATGCAGCACCACCTCCACAGCA
Source organism: Chaetoderma sp. LZ-2023a (assembly GCA_034401795.1). Lineage (NCBI taxonomy): Eukaryota > Metazoa > Mollusca > Caudofoveata > Chaetodermatida > Chaetodermatidae > Chaetoderma > Chaetoderma sp. LZ-2023a. Next base: position 81,064,770 of record CM067359.1, read on the forward strand.
GTCACCGTCACCAGCACCGCATCCAAAACTCGATTACACCGCATCCGTAGATCCTGCCATCCGCAAGGCCACCACACCAGACAAAGTGTACTCAGGGAAACGCCACATCGCACACCAACCAGACTTCCGAGCAGTTCCACATACATCCGCCAGCAAACTTATCCAGGCCACAAAGATCAGGAAACTCACCACATCAACCGCCACCACCTCTTCACGCATCATCACAGCCTTCTGTAGAAGTAAATCCGCCACAGCGATTACCACCACGATGACAGAAACCACCGCAACAGAGACGACCCAAACACCTAGCACCACAACAGTCCCCATCACCAGTCACACATCAACACCATGCGCATTAGACAGAACCTTTGCAAATTTATCAGCTACCTCATCAGACACAAGTACGGAAAATATCATCAGCAATATATACACCTGTGCAAAAGTTAAGCACCAGCAAAAACAATAGAACGTAGAAACATGATGGTACAACTAGGCTGCCATACTTTTTGTCCCCGCGTTAGCTGACATAATTCCAAGTACGAAATGCACATGCATGCATGACTTCACGCCGCTTGATGTCCGTGCGTGGCAGGAAACAGCACACGTGTTCAGTTATGTAAAAGTCCAGTTTGAGGTGTAGAACATACAGATTTAGGCGACAAGATTAGGAATTTTGTGTTCATGACCGTGGTTTATTTGTACAGAGAGAATTAGCTCTTGATTGTGAACCACTATGGCAAGACGAAGGTTAAGTGATCGTGTGAAGTGGCAAATCATAGGCATGCATACCACTGGTATGTCATGCAGAGAGATTGGCAGACAGCTGAACATTAACCATACTGTAATCAGTCGTTTGATTGCAAAACATGGGCAAACTAACGAGGTGAAGGACAGGCCTAGATCTGGAAGACCGAAGAAGACTACTGCCCGTGATGATCGAGCCCTAGTACGCCTTGTTAGGAGATCTCCATTCACCAACAGCAGAGTGCTCAGCCAGCAATGGGAAACGCGCAATAGAGTGTCAATGTCTACCGTCAAAAGGAGACTGTATGCTGCTGGCATGAAAGCTAGGAGACCTGTCAGACGTCCTCTCCTCACTGCACACCACAAAGAGGAGCGTCTGAGGTGGTGCAACGAAAGAAGACACTGGAACATGAGATCCTGGAGACGGGTACACTGGTCCGATGAAAGTCGGTTCCTGCTTCATGCCACAGATGGTCGAACTCGTGTATGGAGGTCCAGACGCACGGCGTACGACCAACGTAACATCATGGAAGAAGTTCCATTTGGTGGAGGTTCCGCTATGATATGGGGGTGCATCTCATTTGATTGTAAGCTGGATCTGTTGACTGTACCTGGAACACTAAATGGACAAAGATATCAAGATTCCATACTGGATAGAGTTGTGGTCCCTCATTTTGTAAATCATGCACCTGGAACCCACCCTATATTCATGGATGACAACGCCCGACCACATCGTGCTAGAGATGTGCATGAATACCTCCGCCAGAATGCCATCGAAACCCTACCATGGCCAGCAAGGAGCCCTGACATGAACCTATTGAGCATATCTGGGACATTCTGGGAAACATGGTGAGAAGGAGGGATCCTCCTGTGCAGAACCTACAGGAATTAACAGACGCACTCCATCTTGAATGGCAACGAATACCACAATGGCGTATCAGTCGGTTGGTGACCAGCATGAGACGTCGTGTCCAGGCCGTCATCCAGGCACAAGGTGGATATACCCGGTATTAATAATGACAGTCTCAAACTCGTGCACAGATGTTAAACTTCGGTTTCAGACACCATTAATGACAATCTAGCCACGTGTGTCAACTGTAGGGCAATAGTTGTCAGTTGTGTCAACGTAACCATATTCAGGCCTCGTTTTCAAGTTCAAACAAAAACATACAGTGTTTCCCCACCATCATAATCAGCATTCCTCTAGTTGCATTATTACCTCTTGCACTAAGATGGATGGGTACATAAATGTTTATGCTATTGCTTTCTTCATAGCATATGAATATACCCTCGCATGTGCGTAAAAATAGGGTGGTGCTTAACTTTTGCACAGGTGTATATCAGCAGTTCGAAATCACGCACCATGACCAGCATATACAGATTTTGGCGAACAGAAGCCCATTGGGGTAACTTTTCGGCTAACACCTGTGATCATTATTGTCATGGATGCAGCAGAATGTTTGATTAAGTGTGCAGAAAAGTGAAATATTATGCTTATTTTTTAAATACTATTTTTATTATTATTTAAAGTTTTTAAAATTGAAAACCTGTCCTTAGGCTGACTAAGGTCATCTTACACCACTAAGCTAATTGCCGCACAGCTGTGTCTCACCAAAATAATCGCTGTGAATTCCTATGCTGAAAACACACCTTATGCGGTGTAAGTACGCAGCATACCGCAGTGAATATGTCTTTTTATCCAAATCATGCCATCCCAGCTATTTCTGGGGCTGCCTGATGACTTTTTAATGCTAAACATTATTATTATATGATATTTCTTATTATGTTTCTTCCAGTTTCAGACAACGGGACGGATATACGGAAGGCGAGAGCCATCCATGCGGATCCACGATAACAGGCCGCATTGTATGCATGTCCTCATATATCGGCATACATATGTAAGTTATTGTCTCACCATTGTTGTGATATATATATATATATAAAACTTAATTCAGGTACGTTGGAGCTTGGGCGTTCTCAGCGGAGAATTAATTATATGTCACCCAAGAGAACGCCCATGAAAGCTAGTGTTTTAGCTTAATCATAGTATTAAAACGAATAAAAGAGCACACACCGCAGCATGAAACAAAAAAAAGAAAAGGGCCGGAAAAATAAATACCGGGCCAAAAATCAAAATTAAAGTATGCCTCCCTCCCAAACTCTTTTGCATGTCTATGTGCCTTCTCTGATAAACTACGCATCTCTCGCATCACTACTCCTCTCGGCTACGCACCTACCTGAGAAGCCTAAAATTCTCCCCTAGCGTGTGCCCTGTACAGTCGATCTGCGACTATGATATCATTCGTCATAGGTGCCAAACTAGGCGGACGTGGTGTAGCGCGGATCCGCCGGTCAGGTACGGATCATCGCACCCAGTCTGGGTGTGGAACCGCTAGGCCGGGTACATTCCAAACGCGCCCCCACTGGGTAGGACAATACGCGTGTATAAAGCAGTATATGAGAGGTTCGTAAAAATCGGGTTATGCTGCTAATTCAGCTTCTAGATGCCATAGAAACCTGATCTCAGTGTCTAAACCACCATTTTCGGGGCCAAGGAATCCATATCTATCATTGACATTATCATAATATGACCCTAAGAGGAGGTACTCATTACTATTCCAATGGCAACCGGCCACCATCTTGAATTTTCAAGATAGCCACCATTAAAATCGGGTTACGCTGCTAATTCAGTTTCTAGATGACATAGAAACTCGATGTCAGTGTCTAAAACACCATTTTCGGCGTCCAGGAATCCAAATCGAGCATTTGCATTATCATAATATGGTCCTGAGTTTGATGTCCAAGATGGCTATCAACTAAAAACATGTAACCTCTGATAGCTAAGGTCTACATAATCTTCCAATATCTACCAAATATATATATTTATATTAAAGAAATTTTTTTTTCTTTTTTTCTTTTTTTTCCTTAGATAATAAGGTATGACTTAATTATCGTTATCATCATCATCATGAATGGTAGAAAATTTTGCTTTTATAATGATTGCATGAGTAGACTGTAATTGACCATTTAGTGATTAGTCTGATTACGTAATAACACAAATTAAATGTAAATATGAACACGATTTTAAGTAATTAGATATACATTTTATATTTCTGGAACAAGTACTGTCAATACTTTTTTATTAAACTAAAAAGAAAAAGTGACACGCACAAGACACGAGTGTCAAATGCGATTTGCAAGATCGCTATCACATTTAAATTAGAATACTAGGATTATCAGTCATTTATGTCCTCAAAATATGAATATCATTATGTTTGAGTAAACTAAGAATTTAAAAGGAAACGTGAAATGCATAAGACAAGAATGTTAAATGGGATTCACAAGATCGCTATCACGATGTCCTTCCTCAAATTAACGTTACAAATATCCATCGCCTAACAGGGACGCTTCACATTGTCAGGAAAATTCAAATATCACCACATGCTCCTCTATACTGACAGAGCTCAGTGCAACATAGGCTTGACGACCAAGATTTACACTAATGCTTACATCCCTTCTTACAGCCGCAGTGAACAAGTTCATAACATGACATTGATGCTTCGTTTACTTCAGTCCAGAATGGTTTCCACCCACCTTCACGTGAAGACCATCCCCAGAGTCCAGGATTTGGGAGCTTGGGAGCTGTAATTAAAGTCTGTGACTACACATAGTTTGCCTGATAAATGGCCCTTTTTACATGTTACAACAAGGCGTCTTTGGTTGGAGGAATGTTCTCAATAGTATGGGATCCCTGTGCAAAGAGATACTTCCTTGCTTCATCTATGTTATGCAATGCACATGCTCTGCTATACATCACGATAATGCACCTTTCTATTTCACTCATCGATTCAGAATACACCTCATGCGGCATCGAAGATAGAGCAAGAAAAGCATCAGTGACTTCTGGATATGTTGGCCATGCTGACTTTTTCCCATGCCCTAGGAAACCAGATACAATGTCACACCCGCTTATGGCATGGAAAAACATCAATGCATGAACTTTCCTAACACCTAACTTTGCTGCAATAACATGTATAGGAATATGGCGATAGTGCGATCCTACAGCAAAACTAATCCGTAGTGCATCAAGTCCCAGTGCATTGAAATGCCCTGCTGCCAAGACAACCACATCCATATCAACTGTGCGAATCACAAGTTTTTCGAAGTCCCTGTTTTGAACAATGGGCGATATGTAACAACAGACGTGTATCTGCCTCCTCATGACTGCAAGGTTGAAGATAGTCCAGATCACCAATGTCAATTTGATTTGCAATCGTAACAGATTGGTCATCTGTGCTGATTAAAACTGCCAACAGGAGTGAATGATCGTACACATTCAGATAAATAATGAAACAATTCTTTGTTCTCGTCGTTCCTGAGGAAACTCTGCTAGTTGAGTGGAATAAGTGCACCTGGGAGAACTCTCATCATGTGTGCATTTTACTCTGCATTCTACGATCCTGTTGATTGCTTCAGACTAGCCTCGATATATCTATCCCTACACAATAGCAACTATACTGACAGTTTCAAGCTGTGAGCTAATATATGGCATGAAAACCTGTTGGACATAATCTGCAAATGTTCGACTTCCTCCTGGTCTTAGCATGTTTACTACCACCGCACCATCGATCACTTTAGCATCAACAGTCGGAACATTTGGCAATGAAGGGCAACAACTTGCAAGACATTCGAGTAGCTCTGCTTTAGAGCAATGTCTGAGCTGATCCATATCAGAAATAGATGGCGGACATTTCTGATTTTCATGCTGAAAGAATTGATCACGGTTGCCAGCTCTTGCTTGGCATGCTATGTACAGCCTTGCAAAAAGATTGCAGTTCGTCTTTTGCGATGATATTTGTTCTTTGCACCATGATTCTTGGTTCGCATGAGGTGTGCTGAAGAGAGGTAATTTGCTCTTAGTAACTATGTTGCTTAGGTGCTTATTTGGACTGCTCTTCAGTTGTTCCTCTACAAAGCTCTTGTTTTGTTTTTTCCCTATGTCTTCAATACTATATATAGTCTAAACTACATCCTTATTCATTATGGACTTTGTATCCAGAACAGCGTGTGTATCCAAAGTCAGTAAGTCTCTGATATCTTCAATGAATGGATTGAACATTTCTTAAATAGTTGATACTAGTGATGATACATCCTTGGAAAGTCTTTTGTACCGATAGAACTTGCTCATGGTAGTTTGTTGACGTTTCTGCAGCTGGAGCTTGAAAATTATGCTCAAATTCTTGCACTGCTCTGGATATCTCGGGGCCTCAAACCATCCATCTTTCAAAAGCTTGGGGACTTTCTGTCAAACCAACAGCACCACCATCACCCGATATGAGTGCATTGGTTTATTCATGGCATTGGTCCATGGAGATTGCTGAAAAGACATGTTGGGTTTTCTATATTGCAAAATGTCCATTATCAAACTGCTTGTACACCTCAGGATGTGCTGTAGAAAGGTTATTCATGCCACTGATATGCATGGGTAACCACCTGCCATAGTCGGTGTGATTTAGGGAAAAAAGCCAGGGAATTATCTGTAAAAAGCATTCGACATACATCTGGAAATTTCTTTCACGGATTGATTTAACATACTGTAACAGCATCAATTCCAACTGCAGCATCAGTGCCCAATATTTAAAATGTAGTTGCTCTGAACATTGTAGAGCGACCCATTCATCAAAGGAAAGCGCAATTTACCCAACTGGTACTCTTAACAGATACTCTTGTTGTGGTATTGTAAACTAGCTGCTGTCATTTGGTGCGCATATCTAGTACATGTAACATGTGCTCCAGTTAGCATAGAATCCGCGCACCCTGTTGTTGTAATGTTAGCCTGTACTAGCGATGTTGTCCAGCCACTTCCCTGAAGCCAATCTCCGAGTAATTTTAGAACGTTCATTTCGATATGTAAGCCACCCATCATCACCACGATTTCGTGCTATCCATGAGTATTTGGACATAACCACTGTACTTGTTTAGCAATAGCAAATAGTGGCTGGTCTGCAGCAACTACTGGAATCTGTGCCGTGTTTAGGTGATGTACTGCATGTTTAATGATGTTCATTGCATGTAATATCATACACGTTGAGTGGGCATTCTCACAGAACAGAGGAAAAAGCGATACATGTGTTAACATTTTGTCCAGTGGAGGCTGTTGACCTGCATGATATGCAGCCCATGACAGATAATCTTCACAATCTAGTTCACATTTATTAATTAATGCTTCTAATTGGGAAAGCCAGTGATGTTCCTTTGTTCTATCTTCACTGATCATGATTGGATCAGGGTTTAGGTCGTCTTGTCTGACAGGCACAATAGCATCAGAAGTGTTAGTGGCTGGATGTACCATGGTATAACTGATTGAAAATGGAGCAATTGTCTTTTCATTGACCAGACTGTGATCTGTTATTGTTACCTTGCACATTTTCCCTGATATTTCTTCTGTTGTCAACTGCATCAACGATATCGCTGCCCCATGAAAGGAGTCCTGTGAAGTATGAGCACTAGGATTGTGATCAATGTTATCAACTGTGCAGCAAGTAAATAGACCATCCTTGAGCTGAGGAGGACACACACGCTGTTCTGTATGGTACTGGGCACAAACAGTGTTTGTCATGAGATTGTCATTAACTTATCATTGGTGAAGTCTATCTATCAGATCTCTTTTTCGTGCTTTAGCATGGATGAGCATGCTGAGATAGATAGGCCATGGTGCCTCTCTTGCCTTATTGTGTCGGATGCCATGTGAAACGTGTGATCGCTTTACACTGTTGAGTTCTGAAAGAGCTAGCGCAGTTCTTTCTTTTGTGGCATGTGCGTGACTCTGATGTTCAATATTCGGGCCCTCGCGAATCATTCGCACAAGTGCATTAAGGGACCGAGGAACTGCATCACGCTCACACCCACATTCAAAAGAGCCTGTAAATTTGTATGCTTTCTCAAACATGTGTTTGTGTATAATTTGTGCTGCCCTAACTAAATGCATTGCATCCCTGTCCCGAACTTCTGCTACAGCCCGTTTAATCGCAGGTCCACTGTCCTTGTTAAAAAGTAACAAAACGTCCCTACCTTGTTGCTCTGCTCTTATATCTGGAATCTGAAATAATAACCTTTCCTTCAATCTTGTGGAATGGACATAACTACTCTACTCTGCACCTCGTCTGATCCTAGTTCACTCAACCTAGTTTGATACATTTTTACAAGTTCCGAGAGTTTGAAGACTGGAATTATTGTTTCATCCAGGCGAATGTCTTCAATGTAGCCAACTAGTTACCTGAACACCAAAGCCGCTACAGATGACTCTGTCTTTTCTCTATAACACTCACGTTTATGAGCTCTTAGACGGGTTTGCAACTCAGTTAGGCAAGTCAAATGACCCATGGCGTCGACTGCAACCACATCACCAGTTACCAACTTTGCTAAAAGTGTACTGCCGCTTAACTCTGTAGCACATTCCCTAACTGTTGCATCTATATTGGCTGTAGCAGCACTGTGCAGATGTTCTTTCTCATCCGTCTGGTGACAGAAAAAACAAACAATTTTTGTATCTGTTTGAGCACTACAACCGTTGTTGCCAAGACTACTTCTTGTCTTAACCAGACTAGGCTTGTCAATATTTTCAGTTTGCTTTCTCTTCCTTGCGGCAATATTTTGAGCATGCTGCAAAATTCATGTGACAAAATAGCAACCAACAAGATTTATGCCAACAAGCATTGTTAGTTTGAAATGTCTGACAGACACCTGAACCGTCATCGAGCCTAGATATATTACTGTGTAAGGGAATAGCGCCCAGGGTGTGGAACTGGAGTATATTTTGTGCAAGATATTCATATCCTGATGACTTCTCTGTACTTTTATCTGAGCAGACACGCCTTTCATCACTGTCCAGTTGACAGAGCATACACATTTTCCAATTTGTCTGGATGGCACCGTCTGTGAGATATTGTGTGATGTCGATGGAGTCACGAATGTATAGTTATAGACATGGTAAAATGACCACAATGTAGGTGGTCTTTTTCAATAACTCGAAATTGTATAATAAAATTAAACAGCTATCGTTTATCCATGTTTTGAGAGATGACTAGATGACCAGGAATAAAACACAATATGGTATGCAAGTATTACAGAAAACTCAAAATCCCTAGCGCTATTCTATTATGTGTAGGCTACTTTGTTGTAATTGTGTGAGAAAATTATTGCATGTAATCGAGCTCATTTGATTGTTTTATGTAATACGATTAGATTCGTTTGAGGAGCCGACGATACAAACATTAGTAATTTTAGTTATGTCACTAAACACATTTTGATTTACTTTCATTGGCGTATTTGTAAATTATCCCGGAACATATATTATTTGAAAATATTATGTTACATAGGCCTACGGTATTATGCTGGGCCACGTAGGCCTATCGGCTACATTAAGCTTATCTATAGTAAGCTTTAAAGCGTACATATGTAATAATATAGCTAATATAAGTAAATACTTTAAATTATCGTGGTACAAAATATTATTTCTATTTTGGTTTTATGTAAAAAAGATTTAAGATGGTTGAAATCCAATTTATTTGTCATCTGTCGATAATGAGAATTGTAACTATGAATTCCTTGACCAAGAAAATAGTTCGTTAGAAACCAAGATTCGTCTTTCTATGTTGTCTAGAAGCTGAGATATTAAAGAAAATACCGTTTTCTGGTGGCCATCCTGAAATTCAAGATGGCGGCCAGATACCATGTCGATACAGATGGGTACCTCCTCTTAAATGAATTTCCATATACTAAAGGACATCTGTACCAAATTTCACACTTTTATCCGCAAGTGCATGATTCTTCTAATATGCGGACCTTAGCTGCTGTACTAGCGGATGCCAGCCCACTCTGCGCATGTGCAGGCTGCCACTACCTCTTATCAATTTATTGACCTGAACTAATACATGCTTTCTAGTTTTCCAAGCTAGTTTTGCTCTTTTCAAAAGTGCTCTTTTCACCTCAATATTTGTAGAAACCTTGATTATTTAGGTGTCTGATCTCGCTAGAACGCCAGATGGAGCGCAGGAGCGCAGGAGCGCAGGAGCGCAGGGACAAAGCAATCAGGTGTCTTTAGTTATTATTTTCTCTAAATTTCGCCGGTCTTTCGCATTGCTATGTGTTTCCGGGATTCGTCTTAGACGTCTCAGTGCCTTGTAAACTGGTTAAAATTATATATTGGCGCCTTGAATTTCTAATCACCTTTTTTGTCCACAGGTACATGGAATGGATATAGAAATGCTTTGTGACGAAATGCTCTCCACCTTTCACCACTTCCCTGTTAGGAATGTTTATCTTAGAGAGTCTAGAGCTCGCTGTATGAATTGTAGCTTCTCCATCTCTCTCTCTCTCTCTCTCTCTCTCTCTCTCTCTCTCTCTCTCTCTCTCTCTCCCTCCCTCCCTCCCTCCCTCCCTCCCTCCCTCCCTCCCCACCCCATGGTCCCTTTATTATTAATGACGGAGAGGCATGCACAATGCTAAAGATGACTATCTAATGGATATCTCTTGAACCATTCCGTTATCTGTCCAGAGAATGTGCCGTATCCATCCTGCCTGGAGAAGTCAGCTTCCAGAGACCGGCTTGCGGATACTTGCCTGCGGATACCTGGCTGCGGATGTCTTCCTGCGGAAATCTATCCAGCTTCAGAGATCGTGCCCTCTCGTGGTACTCATATGTTAGTGCCTCAATTTCAGTAAATTGTGGACTTGTTCTGTACCGATGACTATTAGGTACTCAAGTAGCTATACTATTGAACCTTTGATTATTATTTCCGCATAATGGTACTGATGACTAATAGGTACCTTACCGGTCCTAGGACCGCATCTTTATAATTTCTGTTATTGTGAATATTATCCTTGTTTACTGTGGGTGCTTTCAACTAGCTGCACCATAGGGTCCAATGACCTGTTATACTATAATTATTATAATCGTTAAATTGTGTATTGGTTAGGTGTATATATGGCGAGAAGCAGTCTAGTTAATATGTTTTGTTTATTGATAAAAACTCTAGACCGCAGTACCCTAGGAAATACTATATAGCAACATTATATCCGCATCACAATCTCCGCCAGCATCAATTTTGCACTGAGGTCGCTGATCATGCTCTAAATGTTTGAGCCTGACATGTTACCGACTAAACCTGGCTATTCAGCTCGATAGGATAGGTTTAAAGTGGTATGGGGCAATTTCTCCATTAGAGACGCATAGTGTACACCTCTTTTCCAGTTGTTGTGGTAATGTAGCCCCATGCACCGCCAAGGTTGTGTAAAATTGGCCAGTTACCTATCGGGCCTCATATATTTATTGAGTGATTGTCTCTTTCCACGATCCACCAGCCGTATGGCTAATTAATTGTCTGGATTCCCAATCGACACGCTGACCGGATCTGACCCTGGGAAACTATCGGTGGTTTCTGAGCAGTGATAGTTAAAGTGCCGATTTACATACACGCCCCTTGTGTCTTCGGGCACTTATTAGGTAGATTCCCCCCCCCCACCCCACCCCCACCAAAGTAGGAAGCAATGCGAAACCATGATAATATTAATTTGTATATTGTGATACCAGCCTGTAGTGCATCTCTGGGCATCATGGAAAATAACCCTGATGGCAGGTCAATGTTAGCCCCGTAGCACTTGGTGATGGACGAGATGCGGATCTCCATCCAACTCATTGTAGTGTCTGGGTGAGGCCTTAGAGCCCACCACGCTATTACGGGAAGGACGCTCGCGATGGATATCCGTCTCTCCATCCCCACCATAATGACATGTCAGTATTTAAATTTGCTTGCATGAACTGTGAAACTCATCTAGTGATGTTATATGTGGTTGCGGAACTGGGTAGCTGGATCGTTATTTGATTCAGAGCTTTGTTCTGTGACATGTACGCATGATATCCTTGGAGGTAGATGCTATGCAGGGCAACCTTAGGGAGGCCGGGAATCTGCACCCAACGGATAAACGTATCAAAAAGTTAGGTACTAAACCATGCCCCTTGCGGCAAAAGCTTGTTTCCGTTACTAACAACCAATTGGTAGGTTAAGATGTAGCAGAAGGCCCGCATAAATAAAGCGGCAAATACTAATGCAGTCATTTTGGAACTACATAAGACGGTGACCTGAAAATACTTCGGAAATCGTTCGTCCCATCTTCACATAAACCAGCATGCAACACCTTAACAGTAGCTTCACTAGGATTTTCAGCACTTGGCATTTTTTGTTGAACAAAAGAGTGGCCCTTTTTGCCATCTCTTTTCCTCCGCTTCAGCATTGAAGGCATTTTTATGTGATGCAGGCCCACGTGAGGCACTTTCCTCTCACAACAGCAGTATTTTCTTTGTGTGTGTTAGGGGTATAATAGTTTATATTAACCTATCCAGTGACTTCGTTGCAAAAACTCTCACTCGCGGGGGGGGGGGGTACCTCTGCAGATTCAAGGATATGTGTGGTACCTCCGGCGACACCACGTGGAAAGAACACCAGATGGCTCTGTGTTGTGTATTACTGTGCTCATTTACTGTCAAACGCACAAACCTGTTTGTATAGTATATTAAATTCTTTATTCTTTATTCCATATCTCTAAATTAGTATGGATAGGCATACTAGTGACACGAATAGTTGGGACGACACCGTGTGGCTCAATCTCAGCAGCAATGGTCGCACGGCCCCACTGGAACTTCAGTGTTCCACCGGCTCTAGAGGCCGTTTTTTGTACCTTCTGGAGAGACACCATACGGGATCCACAACCCCGAGATCGGCAGCTAACCAGCCCTCCCATACATCATGCATTTGTGGCGCAATGGATAGGAACGTCATGGCGGACCAGCGCGTAACCCCGCGAGCTACAAGTGGCACCCGATGTGGGGCTCGAATGAGAAACGAATCTATGCCAACACTCAACACCCATGATTGTCAGTCTCCTTCATCCGACAGTCATCTCTCTCTTGACATGGAAGTAGCATCATATGACGGACATACTGCTTGCATGCTCACAGAAAATGTCAAAAATTTCCCTGGTGCAGGATGACCAGCAACCGCCTTTGCACGAGTTTTCACGAATTTGCGAGGGGACATTCTGCGATGCGTCGCAGGCGGGGACTCAATATATTACCCTATCGGATCTCCATGATAGGCCATCACCATCTATGCTGGATCACGGATGAACCCCATGGGGCAACAACATCCAACCATTTTGTTCGCCAACGTCATCAATGGGTGACCAGTGGCCTGACGCTCATGTACCACACCCTGCATCCCCACCTCTTCGTGTGTCTCCACCTTACTACCCAACAGGACCGTATTATGAACTGGAGGATGTGGCTAAACCTTTTCAGCAACACATCAAGAGACATACACATCACACACATCATTCGCGTCAGTCACCTGCACCGCCATCGTATGAAGAACATCTGTCTCAATTACCAGTGGAACCTCCACGTCATCTACACAACACGCCACCACCAGTCTACAGACCTACACCCGTATATGGACCCGCATCAGGGCCGTATCCGGCAGAACCTACATATCATGTGCAACACAATCGATGGGAATCCCCTTCACGGACGTGGCATCAATAGCATAGACAGGGACATTGACCGGAGACACCACCGCAGATTAGGAATTTTGTGTTCATGACCGTGGTTTATTTGTACAGAGAGAATTAGCTCTTGATTGTGAACCGCTATGGCAAGACGAAGGTTAAGTGATCGGGTGAAGTGGCGAATCATAGGCATGCATACCACTGGTATGTCATGCAGAGAGATTAGCAGACAGCTGAACATTAACCATACTGTAATCAGTCGTTTGATTGCAAAACATGGGCAAACTAACGAGGTGAAGGACAGGCCTAGATCTGGAAGACCAAAGAAGACTACTGCCCGTGATGATCGAGCCCTAGTACGCCTTGTTAGGAGATTCCCATTCACCAACAGCAGAGTGCTCAGCCAGCAATGGGAAACGCGCAATAGAGTGTCAATGTCTACCGTCAAAAGGAGACTGTATGCTGCTGGCATGAAAGCTAGGAGACCTGTCAGACGTCCTCTCCTCACTGCACTCCACAAAGAGGAGCGTCTGAGGTGGTGCAACGAAAGAAGACACTGGAACATGAGATCCTGGAGACGGGTACACTGGTCCGATGAAAGTCGGTTCCTGCTTCATGCCACAGATGGTCGAACTCGTGTATGGAAGTCCAGACGCACGGCGTACGACCAACGTAACATCATGGAAGAAGTTCCATTTGGTGGAGGTTCCGTTATGATATGGGGGTGCATCTCATTTGATTGTAAGCTGGATCTGTTGACTGTACCTGGAACACTAAATGGACAAAGATATCAAGATTCCATACTGGATAGAGTTGTGGTCCCTCATTTTGTAAATCATGCACCTGGAACCCAACCTATATTCATGGATGACAACGCCCGACCACATCGTGCTAGAGCTGTGCATGAATACCTCCGCCAGAATGCCATCGAAACCCTACCATGGCCAGCAAGGAGCCCTGACATGAACCCTATTGAGCATATCTGGGACATTCTGGGAAACATGGTGAGAAGGAGGGATCCTCCTGTGCAGAACCCACAGGAATTAACAGACGCACTCCATCTTGAATGGCAACGAATACCACAATGGCGTATCAGTCGGTTGGTGACCAGCATGAGACGTCGTGTCCAGGCCGTCATCCAGGCACAAGGTGGATATACCCGGTATTAATAATGACAGTCTCAAACTCGTGCACAGATGTTAAACTTCGTTTTCAGACACCATTAATGACAATCTAGCCACGTGTGTCAACTGTAGGGCAATAGTTGTCAGTTGTGTCAACGTAACCATATTCAGGCCTCGTTTTCAAGTTCAAACAAAAACATACAGTGTTTCCCCACCATCATAATCAGCATTCCTCTAGTTGCATTATTACCTCTTGCACTAAGATGGATGGGTACATAAATGTTTATGCTATTGCTTTCTTCATAGCACATGAATATACTCTCGCCAGCAACAACTGATGATTTACCAGAACACTTACATTACTTATATTTGCTTGCCACAGCTGGATTGATGCAATCTCAAATACATCAAATACGGAAATTACTCTACAAGTACCGCAATAGTTTCTCAGCCAGAGACATGGATCTGGGTGAAACTCACCTTGTATGGCACTCCATCGACACCAGAAACAACAGACCCGTTCGACAGCCAGTACGACGTCTTCCCATACATAAGGAGGCGGAAGCACACCGACAAGTGAATGACATCTTGCGGACAGGCATAATAGAGCCATCAGCATCCCCTTGGGCCAGTCCCATTGTACTAGCAGGAAAAAAGGATGGATCTTTGCAGTTTTGTATAGACTACTGCCACCTTAATGATCTAAGTGTCAAAAACGCATATCCGCTTCCTCGGATAGATCAGGCCTTAGGTTCCTTGTCCAGAGCCAAGCGATTTTGTACCCTTGATTTGGCTAGTGGATACTGGCAGTAGCCAGGGATGAGGCTGACATGGAGAAGACCACATTCGTCTGCAGAGACGGTCTTTTCCAGTTCCGCAAGATGCCCTATAGCTTGTGCAATGCTCCTGGAACGTTCGAGTGTCTCATGGAGCAGGTATTAACTACCCTGCAATGGGAAATCTGTCTATGTTACATTGATGACGTGATCGTCTTTGGTCCCTTGTTTGAGCAAACCCTATCCAATTTAGACACCGTGCTTTCACGATTACGCACAGCTAACTTAAAGCTCAAACCCAAGAAATGTTATCTCTTCAGACAGAGCGTCGAGTTCCTGGGACACGGCATGTCCGGTGATGGAGTGGCTACTCAACCATCAAAAACAAAAGCAGTGGTGGAGTGGCAGACACCAACATCTGTCACGGACACCCAGAGTTTCCTCGGAGTCTGCCAGTACTATCGCCGTTACATCCATCATTTCAGTGAGATTGCATCACCCCTATTTCGGATCACCAACAAAGATCGACCATTCGGGTGAACGACTGAGTGTGAAGGTTCCTTCAGGGCGCTGAACAAACATTTGACAACCGCACCAATTCTTGCTTATCCTAACCCTGGGTATATGCGTGAGAGGGGCATCACATAAAGGGATCATGGACTATGTTCCTCAATCATATTTCATGGGCATGGTTCGTGATCTCATGTTAGACTAGTGTCCCGTGGGCTATGTCCTTCGATCATGTTTTTATGGGCATGGGTTTCATATTGGATTAACTGTCCTATGGGCCATGTTTCCTGATTATATTTCTTATAGGCATAGTCATTAGTCCGATACGTATATACGGGAAAGACACCTAGCCTAGGCTGCATCGCTGTGTGAAGCACTGAGCGATGTCCCATGACGGAAACAGACTATACACCGGGAAGGCCAAAGGGTGTACAGTGGAAACGTTATGTGACTAGTAAGCGAGAATTACTTGCAGCGGTACACTTCGTCAAGTATTATAAACACTGTCTGTATGGGCGCCCATTTACTCTCCGTACAGACCACGCCTCACTACACTGGCTCAGAAACCTGAAAATTCTGGAGGGCCAGGTAGCGAGGTGGCAGGAATCCCTGCAGGCTTTCAACTTCAACGTCGTTCATAGACCCTAGCAAACTGATATGAAAATGCTGATGCCTTGAATAGAATCGGGCTCGAGGATGAACGGGAAATGGCCACCACAATGACACATACTACACAGCCATCTCTGGAGTTACCTGAATCACGATGCACAGCGTGTAATGCAGACACAGTCGCTCATGAACAGGCAACAGATGCGCAAACACAAAATATATATGCATGGGTCCAGAAGGGGTTACGTCCTCCCAAGGAATCTGTTACACCAATATCTGCAACAGCAAAATACTACTACCAGTGGTTCCAAGAATGCCACATGCAGGATGGTGTTCTCTACATCAACCACCGCATAGTGATTCCGGAGCATTAACGAAACAGTATTCTCCAACAACTCCATGATAACGTGGGACATTTGGCTGTTAAGCGGACATTAACACGAATAAAACAGATTCCACTGGATCGGGATTTGCGATAGTGTGAAGGCATGGGTCGCCAAATGCGTCCCATGTCAAAGATGCGCTATTGGCCAGCACCATTCCGCACCACTTCAAATTAAGATTGTTGGTGCACCATGGGAGCGAGATGTACTCAGACCCTTGAATACGACGGATGAAGGAAACAAGTACATCCTCGTATTGCAAGATTATTTTACAAAGTGGGTAGAAGCGTTTGCTTTGCCGGCCAAAGAGGCATCCACAGTAGTGGAGGTCTTGGCAAGTAATGTGTTCTGCCATTTTGGAATGCCATATGAGCTGCACTCCAATCAAGGAAGCAATTTTGAGAGCTGGCTGATCTCCGAGCTCTGCAAATTGTTTCATATTGTCAGAACCCGCACCACCCCATATCATCCGCATAGCGATGGGATTGTGGAGAGGTTTAACCGCACATTGGCATACCGCACTTCATTCAGTACATTCCAGCATCAGTTATACCCCTGTGTGTTTCATGTTAGGCTGTGAATTAGCCTTACCCCTGGATCTGGCCATGCTCAGGATTCTGGGAGTGAAAAATTCACCATCTCTCTATGTAGAGCTCATGCGGCAATGGATAGAACAGACCCATGAGCTAGTGAGAGCTACATTATCCACTGCACACCGGCGTCAGAAAACATGGCCTGACCGGCGGGTGCATGGAGATCCATATGAAGCGGGAAAACTGGTTTAGGGTTACGATTCACGACGTTCTGCAAATGTGCTGAGTAAACTGAGTTACCAGTGGAAAGGCCCCTATGTCATAGGAGGTAAGAAGTCGGACGTGACCTACTGTATCCGCGCTTCGGATGGCCTGACCTCAGTCATCCACTTTGGTCGGCTTAAACCTTGTGTCAGTGAAAGCCCCGTACCAGAGCTCTGGATGGGCGTTCTACGTAACACTGGTACCCAAACAGATGTCTCTATGGAAACAAGTATTTCCGACGTTAGTCCAGAACACTACGGTGCCAGTTCGACCCCTCTCCTACCAAGCCAGGAATCCGGTGAATCCATCAACTAATGCTGAGGACGATGACGAGATACGTACTCGCCCTCTCCCTCCTCAGTGAGGGTCTACTCGATCTGGGAAGTCATATCTGAAGACTTTCTCATTTGTGTTGTCCAAGGGGAAGGACAGAGGAGTTGTTCCGCCAAATTCTTCCCATTCCCACCCATTTCATGCTATTAACCCCATTATAGAGTTACCACAAGCAGAAGCTGAGGTTTCCCTGGGCCATGCATGAAATAATGAATAGCGTGGAAGTGAAGAGGCCGGATGAGGCCTTAGCTTGTTTTGAAGAACAGCAGAACCGAACAACTCGGTGTACCCTACCAACTTCCAAAACCGTGAGCCCAATTCGTCCCCAAAGAG
The DNA here is from genome assembly GCA_034401795.1 of Chaetoderma sp. LZ-2023a. Lineage (NCBI taxonomy): Eukaryota > Metazoa > Mollusca > Caudofoveata > Chaetodermatida > Chaetodermatidae > Chaetoderma > Chaetoderma sp. LZ-2023a. The sequence goes on from CM067359.1 coordinate 81,082,940, forward strand.
GCAACCTGGTCTATGACTTCACCAACGCCTCCGATCCAACTCGCGTCTCTCGTCTATGCACCAGATTCCAACATCATTCATCCGGTCCATTTCACACTCCACTCGTCATCTGATGACTTTCACTCTTCAAATATGAGGGAGTCCACTATTACAGAGGAGGTGGCATCCCTCACCGCAGCAACCAACCCCCTGCAGGTGGTGTGCAGGGAAGCAGCCTTTTCAGCAGACACTCGGCTCGAATATTCTGCATACTTAAAATTTTTGACAAAGTACCAACTGTCATTCTCCATCCAAAGGGCGCACATGGCCGCTCTACTTATGTGGGCCTTCTGCTTTGCTCAATTCACTTTCAGTTGTTTTCAGAACAAGAACTATTTTAGACCGCAACTGGCTGATATCTACCTAGTTATTAGACATGGCTGTCACGGGAAACAGATGCCCTAAGACATCAACACTAAAGACAGCGCTCATACATATTACGTAGCAAGATCTCCGAACTGGATAAGAATCCAGACATCCCGCCCCGTAACCACATAAAACATTACAAGACATTGTTTTATTTCACGAAAGCGTTATTAGACCATTGTTCTATCGTTATGGTGGGGGTAAGAGAGACGAACACCCACCGTAAATGTCCTACCCACAAGGGCGTGGCAGACCTAAATATCATGCCCAGACATTTTAACGGAATTCGGTGGGGGTATGTATCTCGCCCGTCACCGGGTCCTATGGCGCTAACCGTTTTACCTGTCGTTAGGTTTATATACAAGTTGCCCAGTTTTGCACTGCGGTGCGTGAGGATTGTTCACTAATTAAAATAATAATTAATACATGTGTTTTCGCAGTGCTTTACTACATTGGCTTAAAGTGCTAACTACTAGGTATCCAAAGATACTTGGGAATGTGTGTGACACCGCACCCTGGCCATTACTGCTCGGAAACCCCAATAGTTTCCCAGAGTCGGATCAGCCCATGGTGCGGATGGGGACATCCAAACAATTAAGAAGCCACAAAGCTAAGTGGAACGTGAAGAGAGACAAAATCTTACTTATGAGTCTTACCGGAGTGTGGGGCTAGATTATTGCACTACCGGAAGAGAAGAGTATATTACATTACGTAATGAAGAAAGTGTCTCTAATCATTTTGACCCTATCCTATTGAGCTGAATAAAAACGGTTTAGTTGGTAGCATGCCGGGCTAAATAGAGTTATAGCATGGACAGCGACCTTAGTGAAAAATTGTTGATGGCGGGAAAAAATGCTGCATATATAAGTGTTGCTGTATAGTTTTTCCTACGTGTACTGCAGTCCTATATTTTCTATGAATAAACAAAACATATGAACGGATGGCTACTGGCCATATAAATACATAATCTAACCAGAACAATCGATACGGTGTCAAATGATCAAGATATATATATCAGTACAGGTTAACGAACCTACTATAGTGCGGTTAGTGACACATTGAGGAAAATGAGAATAATTATCAACAAATACAGAAATTATAACTAACGGTCCTAAGACCGTTACGGTTCCTTTTAGTCATCGGGACCATTCTTACAGATAATAAAATTAACAAAACCTATATAGAGAAATAATTAAACTGTGAAGTATAGTTACTTGATACTTGGTAGTCATTCTCAAGTTAGGCTATCGTGTTACTGAAATTGATACATCAATCTGTAGTCGACGTGACGCTTTCCGGAAGCTGGAAAGTTCCCGCAAGCTGTTTTCCACAAACAAGACTCCCGCAAGAACACTCATGGCGGGAGTACATCACTCAGTGCTGTAGGCCTAATAGAATGTCTAACGAGCAGTCAGCAAAAGATACGATAGTACTACGTGGTGAAGAAAGTTCCCATACACTGATGGCACGGATCGAAGGTGTAAACAACCCGATCACAAGCGGGGGTTGTTAGAGGCAAACAAAGATACAAAACAAAGTTTCACGGTGCTCGGTACGTCAGCCAGCTCTGAAGACGCACCGGGCAGAGTTTACTTGCTGCGGTCGAAAGTCGAAAGAACCTACACGATATTAGTGCGGTGGCAATTGAAATACACTTTTAGGCATGGCCAGCAGATCCGGCAAGTCATCCATCAAAGAACATCCTGCCTCTACATCTGTAGACTCAAATATTCAGGCCATAAAGGCCTCACCGCAAATTTGTGTTCCAAGGTAGATATTGATATTCGTGAACAATTATCAGAAGTTCCAAATTATTCCCGTAAATAGGGAGTTACAAAATTGTTTTAGTGCGGTGGGTTGAACAACTGCAAGCTACGGGATAAAAACCTGACACATAGTGAAGGAAAACGTGTATTGTCTGTCGCGCTTGGTAGTAGCTGGTACAGCTCCAACCTGTTCGGCCCCTGGCCGAGGATGCTCTCGATCACTGGATCGCGTCTCCTTTTATACTCCTCATGACGTCACAGGTGCAGGCTCCAACCAATCATTGTTCGAGCAACAGCCAATCAGCGCGTAGCTAATAATAGCGCAGCCGAATGTTCTAGAACATTCTAGAAGTTTTGCGTCCACGTGGTTATGACGTCACGGCAATATTTTGAAGATAATCATGAAGAGTTGTTCATGGATAACTCAGCCGATTTTGAAATGGTTTACAGATTTGAAAAGCCCGTTGAATTCTGGTCTTGATTAATGCCAGATTCAACGGGAACAGGCAATCAATAAGGATTACAGGGTACCATCTCGGTACACTAAAAGTGCCATCCTATCTTGGTCGTAACTACGCGCTCCATCAAAACAGCATCCTGGCACGCACATGCGCATCATGCGTTCTTCGACACGCTATCACTCCCGTAGGCCCATATACGCCTATGGCTCTACCCAGGGGGGCGTGTTCAAGAAACAAATCCAGGACTGGCGGCATGCACCCAGCTTAGCTGGTATGGCCGCATCCGACCGGTCGATCCGAACTACAGATACCTCTGCGGTTTCAAGGATCTGTGTGGTACCTCCGGCAGCACCACGTGGAAAGAACACCGGATGGCTCTATGTTGTGTATTACTGTGCTCATTTACTGTCAATGCATAAACTTGTTTGCACACTATATTAAATTCCTCATTGTTTAATTATTCTTTATTCCATATCTCTAAATTAGTACAGTTGGCTTACCGGTGACACGAATAGTTGGGACGACACCGTGTGGTTCAATCTCGGTGCCAATTGTCGCACGGCCCCACTGTTCCACTGGCTCTAGAGGCCACTTTTTGTACCTTCCGGAGAGACGTAATACGAGATCCGCAACCCCCGAGATCCGCAGCTAACCAGCCCTCCCGTACGTCATGCATTTGTGGCACGATGGATAGGTACGTCATGGCGGACCATAACGTACCCACACGAGCTACAGAATCATTAACCATGATGTGGCAAGCACCTCACCTAAGGGAAGTAAGTCAACCGAATTACTATAGGGCTCTTCATGTCAGAAAAAACACTCTGGAGATATAGGGAATAGCCTACCCTCATTGTTTAATTATTCTTTATTCCATATCTCTAAATTAGTATGGATAGGCATACTGGTGACACGAATATTTGGGACGACACCATGTGGTTTAATCTTGGCGTCAATGGTCGCACAGCCCCACTGGAACATCAGTGTTCCACCGGCTTTAGAGGCCGCTCTTGTACCTTCCGGAGAGATGCGATACAGGATCTGCAACCCAGAGATCCACAGCTAACCAGCCCTCCCGTACGTCGTGCATTTGTGGCGTGATGGATAGGAATGTCATGGCGGACCAGCGCATACCCCCACAAGCTACAGAATAATTAACCATGGTGTGGCAAGCGCCTCACCTAAGGGAAGTAACTCAGGCGAATTACTATAGGCCTCTTCATATCAGAGAAAAACACTCTACCCTACTCTACTCATCTCATGAAGAGGATTCTACTGCTACATCAGAGAGAGTTAAAATTTTTGTTAACGAGATTCCTTTCTCGGAAAGCAATGAGCTGAAGTGCATGGTGAAGGTAAGTTTAACATGTACTAACAACTCTCGTTCATTGAAACTATTGAAACCTTTGGTTAAAATTCATTTGTTTTCTCAATTGTTGATGGGTTAAAACAAATTTAGCAGATATGTTCCTTCGGGCAATAGCTACTCGCCCTATGAATATGAAGTAGCTACTGCCTGAAATAAGGGCAATAACTCGGGCTCTTTAAGGCATTTTAAGTAATGAACCCTTGGGGGAAATAATCGGTGTCACATTTCGTAAATTGGTAATGGACTAAAACAGATTTGTCAGAAATGTTCCTTTAGTACACTTCTATCAAATAGCAATAGGTGTCAGGGATGGCTGCCCCTTTGATTAATGGTACTCTTCTTGTTGGTCAATCATGTCAATATTCTTGCATTTGCCTATCCAAATTTGTTACTGTGACCTCACCATCGCCACTTTTGTAAATGCCAATCTTGTGACAATTAAGCTATTGATCAATAATGTCTGTGATGGTGGCCTCATTGATCAATGGTACTTTTTCCTTTGGTAAATAATGTCAATGACACCAATATTCCTGCATTTTTTCATCCACATTTTTTACTGTGACTATTGGCCCGTTGGTAAATGTCATTTGCTGGGTCAATAATGTCAGGGATTGCTGCCGCATTGACCAATGGTGCATTTCCCATTGGTCAATAATGTCAATGACACTAATTTTCTTGTATTTCCTCATTCAATCTTTTTTACTGTGACCATCATCCCGTGGGTAAATGTCATCTGCTGGGTCAATAATGTCAGGGATGGCTGCCCCATTGATCAATGGTACCGCCCCTTCTGTCAATAATGTGAATGACACCAATATTCTTACATTTTCGCATCCAATTTTTTACTCTGACCATTGTCCATTTGGTAAATATCATCTGCTGGGTCAATAATATCAGGGATGGCTGTCCCATTGGGCAATGGTACTTTTCCCATTGGTAAGTAGTGTCAAGTACACCAGTATTTTGACGGGATATGTGATGGCGCCATCCGGACAGGCAGTAGAAGGGTTTCCGCATGATAGCTCTGTTACCAATTATCGGATCACTTTGAAACTTCATAGTGTTGTTGGAGTAGGTCTATAGACGAAATCTTTCGAATTTGACAATGATCCGGAATCCAAGATGGTCGCCCGCCACCTGAATATGATGGTTGGACTAGGTCTGGAGAAGAAACTCATCGACATCGACGATAATCCAAAATTAAATATGGCTGCCAGCCAATGGTGGCCATCTTGAAAATTTGTTTCCAAATGATAACTCCATTACCGTTCATCGGATTGCTTTGAAACTGTATAGGGTGGGTGGACCAGCTCGAGAGAATGACACTATTGAAGTCGACGATGATCCACTGGTGGCCATATTGAAAATTGATTCCTCCATTTCTGTTTAGCGGATCGCTTCGAAACTTCATGGGATGACAGGACTAGGTCCAAGGAAAAAAACTTCTTGAAATTGTAGATGATCTGAAATCCAATTTGGACGCCAGTCACAAGCGGCCATCTTGAAAATCGATTTCCAGGCAATAACTCCATAACTATTTAGCGGATCACGTTGAAAGTTCATAGGATGACTTGTCTACTGCTGATAGCTCTCATTCATTGATTTGGCATCATGTCATGGTATTATGCACCGCTTTCATAGCTCTTGTTGTATTAGTGTTACGGATGATTGGCACATTGGTCAATTATGATAATGACCATTGCTATTTGTCCATGGAAACGGTTATGGTTGCCTAATGGACCAATGGTGCTTGTTGTGCATTAATTAATCTAAACATTTTTACAGTTCCTAACCAGCTAGGTGAGCACTTTGACCCTTTTTCGCCATTTATTAAACATAAAGAAATAATTTAAACGATAGCATCTTAAACCTGTATGGCTGCGATGTGGCTGCTGTTGCTAATGACGATGATGGCGATAGGTAGACGGAGGGTGGTGGCGTGCATGCATATTTATATATATATATATATATATATATATGTGTGTGTGTGTGTGTGCGTGTGTGCGTGTGTGCGTGTGTGCGTGTGTGCGTGCGTGCGTGCGTGCGTGCGTGCGTGCGTGCGTGCGTGTGTGTGTGAGTAGTATGAACACTTATCAAATATTTACATTTACAGTTCTGAAAGGATCTCATTTAGTGGCATTGCCACTGTAACTGACATAGTGCAATGCAACTGTAACTAGTTACATTTAAATGTAACTGACCCAGGCCTGACCTGGAAGTGTATTTGGCTTATGATAGTAGGCACAAATTAATCTATATGACCGAGGATATTTATGGAATGTGTTAAGATTTACTGATGATATCGGCATAATAAGCTACGAACATCAGTATCTACATATATTGTTTTGAGCATATTTCTATCCAGTGTAGTAGGCTGTGTTGTTCACTGCTGATAAGTGTTGAGGCATCAAGTAGAATTTGAAGGAACGTTTCATTTGATTGCTTTATTCATGTGATTCTAGTGCTGTACTAATTTTTTGTTTGTAGGATGCACGCATCGATTGATATTTGATGCAGGAACAGAGGAAATGCATCCAGTCTTCCGGTTCATGATTACATAGGACACGCGTGGGATCAATATCATTCTTGTTAAAATGTGCATGGTTCGCCTGTAGAGTATATGTTCCGTTCATGATCTTTGCTTTGATATATGATATTTCAACATCACTTATATTTGTTGTTACGGCTTCCCTTATGTGATTAGGTTGATTGAGCTTGCATGCCTCCAGATTAATGATTCGACAGGACGTTTTCTGTGATGCGTCTTCTATTGGTAGCTGATATTGATCAACATGTTCTCTGCTGAGGCTTTTTCGTTATAAGTAGAAAGTGGATTCTGCAACAGGTCTGATCCTGGTGGCATGTAGTACTTGTGCTATAGGTGTCTTATGTGTGTTGACCAGCTTATGCTATTTAGTCGCGGTTTGTCTTAAGGCTAATTCATGTTCAATGGAGTTTTTACCCATACATATTGTAGATATGGGACTGTTTGGTGGGAAGTCATGACCCCACTGGACGTCTTATATGTGCGAATAAGTCCCGAGTGAAATTCCGGTTTGAATACCAGGTGAGCTAATAGACTATGTCACGAGGTATATTTAGATACACTGGGTGGCATCAAGCAGTTTCGCAGAAGCAGTGTGATCATAATCTATATTTAGATATATTGCCAGCACTACGTAACAGTCTATATTTAGATGCATTACCAGTAGGCATCTTATTATTTGGCTATGTATTATCAGCACTGTATGACTGGCAGTGGTTACGTCAGCTACTGCGCAGTTACAGTTTCGCAGAAACTGAATCGAGTATGAGTCACAAGGCGTAACACCTGGTGGCAATAAATCAAGGGATTAGTTATGACAGACGGACTTAGTGAAGTTATGTAAGCGGTCTGTGTTCTCACGGAAGCGTGTGACAACATAAGCCGAATATAATCCAGCTATGATGAATGGTATCTCGTGTGCCAATTAACTCTAGCATTCTACAGGTTGGCGGCTGGTAGGCAATGAACCAGACATGGACATTGTAGCGTCCTGTAGGCACTAGGTGCACAATCGAGAATAACATATCAATCATATAGACAAGTTAATCCACCAGTAATCCTTGTTATCAAACAAGCATCCGTCATTCTTGGCAGGTCATTCGTCAGACCTGACAAGTTAAGCAAGCTGGAATTCTAAAATAAAGTTAGGAGGATGACAGATCCCATCACTCAAGAACCAGCCAAACCGCAAGTGCTAGGTAAAAGGCACCCTCCATGAGAGGGAGGGTCGGAGTGGTGATTGGTCAAATCAAAGTCATAGTCCAATGGGAATAGGATAAACCTCCGGCGGTGCGAAACCAAGATGGAGGTAGAAGCGAAACTGAGAGTAGTATATAAAGGGCACTCTGCCTTTTATCAGGAGTCCGGCGAGTCTTTTTGGTTCCGATTTATGGAGAGTCAGGTTTTGAACTCGGCTATAGCTAAGTCAAGTTAGGTCCGCCTCGCACTTCGTGAAACTCTTGCTGAATGGTTTTTAAGTAAGCAAGAGCTGGTTGAAATTAGGGAAGCTTAGGAAACATTGATTTAAATTATCTGTTCGTTGTAAATACGTAAACTGGTAACAGTATAAGTTGCCAAACTTTATAGGTCTTATTGTACAGTTAAGTTAGTGAATAAAACGATCACCTTGCACTATAACGCAAGGCGAAAGTTTGGCATATCCCGTTGTACTCTGGAGAACACGGAAGACCACCGTGTCGAACCCCTCACTCTGAGACGCGCAGTCCGATCAGGCCCAGGCACTTCTATAAATATCGTCAGGTCTCTGTACCTACGAGGCGAGCTAGTGTCGCGCTCCTTCCTCATCGATAAAACCGGTTGTCGCAGCAGCCAAACATACAAGGTTGTATCGAAGAAGGAGGAGCCCCAGAATAAGTGAGTGAAGAAGTAGGGGTGAAAATCTTCAATATGTTCACGAAGAGGCTGATTGTCCACTTGCCAATAACAGTTTCTGTCTTCTCAGCTCCAACTAGCAGTAGTGCTATCTCATTTCCACACCAATCAGGTAGATGTTGTAATTGTTTTAGTATCTTTTTCGGGAAGTTCTCAAAGAGCAGCTTTTGTCAGTTTCTGCACTTCCAGTCCGTGTAAAATTTTTCTGTATGATGCATACTGTCCAGATGTTGGTTTTGCCAGTCTCTGCACTTCCAGTCCATATAGCATTCTGTGTACGATGCATAGTGTCCAGATGTTGGTTTTGTCAGCCTCTGCACTTCCGATCCGTGTAGCATTCTGGGTATGACGTATACTGTCCAGATGTTGGTTTTGTCAGTCTCTGCACTTCCAGTCCGGGTAGCATTCTGTGTATGACGTATACTGTCCAGATGTTGGTTTTGTCAGTCTCTGCACTTCCAGTCCGTGTAGCATTCTGGGTATGATGTACACTTTCCCCATGTTAGTTGAGACTATTGGATTTACTCCATTTCTGTCATGCAGGTCAGCTCCAACACCATACAATAACCATAAGTCATTAACTATTCATACTAGACTTACTTTCTTGGTGTCTACCCATAGGTGCATGGTACCTAGCACGACATTAAGACCAGGTAGAACGCAATGGGGTTATTAGATATTTGAGAAATCTCACATGGCATTTAAAATGGTCGCCAAGACCCTAAAAATAGCCATACGGCGTTAATTATTCATAGTATGTGGTGAGATTTTGGTATCTACTACAGGTTCATGGTGCCTAGCAACACATTAAGACCAGGTAAAATACCATGTGGTTATAAGATATTTGAGAAATTCAGTATGGCCTCCATAATAGCCGTGTTTCTAGGCATTGTTTATATAACATATAGACTGGGGTAATTTTAGAAAATGGGCTATGTAAAAAATCATTGAGAAAAAGTGTAAATGAAAATTCATTTTGGCTGTGTCGTCTGCAGCACTATCTATTTTTTAGTTGTAATTGCTTGTGTTATTCTGCTAACCTATCTCTTCATTCTATTTTTCCTTTTGTGGGCAAGATAAAACGAGTAAGGATTATATAGCTCACACCCTGTCTCTTCCTGGTCTAACAAAGAGTACAGTCAGTGCCAGCCAAGAAATGTGTCCCATCTGCAGAGAGAAAATTGAAGATATCAGCGATGTAGTTGAAATTCGTCAAAAAGAAGCTGGTGTGATCAATGCAGCAAGTATACAAACAGTTGATGTTGTTGTAGTGCAGCAGAACTGTCGTAAACAGTATATAACGTTAAACCCAAAAGATATACGAAAACAACTTGTAAAGAAAAATGGAATCTCCATGGCAACAAACTAAAGCACCAGAGCATCTACATGTGCTTTTGATAGCAAAACTGATTGTCTTTTCCAGAGCATCTACAGGTGCTTTTGATAGCAAAACTGATTGTCTTTTCTGTGGGTGTAGGATCGCGATAGAAGGCATAGACTATCATTATGTTAAGACGGGTGCCTTTGTAAAGACAGTTCCGGAATATTGTGATGGTCATTCAGATCACTGTGAAATGTCAGGTTGAATACTATGGTTATGATCTACATGTTGCAGATTGCTTGTATCATCATTCATGTAGCGCACATTTTTGGTCTGGACTTGACGTGCCCCTTCACTTACGGAATATTGCTGAGTTTAAGTGCAAAAAGTCAGGGTGGCCCAAAGATGAAGGCCAGGAGCAAGCGTTTCTGAAAATGTACACTTACCTTGAGCTGCACGATGAGGAAAAATGACTGTTTCAGTTTTGGGGCAGAAAATGAAGGAATTTCTGTCTGGTGTGGATTCTCTTCCATATGACAATTGGTATCTCAAGAGCCAGTTGGAAGAACGGTATGGAAACTTTATCCATTTTGCAGAATGCCTTGAGCCCTTGATGACATTGTGACAATGGGGGAAAAACATCGCACATACCGAGGTCTTACTTCAAACAAACAAGTCAGGAGAGTGATGAAGAATCACTAAAAGGACAATCATTGAAACTGCTGCGAGGCTAATTAAATGTGACATTAAGTCTAATTCTCCATCTATTACAAATGAGTACCGAAGTGCTCAGACACGTGAGCTTGATTCTGACTTGGCATTCATTCCTGACACACAAGGACCCCGGACAAACAATGATTCCTAGGCTAAATATTTCAGAACTGAGCATAGCAGAAAAGACAAAGATTCTTATCAGAGAGCATCGTTTTCCTAATCATGTGCGCCGCAACATCGTCTTCAAAGAACTTCTGACATTATGCACGTTCTACATCATGGGAATGAACATCCAGGTCTATCTTCGGTCACGTTCTTGCCTGTGGTCGATGTGCACTCTGCGGGAAAATCCTGTATTTTGTGGACATTGGTGTTTATTTGCAATCTTGCAATTAAACACCATTTTCCACCTATAGTAACATTTGACCAGCCTCAGTATTGGAAGGATGGCTGAGATTGTCAATGATGCACCAAAGAACAGTCATCGGAAACTACTGTTCTTCTGTTGGGATGTTTCCACACGTTCATAAACATACTCAGGGAAATAGGGAATCTTATGGAGGACAAATGATTTAAAAACATACTGGAAAGTCTATGGAGAAAATGCTGTAGTGCACATGATGACCAGAAAATCTGTCCAAGGAGCATTGCGTGGTCATCTGCTAGTGGATACGATTACGGACCTTGACAGTCAAGTGATGGTTGTCATGTTTGGTGGAATATGCAATGACCCACTTCCATCCTTGTGCTATAGTATATTCGGTAAGAAAGTGCTTTCAGCTAAATCATGTGCAACACCTCCTACTGCTTCTCCCATTAGATTCCACTGCCTAAGAGTTTGCTACCAGATCATGGTCTGGATTGGTAGAGAAAAAGACATGTCTTGAATTGGGGTTGGATGCAGGAGAAAAATCAGTTGGTGCCAGTTATGTCAAAAATTAACGCAGCCCCTGATAAATCGCTACAGATGATCCACTGCAACTGCCCAACAGGTTGCAAAACGCCACGTTGCAGATTTAGAGGATATGGACTACCATGTGCTGCTGAGAATATGGCCTACCATGTACTGCTGCATGTGGAACAGTGAAGATTGAATTGGAATGACGAAAATTGGGCATATTGAATTCGCTGGCGACACACACACACACACACACACACACACACACACACACACACACACACACACACACACACACACACACACACACACACACACACACACACACACACACACACACACACACACACACACACACACACACACACACACACACACACACACACACACACACACACACACACACACACACACACACACACACACACACACACACACACACACACACACACACACACACACACACACACACACACACACACACACACACACACACACACACACACACACACACACACACACACACACACACACACACACACACACACACACACACACACACACACACACACACACACACACACACACACACACACACACACACACACACACACACACACACACACACACACACACACACACACACACACACACACACACACACACACACACACACACACACACACACACACACACACACACACACACACACACACACACACACACACACACACACACACACACACACACACACACACACACACACACACACACAGGTAGACAACGTAGCCCGTCTAGAATTGGCGCGATTTTGAATTTCTCCAGTATGTATTAACCCCATAGTATTCTAAGTAATCTTACTTGGTTGCTAAATTACCAGTCTAGTAGTCTGCTATGAACAGTTAATAACTGCTGACAATTTTTATGGTTTTAGCGGCCATCTTGGACCCCCTGTTCTTCTTCTTGCGTTCATCTTTCGCATGACAGTAATCTTATACTGTTTTCATTATTTGGTGCATGAAAGCTGAAGTGGTCATCAAACTGTCTCTGTCTCCTCTGATCTTCTCTTCAAAAGATACTTCAATAGGCCAGAAGCTTCTTCTAGCCTGTTCATATCGCTGGCAGTGCTGCAAGAGATGTTCTGCTGTTTCTTCTGCCTGCTGACACTCACAAAGTGCAGAATCTGTAATCTTGAGACGGCGAAGATGTGCATTGAGACGATTGTGACAAGTCCTCAATCTGAAGATACATGTCTGATCCTCCCTACTGAGGCTGTGTATTGCATCATTATGCTGCCTGCTGGTGGTTCTTGTGGCTTTAATGATATGCCTCAGTTCTTCAAAGTCAACCTCGCGGTTGAATTGTTCTTTATTTGACCCTTCCTTAGCCAGTTCATCAGCTTTGTCATTTCCTAATATGCCACAATGCGAGGGGATCCACTGTAAGTTGACATTGTTCTCCTTAGCCAGTTGCATAAGATTTTCATGAATTAAATCTGTACTTTCCTTCCCACTCTCCAGCGCCTGGAGCGCTGAAAGGGAGTCTGCCAGGAAGATAATATTTTAATTTATGGTTTTTCGTTGTATCAGCATTTGGCTAGCTAAGATCAGTGCCTGAATTTCTGCAGTGTAATTGCTACAGTGCTTCCCTGTTGGCAAGCATGAGTGTGTTATATCTCCACATGGAAACCGAATGTGAGCACCTGCCCCGTCATTCTTGACGGCCTGAATAGCTGATCCATCTGTATAAACATGTATCCACTCATCCTCAGAGTAGTTTTCTGCAATATGACTCAATGCAAGAACTTTGTTTGTCACCTCTGCTTGATCTCCCTTGCTTGCTTCGATCCCTGGAATCGAGGGCCAGATTGAAATTGTGTTTTCTATTTCAGAAGCATTTCACGGTTCCCTCTCAGAGATAGCAGTTATGTTTCTACAACTGAGGAAGATGTCCGACTCTCTGTTTCTTTCAATTTTTTTAAAGTTAATAAGAAATTATTCCCCTTGAGCCTTCCTCTAGACCTTTGGTGAGTCAGCATATGCATGGGATGGTGAGGCATCACTTTGAATTTCTCGTATTGAATCTCGGCCTTGATTTCTCGTCTCTGCTGGAGTGGCTGGATATTGGTATGTTCTTCCATCGCTGCTATTGGAGTGGTCTTCATAGACCCTGTTATGATACGAAGAGCCTGATTTTGTACCTTATCCAATGTCTGAAGGGTGCTTGTAGCAGCTGTCATCCATGACGATGAGCGGTATTCGATGATGGGCCTAACTGATCCAGAGTAAACCTGTTTCAGAATTTTCATGTTTGCTCCCAATTTTTTTCCATTGAGCTTCTGCATAACTGCCAGTCTTCGCTTGGCTATACCTTCAGCTTTTCTGATTTGCGCCTTCCATGTTAGTTTTTTGTCAAATATCAGACCAAGATAAGTTACTTCATCCTCAAAGTGCAGAACTGAATCACCAAATTTCAGACTTGTCTCGTGTTCCTTTTTAGTGGATAGTGTGAATAGAGTTGCGACTGTCTTCTCTTTGTTGATCTGGACAAACCATCTTGTAACCCAAGAATTGAGGTGATCAATTGCGAGTTGCATGCAGTAATTGGCTGTTGACACATACTCCTCGCTGCTCCACATCACAAGATCATCAGCATACAATGCAGCTCTGACTCCCATTGGAAGGTTCTTCACCAGGTCATTGATGAATATTGTGAAGATGGTGGGAGAGACTGCACCACCCTGAGGTACACCATGTCGTAGCAGGACTTTCTTGCTGCTCGTCCCATTCAGCTGTACTGATGCCTTTCGGTTGTGGAGATACTGGCATATCCAGCTGTACATTTTTCCAGAGATATCACTGGTCCTGAGCTTTTGGAGGAGTCCATGCTTCCATACTTTGTCAAATGCCTTCTGCAAATCAACCCACACAGTGATGGTATGCTTTTTTCTGTTGGAACGCCTCCTCAATAGACTGTGTCAGATACGTTGTTTGATCCTCAGTAGATCTACACTTTCTGAAGCCATTTTGTTCATCCGCTAAGAGATTGTTGCTTTCAAAATGTCGAAGAAGTCTTTGGTTGAGGATTCTTTCCATGGCTTTGACAGTGCAACTAGTCTAACTGATAGGTCGATATCTTACCGCTTTGGATTTATTCTTGCCTTTCTTCAGTACAGGGATCATGGTGGCCTCTCTCCAAAACTGGGGAACTTCTCCTTTGTACCAACTGTGGTTGAAAATCTCCAAAAGCTTTATGCTTTCCAATTATACCCAGATTCCTCAACATCTCATTGGTTATTCCATCTGGTTCAGGAGACTTTCTGTTTTTCAGAACTTTCAAGCTTTTCTCCAACTCGCTGATGGTCAGAAGCTCATCCATTCCTGCGGCATGTATTTGTGTCTCCGTTCCCCTTTGTAGACTTCATTACAGCATTTTACAACTAACTGGCACATCTAGATTGCTTACTTTCTGAAACATACAAACAAAATGTTCAGCAGCAGCCTCTCCTGTTTTGATTTCACAATCCTCTTCAAGCATTATGTTCAGTACTCTGGCGTTTTCATCGTTAAGCTGCTTCACAAGCCTCCAGAGTTTGTTCATATGTTTTCCAAGATTTAAGCTTGACGTTTTTCCTCTCCACGATTCTCTGGTGACTCTGATTTTGGCTTTCAGATATTTTGCCTTGGATTGTTGGAGTCTCACATGGTTGGCTTCTGTTGGGACATTCTCTGCAGTTTCCCTTGCGTTGGACATTTCTTCATGTAACTTTTGCAGAGACGTACTCCAGTACGGTATGTAGTTTTTCCTGGATTCCTTAGGAATGCATTTGCCAGCAGCAGAGAGTAAAGCAGAGTTAAGCTCTTTAACAACTGTATTGATATTTTGGTTTTTGACATCAATGTCTTTTACCAATCTGTCACTCTCTTTCTGATATCTGTGCCAGTCTGCTTTCTTATAGTTCCATCGAGGAGTCTGATTTCGGTCAATATCGACATCCATGTTAATGGTAATGAAAACAGGGTGGTGATCACTGCCTCCAAGTTGTTCCCCAACAATACACAACGATTCTTGATGTAGATTTTCTGTCATCTGCTTTATTCAAGAGAATCAGCTTCTGCTCATCCATCCAATTTTCAATGTCCTCACCCCTCCTATCAGTAGAATGATAGCCCCATAACTGAGAATGACTGTTGAGGTCACCAGCAACGATAGTTGAATCTGGAATTTTTCCGAGATTCAATGGTTGATTATTAGGGCAGTAATAGTTGACAACAGTGATAGGATGTTTCTCTGGAATTATCTTGATTGTGAGAATTTCAGGTCCTTCCATGTCTCTCTGAACTTCAATGGCGTTTAGGTTATTCCGGACCAGGGTTATGACTCCTCCTTTATGTCTTCCATCCCTGTCAGATCTGAAGCACTGAAATCCTCTTATATAGAATCTTCTGTTGGCATTTAGATAAGTTTCTTGGATACACGTGACATCTATGCCTTTCTCCTTGAGAATTTGGCTATGCTCCATTTTCTTGTTAGAAACTCCTTCAGCATTCCATTGCATGATAGTCAGCGGTTTGCTTACTTGTTCTTTAGGTTGGACAACCTTCTTCCTTTTTCTCCAAGGTCTACGAACTTTACCACCAGTAGCTTGGGTGGACCCCTTCGAGGCTGGGGACGGGGGGGGGGGGCGGTGATGCACATGCCTGGCGGGAATTACCATGGCGAGCACCATGACGGATATTCATAATATTAACTGTCATGAAAGATGAGTTGTTTAGTGCTATGGTTGGCCACTCGCTCAAAATACCTGGCTTGTAATCCTTATAAAGTGTTACACCCCTGCGTCCGACCCAAGATCAGAGATCTTAGATCTACTTTGAGGCCTAGCACTTGTAGCCGGGGTTGGGTGGGGGGGGGGGGCATGTTGAATTTCCTATATATCTTATAACACACATGGAATTTTACCCGGTTGTAATACCTGGTGATAATATGTTGCTAGGCTCCAAAACACGGTGTACAGATCAAAATCACTAGTCTAGTATGAATAGGTAACGACTTATGGCCATATTAGTGTTCTGGCGGCCATCTTGGATGCCATGTTGAATTTATCATATATTTAATAGCTCCATCGCATTCTACCTGGTCTTAATATGTTGCTAGGTAACATGAACCTGGCGGTAGACACCAAAATCGCCAATCTAGTATGAATAGTTAACGACTTATGGACATTTTATGGTTTTGGTGGCCATCTTGGACGCCATCTTGAGAATACTGACTTTCTGATGGTCAGATTGTGGTAGACTTTTAGTATGTTCTTTAGTACACCAAGCCCTAACATAAAATGTTGAAAACGCTTTCGGAGCAATTTTGGGGGTATGGTGGCTATTTTTCCTATATTGACCCTACTAAGATCAAAGAGTTGTGGAACTGGCTGTATCCTGCAATCCTGGAATTCGCGTTTTATGGCTGCCAGGCTAGCTGATTCCCACTGTTTCTATAGACGCCTGGCAGTCGTACATTGGAACCTGAAATGCGAGCGCCTGCTGCCGGTTCCCTGTGCGATTCGTGACCCCTGTTGTACTAGTATTACTACAAAGTAAAGCTTTAAATGCTTTATCCCTGTAGTATGCTATGTAAGAATCCCACACCTCTGCATAATGCCCCAGCCCTCTCTATTCAAACAGTTTGTATGGCCAGTGACTCATGCCAAGGCAATACATTCAAAACACGCCTGGATGTTAGATAAATGAAAGATGGCTTCTGCTTCTGCCGGTTAATGGCCACCATCAACATGTTGATTATTCTGTCATTTGGGTGCGCATAGCGTTAAGACAGGATTAAAAACTGGCTAAAGGCCGAGTGCCAATTTGGTTTCGTGACGACATTTGGGCCTTGAAGGCTTCCAGAGTCATGGCTGACACTATCCCAGGTGGCAGAGCATTCCACTCCCGGCTGGTACGAGGGAAGGATTCTTTCCTGTAGTCGTTCGGTAGCTCTTTTCGTGCATGTTGCGACTCATGCGTCTATGCGGAATAAGGCGTGCCTTTTGCTTATTGCTAGCGTATCATTGCCGATTTTGTAAAGTAGGGCTAGTCACACATCACTCCTCATTTCGAGGGATCTCTCCAGTGCAAGAGGTCCAGCATGTTGTCAACACAACCTATTTCGATGTCTGTTACTGACATATCTTGCTCCACGTCTGTACCATTTCCAGTCGGTTGATGTCTTTCTGAAGATATGGATCCCAGACTGGACTGGCATATTCGACAATCGGTCTTACTAGAGTTTTGTATGCATTTTCCTTTGCTTATGTTGCTCCAATGTTTAGGTTACGTCTTAGGAATTCAATGGTATGGTTGGGTTTGTTGCAGATGTTATATGCCAACCCAGGTATTTCATGCTCTGTAGTGATTTTAGTGTGTGACCATGTAGCGCAGTTATTTTTTCTCCCATAATGCCAGTTTGTCGAGGTAGTTTTGCAGTGAACTTGTGTCCGCTTGTGATGAGATTGTTAGGTATGCGATGGTGTCATCCGCGAACAGGCGGACAGTTGACTTGAGTCCTTCCGGCATGTCATTAATATAGAAGAGAAATACTCGGACCAAGGACTGATCCTCGGGGTACAAGGGATTCTACATTATGTAGTTAGACGTTTCACTATCTGCAACAACTGCTTGGGATCTGTCTGATAGGAAATTATAATCCATGTATTGACTTTTCCTCGAGCACCATGGTGAGCTAGTTTATGGGCAAGTAGGCTGTGCCTGACATTGTCAAATGCCTTGGAGAAGTCCATTAGCAGTACTTTGGGTGTTTGTTTTCCTACACTCATATTCTTTGTGATGTCATCTATGAACTCTACGAGTTGGGTGGCGCACGATCTTTTGCACCGGAATCCATGCTGTAGCGGATATTATATATTGTGATGATCAGCATGGTTCATTATATTTCCAGCAATCATCTTAAGAGCGTAAATTTTTCTGGAATCGTTTAAAACGTCACTGCTTAATCAATGGTCCGATTTCAATGAAACAGGTGGAACTCTCCTATGGTGGTCGGCTCCACAACTTCTATTCCAAATTTTTATTGGTTAATTTTTCTGATGACCATCTTAGACTATGCCAAATATGTCCAAGAAATCATTAAAAATATTACCGGTAGTCATAATTGCCTAGACATAATTTGTAGCTATAAAACTAATATTTCTATAACAAAGACATTTCTGTTTGCCAAGAAATAGTGAATTTACGCCAAAAATACTAATGACCTTTATATGTAGAACATGGCCTTTCTACTTCTGTTATATGTAGAATTATTTTTAATCATATGGCATCAATGCAGATAGACCAGCAGCTAAGCCCAAAGGACAGACGCCCCCCCCCCCACCACGTATAAGACCGACTGACCGACCCCATGGACCGGATCAGCCTACTGACCTGACAAGACAGACGGACTGATGTACTGCAGGACAATTGACTGACCGACTATCCAAGGGACCAAAATACGAACAGACGAATGGATGGACCGACGGATGGATTCCACCCGACCAAACGAATGAATGGTAGACCGAGCTACTGACCAACGGATGGACAGATCAACCAGATGGATAAAACAACTGACTGGATGGATGAACCAATGGACTGTACGAAAAGACCAGGCAGACTGGACAAATGATCGACTGACTGACCGACGGACCTGGCCTAGATTGACCTGGATCAAAGCTGAACAATCTGACTAGGGCGTTTCAAAACAGAACATATATATACTGAACCAAAAAGGTTTAGCAACACTGAGAATATTACTGTATAAATGTTATTTAACAAAAACAATAAATTGATTCAAATATATTATTTAATTGATAGGTCATTTTCCAATTTGAACAACAGTCTCTTGTTACTGTAATGCTAGCATCGCACCTTTAACACGGCATCATTCAACGGAAGGGTCAAATTTAAATAATGACACTGAGCTGTCAATACCAGTTGTGACCTCCGCGCGCATTAACCACCACCATACATCGCTTTCTCATGGTTCGAATTCAGCACCTGATGTCACAAAGAGGAATCGCGTCCCATTCCTGGAGCAGTTCAGCTTCCAGCTCCCACACGTTGTGAAGATATGGATGGTTCTCACGCACCATACGGCCAAGAATGTCCCACACATGTTCGATAGGAACCGGAACATTGTTGGCCTCAAGGAACTCACTGGTGACCCTAGCTGAATGAGGACGGGCGTTGTCTTGCTGGAACATAAAGTCTGCATGATGCTGCATAAAAGGGATGACAACAGGGGCGACAACTTCTTCACAGTAACGTTGAGCCGTTAAATTTCCGCGAATCACGATAAGATCTGTTTTGCCATTTTCATGGATTCCAGACCACACCATGACACTGCCACCACCGAATCTGTTGTGCTGAATGATGTTGGCTGCATCATACCGTTCTCCTAAATGTCACCAAACCCATTGCCTACCATCCGCCACATCCACACAAAACCTCGACTCATCACTGAACAAAACGTGGCTCCATTGTTGAGCACGCCATCGCTGATGAGTTCTTGCCCATGCAAACCGATTCTCGATGTGACACTCTGTAAGCGGAACAGCAACAAGTGGACGATGGGCATGCAGTCCAGCATCATGGAGTCTGTTTCGCACAGTTTGTGCATGCACTGTAGTGCCGGTAGCGGTGTGCAAATTACGGGACAGCCGGGGCGCAGTCTCAAACCTGTGACATCGTGATGACGTCACTAAGTAGCGGCCTTCTCGTGGTGTTGTTGCTCTCGGTCTGCAAGATCGTGGTCGGTCATTATCATGTCCAGTTTCCTGCTCATGTTGGCGGAGACGGGAAATGGTTGAGGCGTGAACATTAAAATGTCGAGCAACAGCGCGAATGCTCTGCCCAGCAGCGAGTCTTCCCATTGCTTCATGGCGCTGATTTTCGGGTAGCCCTGGGAGGCGACCCATGTTTGGTAGGGTACACTTTTAAGCGTTTTCTGTTAACGTTCGTTATCTGCTTTTGCAATATGGTGAATTTTTGCCTTCGCTACCCGCCAATGTTTGCCAGTACATGAAAAATGCATTTTCACATGCAGTGTGTGGCCAAGAAATGCAAGAAATGATTTGCATTTCTTCATGATCAGCGAGAAATTACATTGACGAAACATGCCTGCAAATTTGGTTATAAATGGACGCATAGTTTTAATACAACAAACCAAACTTCACTGTTGCGAAACGTTTTTGGCTCAGTATATATAATGTAGGAGGCCGACTGTTGTTAGACTGTTTTAATCGGTGGGAGTCACGGATTGCCGATCGGCGGCTACTGGAGGGAGGTCGGTTGTCAATACAGAGGAGACGGTTAGCTGCGATGTGTTTTATAATGTAGGGCCCACTCAACCCCCCAGTGACGCCGCCCCCCCCCCCATCCATTGTTCAGACCAACAAAATCCCCATATTAGAGAAACGCAACTGTATAGGTAAATATCTGCACGATTTTTCGATTAATCGCGATTATATAATTCAAAATGATCGTGGACGATTATAAAATGAAATAATCGTGTAATCACCATGTTGAAATTTTTTTCAAGACACTTACGCTTGTGAAACTGTGCGCCCGTTACCAATCATGGAAACAAACATCCGGCTATCAGCCGAATGTGTGAATAATTAAATAAACTAAATAAATAACTGATTTGTTTGTATTGACTCATGATTAGTTTTAGATGAATAAAGATTGTTCACTTGGTCGCTAGTTGTCATTGTTGTTGTAATGACACACGCTTATCCCGCGTTCCCCATCTCAGAGTTCTAAAACTGATACCACAGAAATTCAACGCATTTTCTCCTGTAAAAATTCTCACCGCCTATGTTTAATGTATACCTCAAAACATCACTGGCGAGGTGAAACTATTTGATTTGAGCGCCTAAATATTGCGTATCCTTTAATAAAGGTCGTTTATTACATCAAAATTAATCCACCATTTGATATGAAATGGCGTCGTGGAAAAAATGCAAATCACGTGATTCTCCTCCAATTGAAGAGTTTATTTTAGAGCGAGTACTCGGATATAAATATTCTGGAATCGGGGACTCGGAACTCGGGAATTTCTTTCTATTATCATTGCGCGATAGGAACTGAGTCATTCGTATCTCGCGAGATCTTCGATTCGAGATCGAGAAAAGTATCTCGTATGTATTGAGTAGGCATTGGCGTAATGATTTCCACCAGAATATGGTGGTAGAGAGAATTGAAACTTAAAAGGACACACGCGCTACTCTCCTCATACCAGACAATATTAATTCACATAAAACGAGATGATATAAAGCCTATAGTAGTCTGTATGACAAGTAGTTAACAGAAAAATAGTCCTGAATTCATCGTAAAATTCAAATCTGTCGCGCACAAAATGATGCCAAGAATTTGCTGACGTTGCGTGGATATTGATATAAAATGAACCACTGGGTGGATGAAGTCCATTTTAATGTCTGTATTAAGCTAGTGATACAGATGTTAAGATGATACCAAAATTGCTACAAAATTGATGCACATTTTCTCCCGTACTTGTTTGGTACATAAATTTGGTCTTAAAATATATTTATAACGAAGGTATTTAATCATGCCAAGACTGTTTTAAGCGCATTTTGACGACAAAAGTGTGGAATAAACTCTACTATATCTTGAACAATCGTGGCCTACTATTAGTATTAATCTAATAGGTGGTCGACACTTACAAATCCGAGGCTTGTATTGATTTCTAAAGGGGCCGGAAATGTAGCAGGGCAGAGATCGGTCTGAAGTAGACACACCCTGTGACACGATTGTTAGCTCACCTGGCCAGAATGACCAAGTGAGCTTATGCCATGGCGACCGTCCGTCGTCAGTCCGTCAACTTTTTCCTTTGTACGATGTCTTCTCAAGAACCACTAGACCGATATCAGTTATCTTTGGCAAGAAGTATCCTTAGGGCATAGGGATCCAAGTTTGTTCAAACGAAGCCGATCGGCCAATTTGGCCAGTGGCCAATTTGGATTTCGGACGATTTTAGGAAATGTCTTTAAAAATCTTCTCCGAAACCGCTTGGTGGATTGAAGCAAATCCCAGGAAATATGATCTAGGGCAAGAGCTGAACCAAGTTTGTTCAAGGGAACTTGATTGGCCAAATGGTTCAGTAGCCATTTTGGTTGACCTAGTTTTAGCGAAAACTAATTCTTGTAGAGATTCAAATTTGTTCAAGCGAAGCCGATCGACCAATTTGGCCGATTTTTTTTAAACGTCTAAAAATCTTCTCCGAAACCGCTTGGTGGATTGAAACAAACTCCATGAAATATGATCTAGGGCAAGAGCTGAACAAAGTTTGTTCAAGGGAACTTGATTGGTCCCATGGTTTGGCGGCCATCTCGATGGACCTAGTTTTAGCGAAAACGACTTCCCCAGAACCACTGACGGGATCTGGTCGAAATTTGGCAGATATGGTTAGGGAGTAAGGGCCATTAAACTTTGTTCAAGGGAAGTTGATCCGTCAAAAAACATGGCCGCCGTGGGCCAATCAAAACATAGTGCATTTGGTGGCCATATTGTTTTTTTTAGCTCACGTGGCCAGAATGGCCAAGTGAGCTTATGCCATGGCGACAGTCCGTCGTCTGTCCGGCATCCATCTGTTCGTCCACTTTTTTCTTTAAACGACTTCTTCTCAGGAACCACTGGACTGATTTCAGTTATATTTGGCAGGAAGGATCCTTAGGGCATAGGGATCCAAGTTTGTTCAAATGAAGTCGATTGGCCATTTTGGCCGGTGGCCATCTTGGATTTTGGCCAATTTTATGAAATCTCTGAAACCACTTGGTGGATTGAAGCAAACACCATGAAATATGATCTAGGGCAAGAACTGAACCAAGTTTGTTCAAGGGAACTTGATTGGTCAAATGGTCCGGCGGCCATTTTGGTTGACCTAGTTTTAGCGAAAACAACTCCGGAACCGCTCAAGGGATCAAAATTTGCCAGATATAATTAGGGATTAAGGGCCATTAAAGTTTGTTCAAGGGAAGTTGATCCATTAAAAAAACATGGCAGCAGTGGCCCAATCAAAATACAGCATGTTTGGCGGCCATATTGGATTTTTTTATTTGATGGCTTTTGAAGCCAAAATTTGTTTAGTACAGGGTTATGAGTATGCGGATTTCAACCATGCCATTTCTGAATATATCAGATAAACAGCTTGGCGGCATGTAGTAAAATTTGCATTTAGTACAGGTGGTCTTTATAGCATGTTTAACTGCATTCTAAAACCCTTGTAATCATTTGACAGAGTGACCAAACTCACTTAGCAGCCGTTGTTCACTAGTTCAAAATAATAATTTGACTGAAAGTCATTGCTGCCTTAGAATGCAACAACTTTCTGTCAAATAAATATCAAAATATTCAAAGTTATAGATGTCAGCACACGCAATACATATCTTAGATATTTAGCCAGCATAGGAAAACATTTAATCTTGTAATTTAAAACCACAACTCTAATTCCCAAGATTGAAATGAAATTAATACCCTGTGAGGTAGTGAGCTGATGAAGTGTACCATATTCACATACTGATTCTAAAAGATTTATTTAATTAATTCATCATTAACCCTTTAACACTCATATCAGCAAAAAGGGCTTCTGCAGTGATCTTGAGAAATGTTCATTTGCCGACTACAAGAAGACGTTTTTTGAAAATTTACCACTGGAAGACTGGCTCGATAACCGAGCCAGTCATTCCAGTAATAAATTTTCAAAAATAATCTTCTCTTGGTCTGCAAGTGGACATGTTCTTTGAGAAAATTTAAATTGTCTTGAATAAATTTGAGGGTTAAAGGGTTAGAGCCAATTAACTCTAGCAATAAATTTAGTTCAGTATTGCGTTATTCACAAGTTTTGTTGTATAGCATGTAGCATGGTGACGACCATTTTGAAAATAGTTTTGCTGACGATATCCGTTACTGTCGTGCAGCAACAGTTTTCAGCCTGACTATTCAACCCTTGTCACACCAATGTCTAAAGATTAATTGTTACAAAGCCATTATTAGAAAGGCTGCTGTACGGTTTGTAAACACCATTGCTGAAGACCATTGCTATCATAGACAGTGCTGTTGCTGTTATATAATTGACAGCAACAGCTTACACAACCCTTTAAATGCGGTAATAAGATTCGCTTCTTATCAATTTATTAGCTCACCTGGCCAAGTGAGCTTATGCCATGGCGACCGTCCGGCGTCCGTCCCTCCGTCCGTCAACTTTTTTCTTTAAACGACTTCTCAAGAACCACTGGGCCGATTTCAATTATATGTGGCAGGAAGTATCCTTAGGGCATAAGGATACAAGTTTGTTCAAACAAAGCCGATCGGCTAATTTGGCCGGTGACCATCTTGGATTTTGGCCGATTTTAGGAAATGGCTTTAAAAATCTTCTTCTCCGAAACCGCTTGGTGGATCGATTCAAAACTCACGAAATATCATGTAGGGCAAGAGCTGAACCAAGTTTGTTCGAAGGAACTTGAATGGCCAAATGGTTCGGCGGCCGTCTTGGATGACATAGTTTTCGTGAAAACGACTTATTCTGCAGAACTGCTGAACAGATCCGGCTGAAATTTTGGGGATATGATTATGGACTAAGGGCCATTTAAGTTTGTTCATGGGAAGTTGATCGGTAAAAAACCTGGCCGCCGTGGACCAATCAAATTTTTGCGTGTTTGGCAGCCATATTCAATTTGTTTTATTTGATGGATTTTTAAGCCAAAATTGGTTTTCTTAACTCTGCTTACTTGTCAGTCAGCTGTCGTATAGCGATGACCCCATCTGTCTTCTGTATGTCCGTCCATCCATCTGTCTGTCTGTCTCACCAACAATGGTGGCTCATTTTGTTATTTCTTGACGGATTGACACCAAACTTTGTCACAATGTTAATGTCGGCACCTAATATCTGTGTTGTGAAAATGAAACTGATAGGACATCAAATGTCAGAGTTACCACTCCTTAAATATTTGCAGTCTCACTTTCATGGGGCAAATATAGTTTTGTTTCCACCGTTCATTGATTTAGCACTATGTCAGATTTTATTGCCAAACTAGATATTAAATTCCAATTAACGGATTAACCTTTCCAATATTGCCAAAATATTTAAGATATGTATTATGTACTCTGACATCTATGCTCTTAAAAATATTTTGAAATGTATTTGATTGAAAGTTGTTGCTGCCTTAGACAGCAGTGAAAGTTGTTGCTGCCTAAGGCCTACCTCTGCTGCTAACTTGGTGATTCAGCCAGATGGGCATGTGTTAAATGGATTGTGTGGTGGTGGGGAATAACCTGCTATAAAGACCACCTACATGCACCGTGCAGACTTTATGTTCCAGCAAGACAATGCCCGTCCTCATTCAGCTAGGGTCACCAGTGATTTCCTTGAGGCTAACAATGTTCCGGTGTTGGACTGGCCACCGGACCTGTCTCCTATCGAACACGTGTGGGCCATTCTTGGCCGTATGGTGCGTGAGAACCATCCACATCTTCACAACGTGCGGGAGCTGGAAGCTGCACTGCTCCAGGAATGGGATGCGATTCCTCTTCGTGACATCAGGTGCTTAGTTTGAAGCATGAGAAAGCGATGTACAGCGGTGGTTAATGCGCGCAGAGGTCACAGCTCAGTGTCATTATTTAAATTGGACCCTTCCGTTGAATGATGCCGTGTTAAAGGCGCGATGCTAGCATTACAGTAACAAGAGACTGTTGTTCAAATTGGAAAATGACCTATCAATTAAATAATATATTTGAATCAATTTATTGTTTTTGTTAAATAACATTTATACAGTAATATTCTCAGTGTTGCTAAACCTTTTTGGTTCAGTATATATATGTTCTGTTTTGAAACACCCTAGTCAGATTGTTCAGCTTTGATCCACCCTATTTATAACTACTGACCGATTAACAGGATGACTGATTGGTGGATCAAACGACTGACCAACCGATGGACAGACTTGTGCCAGACTGACCAACCAGAAGACTGACTGACCAATGGACTGACAGGATGAATGGACTGACCGATGGGAGCGACACAACACAACAGCACGACTGACTGGACAGATCGACCGACTGGCTAACTGGAAAATTTACCGACCAAGTGACTGACCAACCGGACGAATGTGCCGACCAACAGGAATGACTGACCTATCACCCAGCCAGCCCAATCGACTGGACAGATTGACAAAACTGAGTGGACGACCGAACCTGAATGTGCGATTGGACCGACTGGACAAATGGGCTGACTGACCAACCCTCCAATGGATGGACAGACTGAATGGATGGCTCTGATCAACAGGATGGATCGATAGAACCAACTGACTGACCGATGGGATTGAGGGGAGCGGACCGGATGGATGGACCGCCCAACTGGACGGACTTGAATGACTGACTCACGGAAAGGGCAGAGCAGACAGACTGACGTGACCGACCAACCGATGGGATGGAATAGGATAGGACCAACAGCTGCGGTTGGACCATCTGTCCCAGTCGGTAGGCCAGTCTGTCTGCCGGTCCATCGCTTCCTAACAGTTTATGTGAAGTAGACGCAGGTTGGCAGCTTCCTAACAGCTTAATTGAAGGAGGCAGATTGGCAACTTCCTGACACTTTAAAGTTCTCATCTATTCTATTATGACTATTTGTTACTTTATGGACACTTAAACTAACTAGAAATGTAGCCACCATGCTGGTGTCATTATTTCAGACTCTATTGTCTTCGCAGGTGCGCAGTTGCTCGCATAAAACCATTCTCCTAATGCTAAAGCTAGTCATTCTTCTGCCCGCTTCCATGCTGAGAGCATAGTGCAAGTGCCTTACATAGTTCAATAGTAGTTGTATACTTCCTATGGTGCAAGTGACAACAAATATATGAATAACAAGTTTACTGAAAACGGTTGGTGCCTATAGTAGCGATAAATTTCTGTCAAATTGTCAATATAATAAACTGATAATACAATTGTCACTAGACAAAGATTTGATAACAATTTGGCTGAAAATCATTGACCAACAACTTTCAATCAAATTGTTCTCAAAATAATCAGCAGTGTAGTCAACATAGCAAGACTTGCTGACGATATTTTGCGCAACTTTTTGACACTCATTTCTGACTATGGCAGCAACAGCGTTGTCAAATTTTTCTCAGAAAATCAGCGGGCTTCCTGTTTTGCTAGGGAGCAAGTGCATACACAATTAGTTTATTACACAATTAGGCTTATATCGTATGCGTATTTCAGAGTGAAATATGATCACAAAAACGAGCAGTCCACCAGCACGTGCGTGACCGCCTCTGACATGCCTACCTGAGTAAGAAATGACTCAATAAAGTTGCTTGAAATATTTTCAGCAGATCTTGCAACATTGACTGGTTATTTTGCGATTATTCTGCTGATTATTTTGAGAACAATTTGATTAAAAGTTGTTTCATCAATGATTTTCAGCCAAATTGTTATCAAAACTTTGCCTTGTGACAATTGTATTATCAGCTGATTATTTTGACAACAATCTGACGGAAAGCTGGTTGCTATAGGCAGCAACATCATTCAGTAAATTTGGTATAGATATATTTGTTTTTATTTGCACTATATAAAACTAGTATTGTACTATGCTCTGCTTATTATGCGCTCACCTTGGAAGCCAGCAAAAGAATGACTAGCATTAGCATTACGAGAATGGTTTTATACAAACAATTGACCACCGGCAAAGACAATAGTGCCTGAAATAATGGCGGCCGCAAATATCTATCTAAAATGTTGGCTACAGTCCAAGTTAGTCAGTGTCCATAAAGTAACAAATAGTCCTATATTTAGCTAGGATATGTATCTTTTATGAATAGATGAGAACTTTAATAAAACAATTGAACCAATACTACAATACGGCAGCGACATATTAGGAATATAAGTGTGATATACTAGAAAATGTAAAGCTAAATTTCATTAGACACGTATTGAAAGCCAAGGTAACAGCTTATTTGCTAGCAAAGTGTGATTGTGACATTGCCCAAATGACCACACTACCCACTTCAACATGTCCCTAATGACTACAATGCCCACTTCAGCATGTCCATAATGACCACACTGCCCACTTTAACATGTCCATAATGACCACACTGCCCACTTCAGCATGTTCATATCTACTAGCGCCTAGGCTTGTGCAATTATTGCTTTGAGTGATCGCGATCGATTATTTCAGAATAATCGTGATTAATCGATCAATCAGCTTGGGTACTAATTACCAAGACATAATAACAAAGGTATATATGAATGACAAAAGATGCAATCATATTTAGAAATGCCCATTTCTAGGCCAAGAGAAGACAATTTTTGAAACTGTATCACTGGAATGCCTGGATCAGTACTCGAGCCAGTCATTCCAGGGATACATTTTCAGTCTTTTCTTGGCCTGCACATGGACATACATTCACTGCCCAAAATGACAATGTTCGGGAGCGATCGCATTAAATAGTAATTAAATTGCAGGTTTGAAATATTTTATGCAGTAGAAATTATTCATGATTATTCGATTATTTAATTTTTAATCATATAAATTAACGATTTAATCACGATTTTCGATCTAATCATGTAAGCCTACTGGGCATTCCCATTTAACATGATTGAAGAAGTGGGTGGCGTAAGCTGACACTAATAAAACAAAAGCAGATTTAGACATAAATGAATTTTATTAAACATCAGTATCTCAGATATATATATATATATATATATATATATATATATATATATATATATATATATATATATATATATATATTATATATATACGTTGCTGCTACTAGTATGTACTAGAATACCCCTACATGGTATTGCAGAGCGCATTGTATGAGGAGACTCAGTATCTTAGAACACATGAAAACCCTAAAGGAAGATACGTATTTTCACATATTAATATGAACTCGGCACTTGTTTACATTTCTATTATGCGTGAGTAAGAACTAGTATATTATTACTAAACTCTGTCTGTCGGGTGTGGCTGTCGATCGGTCAAGTTAGTAAGTCTGTCAAATTTTTGACATTTCTAACAAAGGTAACTAATTTGTATACAATATTTTATGTAAATTGCTCGGCACATTCCAGAAAGATGTAAGTAGATGACATCTACTAGTAGATGTTAATGACAGTTCTGATGGTCTGCAAGGAATAATTGTGAATACTGTGATTACAACATATATTCCATAGTTATCTTTAGCTACACTTCTTCTTTTCGTTCGCTGATCATACCGCCAGTCCTGTAAGTGACTATCGACATGATCATTTTCAGTGTGCTAGAAGCACTTTCAGTGTGTTAGAAGCACTTTCAGTGTGCTGGAAGCACTTTCAGTGTGTTAGAAGCACTTTCAGTGTGCTGGAAGCACTTTCAGTGTGTTAGAAGCACTTTCAGTGTGCTGGAAGCACTTTCAGTGTGTTAGAAGCACTTTCAGTGTGTTAGAAGCACTTTCAGTGTGTTAGAAGCACTTTCAGTGTGCTGGAAGCACTTTCAGTGTGTTAGAAGCACTTTCAGTGTGTTAGAAGCACTTTCAGTGTGTTAGAAGCACTTTCAGTGTGCTGGAAGCACTTTCAGTGTGTTAGAAGAACTTTCAGTGTGCTGGAAGCACTTTCAGTGTGTTAGAAGCACTTTCAGTGTGCTGGAAGCACTTTCAGTGTGCTAGAAGCATTTTCAGTGTGTTAGAAGCACTTTCAGTGTGCTGGAAGCACTTTCAGTGTGTTAGAAGCACTTTCAGTGTGCTGGAAGCACTTTCCGTATGTTAGAAGCACTTTCAGTATGTTAGAAGCACTTTCAGTGTGTTAGAAGCACTTTCAGTGTGTTAGAAGCACTTTCAGTGTGCTGGAAGCACTTTCAGTGTGTTAGAAGCACTTTCAGTGTGTTAGAAGAACTTTCAGTGTGCTGGAAGCACTTTCAGTGTGTTAGAAGCACTTTCAGTGTGCTGGAAGCACTTTCAGTGTGCTAGAAGCATTTTCAGTGTGTTAGAAGCACTTTCAGTGTGCTGGAAGCACTTTCAGTGTGTTAGAAGCACTTTCAGTGTGCTGGAAGCACTTTCCGTATGTTAGAAGCACTTTCAGTATGTTAGAAGCATTTTCAGGAGTCAGCAGTTTGGGATGATCAAGCACATAATTATTTTACGCACTGTTTTTTTCTGCATTTGAACTGGTACTGTCTGCATCATGCTAATTAATTTATAAAGAACTGATACAAACCAAGCAAGTTTTCTCTAAGTTTCTGTCCTAAGTAGTATAGCAGTGCTAAGTAGCAGTTATGTTGACATAATTTATTTCTCTGGAAACACCAAAATGTCATGCAGTCCTTATCTATGCCATCTATCTATATACTAGTAACCATGGCATATACTAGTAACCATAGACCACACTAGTAACCATGGCATATACTAGTAACCATGGCATATACTAGTAAGCAAGGCATATACTAGTAACCGTAGACCACACTAGTAACCATCGCGTATGCTAGTAACCATGACATATACTAGTAACCATGGAACACAATAATAACAATGGCATATACTAGTAATCAGGGCATAAACTAGTAACCATGGATTACAGTTGTAACTGACTAACAATGTTATTACTTACAATCAGGATCATTCAGACTGACTCGGTTCTTACAATCAGGATCATTCAGACTGACTCCGTGTTCTTACAATCAGGATCATTCAGACTGACTGTGTTCTTACAATCAGAATCATTCAGACTGACTTGTGTTCTTACAATCAGAATCATTCAGACTGACTTTGTGTTCTTACAATCAGAATCACTCAGACTGACTCTGTGTTCTTACAATCAGGATCATTCAGACTGATTCTGTGTACGTACAATCGGGATCATTCAGACTGATTCTGTGTACGTACAATCAGGATCACTCAGACTGACTCTGTGTTCTTACAATCAGGATCATTCACTGA
This sequence comes from Chaetoderma sp. LZ-2023a, assembly GCA_034401795.1. Lineage (NCBI taxonomy): Eukaryota > Metazoa > Mollusca > Caudofoveata > Chaetodermatida > Chaetodermatidae > Chaetoderma > Chaetoderma sp. LZ-2023a. Next base: position 81,114,281 of record CM067359.1, read on the forward strand.
TTCTGTGTACGTACAATCAGGATCATTCACTGTGGACAGTGTAAGTATCAATATCAATAAAACAATACATATGCCTCCAAATTGATTGTAATCTTATTGAGCTTTGACAAGCTTTCACACATAAACATGCTTTATCAAGACATAAAGGGATCAATGTGATGCCGGATCCGATGTGATTCAGGAGCTGACATGATGCCGGGTCTGACATGATTCAGGATCTGACGTGATTCATGATCTGATGTGATGTCGGATCTGTTGTGATTCAGGATCTGACATGATTCAGGACCTGACATGATTCAGGATCTGACGTGATTTAGGATCTGATGTGATTCAGGATCTGATGTGATTCAGGATCTGAGGATTCCAGATCTGATGTGATGCTGGATCTGTTGTGATTCAGGATCTGACATGATTCAGGATCTGACATTATTCCAGATCTGACGTGATGCTGGATCTGTTGTGATTCAGGATCTGACGTGATTCGGGATCTGATGTGATTCCAGATCTGACGTGATGCTGGATCTGTTGTGATTCAGGATCTGACATGATTCAGGATCTGACGTGATTCAGGATCTGACGTGATTCAGGATCTGACGTGATTCAGGATCTGACATGATTCAGGATCTGACGTGATTTAGGATCTGATGTGATTCAGAATCTGACAAGACTCAGGATCTGACATGATTCAGGATCTGATGTGATGTAGGACCTAATGTATGAAGTTTTGTCAAATCAAAATAAACTTATTGTTAAAAGGTATTAAGCCTGTAATATTGTTATTAATGATATCTAACTCATACCCGATATAAATTGAGCGTGAAACGATGCAGATCAGCTTCTCGTCCACTTAGACTGATTTCAATATCTATTTTAATCCTGTTAAATTTATCAATGTTTCTATAAACAATGTTACATAAATTGTACGCCCCTACATATTATATAATCAGCCAGAAGAAATGTCTTCATGATACACGCATGTATATAGTTACTCAGCAGATTTGAAGCTAAAATTGCGGATAGCGGTACATTTTATGATAAATATGCTCAGTAAGGACTCTCCTATAGGTAAATCATACTTAGTAAGGGCTCTCTTGTAAACAGTTTCAGAAGTGCAAGAAACTTCTTATTCATCTCTTAATTATGTATGTCTTACATATTATTTATGTTGTGTTATGGTTGGATCACCAATTATCATTATACAGGTGAGTTTTGCATGACGCATGGCCTAGGGGTATGCTGATTAAGGTGTGGCGCATGGCCTAGGCGCAGGCTGAAGACTAAGCCATCACAGATTCACTATTTACTCAGCAAGACCAGCCAAAACCTGCCTTTGTAATGGGCTCTAGAGAAATGGCCATGTGCAGGCCTAGGTAAGAACTCTTATTAAAGATTTACCACTGGACTCAATAACCGAGCCATTCATTCAGTGGTAAATCTTAAAAAAATAGTCTCTTGGTCTGAAAATGGATATTTTTTGTGAGAAAATTTATATTTCCATGACAAAATTTTGGCATTAAAGGGTTACTCAACAATATATATATATATCCAGACACGTTCCTTGTGTAAGCAACTAACATTTTAATGGTCAAGCGACTGGATGCTTGATGAATACCCATTTGAATGGCTAAAAAACTATTTTTAAAATATACCACTGGAATAACTGGCTGTCTTCTTTCGGCTTGCAAATGGACATTTCTCAAGACAAGATCTCCTTGCCCTCTCCATCTTCACAATTAAATGGTGTTGAACATCATTACGATCACCCTATCATGAATTTATTATATAAACTAATTGTTCAACTAACGTCTTATGATAACCAATGAAAACCAAGATAAAATACAAAACAACCAATCAGTAACAAGCTTTGACAGCGTAAAACAGACGATGTATTAAATATAATTAACAATAAGATTAATGAGTAAATAGACAATATAACCAATATATAGGCACTGTTATAGGAGGATATACATTCTATATAACGTAGACATGCCATACCTTTCACCGTATGTTAATGAAATCTAACTGTCTCAAGTTAAAAAACCCAGGAAAATGCTGTTGAATAGTTTGAATATTTTCAGACTAATTTGACTTGAAGCTGTTGTGAAATTAATTTAAAAATATCCAGCAGAATCTATGTTATATGGCAATAGTTCATGATTAGATTGACAGGATCAATGGACATTTCCAGAGAAATAACGTCATATTCAGCTAAGCGGCGTGTAGGACCGTCTTTAACTCTTAATAGTCTGACACGTTGTACAAATTATATGTCTCTACTATTTAATAAACATGCTGTTGAATATTTTGAAACTAATTTGACTGGATGCTGTTGTTTGGCTGCCATAGGCAGCAACAGCACCCAGAGAAATTAGTTTCAAAATATTCAACAGCTTAAGCTGTGTAGTTTTCTGGAAATTGATAGTCAGGGAGTTCAGCGATCAATCGATCACAACACGATTGAGGTGTGGGTGGAGCTTAGCTAGAGATGGGTGGGGCATAGCTAAAAATGGAAAGGATCACTTAAATGTTAGATCGAGACAATGTTACATTGAGAGACAGCAATTTCTCACCAGGAGACATATTTTAAAGTATCCTGAAACATTAAGATAAAAAAATATTAGAAAAAATATTTTATAAAATATGCCATTATTTGGGATTCTATTGTTCTCTGTGTTGTGCAATGCTCCATATAAAACCATTCCTGTAACGCTAATGATAGTCATTGCACTGCTGATCTCCAAGCTGAGTGGAGCTAGCTCAATAGTGCATAGTAAGAGACAATAATTCATTTCTAATTGTGTACATCCTATGATAGAGATGAAATGTGCTAGGAGATATGTTTATAACAATTTGACTGAAAATTGTTGCTGGCTATAGGAGCAATATCTTTCAAACAAATTGTTTGTGAAAACAAGAGGCCCAAGGGGCCTGTATCGCTCACCTGGACTTATTGGCCACTGACATATCCAAACAAAATGAGATGACTACCGGAACTAGATGATATTTCACGAGTTTTGAATCAATCCCCCCAAGCGGTTTCGGAGATTTTTAAAGACATTTTAAACTAGAGCCGACCTCCAGAGGATCCTTCTAACCAAATTTGGTTGAAATCTATCAAGAAACCAAGGTGCGTATTGAGACTTTTCGGTAAATTTAAAACAAAATCTAAGTTTTTTACCACAAAATTTTAAACATAAAAAATCTGAAGAGCAGTTCTAGAGCCTACCTTCATATGATTGTTCTAGCCAGATTTGATTGAAATCTTCAAAGAAACTGAGGAGTAGCGTTTTAAAGCAATTTGACAATTTCAGGCACATTTAAAATAGAATCTAAGTTTTTTACCCAAAAAATTGAACTATCAAAAATTTGAATAGAAGTTCTTGAGCCTATGTCGGTACGACCCTTCTAGCCAAATTTGGTTGAAATTTGTCAAGAAACTAAGAAGATGCATTTTGACACCTTTCGATAAACTTTAAACAAAATCTAAGATTTTACCCCAAAATTTGAAATATCAAAAACCTGAATAGATGTTCTAGAGCCTACCACCATAGGATCATTCTAGCCAAATTTGTTTGAAATCCGGCAACCCGTTAAGGAGATACATTTTAAAGCAAGTTGACGGACGACGGACGGTCGCCACGGCATAAGCTCACTTGGCCTTTCAGGCCAGGTGAGCTAAAAATCATCAGACAATGCAAGTGTCACTAACTAACATTTTGCTAGTAGCAATTTTCAGTCAAATTCTTATGAAAAAGCCTAGTACGTTTCAGTTATACAATACGAAGTACACAAATAGAATTGAATGACTGTAGTCTTACTATACGCTATCAAGGTAGATAGATCCTCTGAGCCACAAGGCCAACAGTACAATGACTAGCATTACAGGACAGGTTTTGTACTGAGCATTGCACAAAGAGAATAGAATCACAAAGAAAAGCGGCTACAAATATCAAACCAAGATGTCACTGAATTTTTCTACATATTTTCTAATATTATTGCTTCAGGAAAACTTTAAACTAGGACATTATGCAATGCCAATAAGTGTATTTGCACATAAAATTGTGTTCCTTTAAAGGTGGTGCCCAACTGACCAGCTGTCTTAACCAACTGCAATCACATGCTGCAATGATGGACCAACAAAAAATAGACACTGATTTGACCACACCGTCTTAAAACCGGGATAGACAACGGAAGCACCCATGATTAATGCATTTGAAATTAACATCTTTTTAAATGTTCAATAAAATCTTTCAAAATTGTATTTATAAGAATAAATTTTTTAAAATAAATAGAATTTAACATCAAAATTATACTGTTAGAATATAATACTAGACATTCAATGTAGTGTTCATTCATTAGGGGTAACATCAATCAATGTAATGTTCATTCATTAGGAGTACCATCTATCAATGTAGTGTTCCTTCATTAGGGGTAACATCAATCAATGTAAAGTTCATTCATTTGGGGTAGCATTCATCAATGTAGTTTTCATTCATTAGGGGTAACATCAATCAATGTAATGTTCATTCATTAGGATACCATACATACATGTAGTGTTCATTCATTACGGGTAACATCTATCAATGTAGTGTTCATTCATTAGCAGTAACATCTATCAATGTAGTGTTCATTCATTAGGGGTAACATCCATCAATATAGCATTCAATCATTAGGGACAACATTCATCAATGTAGTGTTCATTCATTAGGGATAACATTCATCAATGTAGTGTTCATCCATTAGGGGTAACATCAATCAATGTAGTGTTCATTCATTAGGGGTAACATCAATCAATGTAATGTTCATTCATTAGGGGTATCATTCATCAATGTAGTGTTCATTCACTAGGGGTTACATCTAACAATGTGGTGTTCATTCATTAGGGGTGACATTCATCAATGTAGTGTTCATTCATTAGGATACCATACATAAATGTAGTGTTCATTCACTAGGGGTAACATCTATCAATGTAGCATTCATTCATTAGGGGTAACATCCATCAATATAGCATTCAATCATTAGGGACAACATTCATCAATGTAGTGTTCATTCGGATAACATTAATCAATGTAGTGTTCATTCATTAGGGGTAACATCTATTAATGTAATGTTCATTCATTAGGGGTAACATCTATCAATGTAGCATTCATTCATTAGGGGTAACATCTATCAATGTAGCATTCATTCATTAGGGGTAATATCCATCAATATAGCATTCAATCATTAGGGACAACATTCATCAATGTAGTGTTCATTAGAGATAACATTCATCAATGTAGTGTTCATTCATTAGGGGTAACATCTGTCAATGTAGCATTCATTCATTAAGGGTAACATCCATCAATATAGCATTCAATAATTAGGGACAACATTCATCAATGTAGTGTTCATTCATCAGGGATAACATTCATCAATTTAGTGTTCATTCATTAATGGTAACATCAATCAATGTAGTGTTCATTCATTAGGGATAACATTCATCAATGTAGTATTCATTCATTAGGGATAACATTCATAAATGTAGTGTTCATTCATTAAGGGCAACATCAATCAATGTAGTGTTCATTCATTAGGGGTAACATACATCAATATAGCATTCATTGATTAGGGATAACATTCATCAATATAGCATTCCTTCATTAGGGATACCATACATCAATGTAGTGTTCATTCATTAGGGGTAACATCTATCAGTGTAGTGTTCATTCATTAGGGGTAACATCTATCAGTGTAGTGTTCATTTATTATGGGTAACATTACGCATTGTCATTGAAGGATAAACGTATACTAAAGATAGTACGATCTAATATCCAAAATGTATATTTTTCAGATTTTACACAATTCAATTTAATTCTGCAAAATGAAATTTGCTAAACTAAGCCATAGATTTTATATGCATATTTTCACCTATTACAGATCTTTTCTTCGAAAATAACTTAAGCACAGTCAAACCTCTCTATAGATGAAGACATCTCTATAGCGACCACTGGGCTTTAGGGCCAAAAGATAAAGACACCTGTCTATAGAGCCCACTTGGCTTTAAGGCCACAAGATGAAGACATCTCTCTATTGCAACAGCCTGGCTTTAGAGCCGCAAGATGAAGTTAACACAAAATATATTTCCGGACTACTTTATTATGCTCAGTATTACAAACAGGGTATGCTAACTAAGGGCCTTATTAGACAGGTTATGCTCCCTATGAAAATATTTCTTCACCCATTATTTATGTACATACATTTTTTCCTTTACATACATGACACAGCTTAATAGAGAGCAATGAAGGGGCATGAATTAGCCCTCAATGTCTATACTTTAGCCATCTACCTGTATATAAAAACTGTGATTTTACTAACTTGCAGTGCTAAATAAATGGGCCACATACAGAACTATTTACTAACTGTGCGCTAATTTACTCAGCATAACAGCCATATTTTCTGCATGGTATTGATGTAGTAGGAAAGTACCTGTCTAACCCTTTAATGGTCAAGAAAATACAAATGTGTCCATTTGCATGACAAGAGAAGACTTTATAAAAAAATTTAAAAATTTGCTCGACCTGCAAATCGACATTTATCAAGACCACTGCAGAAGCCATTTCATGACCAACTTGATGGTTAAATTACCATTTTAACCTCTGCAATCCAAGGTCTCACCTTCAAAGATAAGGTATCCAAGGTCTCAGCTTCAAAGATAAACTATCTGAGGTCGCAGCTTCAAAGATAAGCCATCCAAGGTCGCAGCTATAAGAATAAGCTTTCTGAGGTTGAAGCTTAACAAATAAGCTGTCTGAGGTTGCAGCTTCAAGGATAAGCTATCCGAGGTCGCAGCTTGAATGACAAGCTATCTGAAGTTGCTGCTTCAAGGATAAGCTTTCCGAGGTCACAGCTTCAAGGATAAGTTATCCGAGGTCACAGCGTTAAGGATAAGCTATCCGAGGTCGCAGCTTCAAGGACAAGCCTTGTGCAATCTGAGTCTCAGCTTCAAAGCTAAGCTATCAAATATTTGTAAACTTCATTCCCTCAAAGCTGTTACTAACTTAAACAGCAAAATTATACAAAGTACTATCAAGACTCAACATAATATTTTTTAACCCATAAACAGTTTGTTATATTTAATGTATAGTACTGAAACAATTAATTTTGGGGGTCAATCTAAAAATGAGTAATTATTAGAAAACAGAAAAAATAACTTCATGACACATTAAATACATTAATAAATACATCATGCATCTATCCCGTGATAATTACTATTGCCTGACTGACGTACATCAATAAATAAGTCAATACATAAGTATACATATATCGTGTTTATCAAATATTCCTGTTAAGACATATTACATATATAAACTATAAGGCTAAAATTCATTGCATGCATATCAGTATATAATATAATATATTGAATAAATAGTTGAACATTCGCTCTAACATGAAGCCAATGTTGTTTATGTAATAACTACACCAATACACAATGACAAGAAATAGAAGCAGCTAAATAGAAGTGAACAAATTATTCAAAAAATCATATTACTGTGTCTAGTACCTTATCGACCTATACTGGCAAAGTGGCTCAAGAGAGTCGCTTAACAAAAAGCTAGTCACAAGATCATCTATCGTCCTGAACCGCCATCCTTAAGGCTCCACTTAGGACATACTCACACGACTTGTGACTTGAAATAATAATACTAATAGCAACCATTTATAAAAAAACCATAATCAGACAACTCAAGAGAGTGTGACATCCAATCTGCATAATACACCCCACCCACTACTTCATAAGGCCTGAAACGGCAGACTTGCTCTCGATCACTCAGGGCTGCGGCTTTATCACCACAAATACTAGTAATGGTTCAAAAGACTGTGCAGATGCATATAAAACAAAAATACTTTATATAAATATTCAATACACAATTGTGATTAGTAGTGAATAAGTATTCCTATTATTGAGGTTTAACATACAAGATTACATGAGAGCTACATAAAGTTTAAAATCTAAACAGTAAGAAAATAGATATATATTCTGCACCCATAGCACAATATAACAACAATTATCCGCTATAAATGCTTTCTAAATTCAAATTTCTATACATTATATATAATGGCAAACATGTAGAGGCTGAGACATGACTGGTTATGGAAACGACATCCATACTATTAGTTACACCAGTTTTTTGGTGGGGGTACAGGCTGTTACCACACATCACACATTGTATTTTCCGAGTGCAGTGAGGGAAATACATTTTATATTTTCTTAGCGTAGCAAGGGAAATATATTTGTTTGCATGTGTCGTAACAGCCTGTAACCACACACACCCCACCATCACACACACAACCCCCCCCCCCCCCCACCATTCCCCGGCAAGACACGGGTGTAACAAATTTATTACCCCTCAGCCATCAGAGATTTTATCTTAACTTAAACATTGCCAATTTTCAACACTTTATGACGTCATTTTCAGAATGCATCAACACTTATGACATCATGGCCTTCGTCATTGGCTATTGTAATGTCATAATTAATATGCGCATTAAGACTAAAACATGATATTCGCACGCGAGATACCGTGTAGAATTGCCCTCGCATGAGGCAAATACCAGATCATACATCACTGATCTTAACCAATTATTTAACAGCATATGGTCACGTGACATTACTGAGGGGTAATAAATCTGCATATACAGTGAAAGGCTTGATGTACAAACCAAACTAGCAGCCATGCTGCCAAAATGTTTAATGCAAGTTCCAAAACGGCCCAATTGAGAAATCAGTTATCATGAACTAAAGCTTAATATCATTCCAAAGCGTCCAATATATGAACTGCTGGTCTGCGGATTCTAGAGATTCTCAGATGTGGTAAAGGTTATTATGATCAAAACAGCTTTATTATAAAAATGCCCACTAAAGGCTCCCTTCTAATGCTTAGGTGATGCTCGGCCTGTTGTTCTGTAAAGGCTCCATTATAGACAGGCTCAGATATATACCATGCTTATGACAAATCCAATGATAAAGCTGTTCTCACCAAGGACAAATCTATACCATGGTTGTGACCGAGGACAAACCTATACCATGACTGTGACCAAGGACAAACCTACACCGTAGTTGTGACCAAGGACAAACCTATACCATGGGTGTGAACAGTATGTGTGCGCGTGTGCATGTCAGGGGTGGGGATGGGTGGGGGGGGGGGAACTGTCATTGAAAGATTGTCATAAATATTTGAAAGGAGTTCTTTTCAGAGTACAGTCTAAATTTCTCTATGTCACTCAGTAGATTTGCATGAAATGCTGGAAAACAATTTGTTGTACAGCCATAAAATGTCATAGTAGCACTGACGTCAGACCCTTGAAATCGGAATCAAATCGAGGAATTACTTATGCTTCTCCAGATGTTCATCGATATTCTGAATAACTCCAGTATGTGAGTCAACATAGAGAATAGTTTTATCAGCAGCAGAAAGCTAGACGTGCAACCCGTTTAAATCTTCTACCAAAACAACCAAGGCGCCTGTTCTACGAACATGACCAGGTCACAAAACCAGCGCAAACAAGTCACTCTATCAACGCTTCCAGATCATTACCAGAACACCCGTGGATGTTATTTATCAGAACAACCAACCACTCCACCAAAACAACCATGGTTAAGTTTGGATGGCTAACCATAGTTAACTAGACACCAACCAAACTTAAAGTAGTAAGCAATCTAGTCAACTATAGTCGACTGAGTACCCGAGCTTGGTTCCATAAAATATGTGTAAATTTCAAAACGGCAGACACACGTGCCAAGAACAAATGCACATAAGTGTGAACATTTCACTAACTAACATAGATTTGATTATATTATACTTTCCTATTGTATGTCAATGTTCCCAAGATGCATTTCCTTCCAACTTTATCTGATATGGATGCTTTTTGATGTTTTAGTGGGCAACAATAACCCATTTTCGTAGGCCATCAAAACAGACAACAGAAGAGGTTAATTGAGACTGGTACACATTTCCAAATTTTCTGCATTAGTAATTCAATGGGGAATTGGGTCCCAACGAACTATAGTGAACTAAACAGCGTTTGCTTGGGAATAGCTACTACGCACGTTCAGTAAACCAACAAACTGACTCACCAGTCAAATTTGACCTATGTTACTTTATCAGTTCACAACCAGCCACTCTACCAAAACAACCAGCCACTACCAGAACAACCAATCACAACCAGCCACTCTACCAGAACAACCAATCACAACAAGCCACTCTACCAGAACAACCAATCACAACAAGCCACTCTACCAGAACAACCTCTCACAACCAGCCCCGCTACCAGAACAACCACTCACAACCAGCCACGCTACCAGAACAACCAATCACAACCAGCCACTCTATACCACAATAACCAATCACAACCACCCACCCTACCAAAACAAGCATGTTACTCTATCAGAACAACCAATCACAACCAGTCACTATACCAGAACAATCATGTTACTCTATCAGAACAACTAATCACAACCAGTCAGGCCACAGTACTAACACAATTAAGATTTTACCGACACAACCAGGACACTCTACCAGAATAAGGAGGCCACTCTACCAGAATAAGTAGGCCACTCTACCAGAAAAAGCTGGGCAATCTCGCAAACCAACCAAGGCTGTACCACCACAATAAATTCTGATCTAGCAGCATAGTCACGCCTCAACCAACAGAAGCAAGCCTCTACAAACACCACCAAACCCTAGCCTCTACCAGCAGTAATCACTTTCAACTCAGATAAACTTACTATATATTAAGATATAATATTAATACGAATAAAAACAATAATAACAAGAGGCCCAAGGACTTGTGATGCTCACCTGGAACTAGCATTTGAACCATTGTATTTAAATAGACATGATAGATAATTTTCGTAAAATCCATGAGCACCAAAAATATTACCAATCAGAAATTCTCATTTGATATGTTGAAGCATATCACCATAGGATCGGTCTACCCAAGTTTCGCTGAAATTAGGCTATTGGGTAAGGAGTAGCGTTTTAAATGGTTCTGGACAATTTTCATAAAATCTAAGATGGCTTCCCAAATAACAACCAATTAAAATTCTGAATAGAAGGCTTTACTGGCTACCAACTTAGGATTCGTCTAGGCAAATTTGGTTAAAATCTGCTAAGTGGTTTAGGAGATACGTTTTAAAGAATTTCTGGGTAATTTTTCAAAAATCCAAGAGGGAGACAAATAAGAGGCCCAAGGGGCCTGTATCGCTCACCTGGACCAAAAGCCATCTCAACTAGAATGGTCATTAACAATAAGTAAAAAATAAGTCTAATAAGTTGAGCAGACTTGTAACAAGAAAACAGAGGCCATGTTACTTTATGTATCAACTTATCTTAAATAAACTTTAATGGCACTTATTCATCAATATCGTATCACCAAAATTTTGGCCCAATCCATTCAGTGGTTCTGGAGTTTAAGTTGCTTTCATGAAAACCAGGTCATCGAAGATTCGCCCAATCATTTGGCAAATCAAGTTCCCTTGAACAAACTTGGTTCGGCTCGTGCCCTACATGATATTTTATGACTTTTGAATCAATCGCTCAGTTTTGGTGAAGATTTTTAGAAATCAGCCAAAATCCAAGATGACCACCGGACAAATTGGCTGATTGGCTTCGTTTTAACACACTTGAATCTCTACAACCTAAGGATGCTTCCTGCCATATATAATTTAAATCGGCCCAGCAGTTCTAGAAGACATTTTAAATTTCCCATTGCTTTAGTATGCAAGCTTTTGGCAGGAAAATGATTCAAGATGGCCACCAAACCGTTTATCCGACAGTTTCAAAAATTGAAAATTTGAGATCAGAATACTCAAAAACACATTAAACCAATTTCAGCCTCAAAAACCATCAAATAAAAAACCCAATATGGCCATCAAACACACTATATTTTGATTGGGCCACGGCGACCATGTTTTTTGACGGATCAACTTCCCTTGAACAAAGTGTAATGGCCCTTATTCCATAACCATATCTGCCAAATTTTGGCCCGATCCCTTCAGCGGTTCTGGAGAAGTCGTTTTCGCTAAAACTAGGTCAACCAAAATGGCCGCCGAACCATTTGACCAATCAAGCTCCCTTGAACAAACTTGGTCGAGCTCTTGCCCTAGATCATATTTCATGGGGTTTGCTTCAATCCACCAAGCAGTTTCGGAGATTTTTAAAGACATTTCCTAAAATCGGCCAAAATCCAAGATGGCCACCAGCCAAATTGGCCGATCGGCTCCGTTTGAACAAACTTGGATCCCTATGCCCTAAGGATACTTCCTGCCACATATAATTGAAATCGGCTCAGTGATTCTTGAGAAGTCGTTTAAAGAAAAAATTTGATGGCCGGACGGTCGCCAAGGCATAAGCTCACTTGCCATTCTGGCCAGGTGAGGTAAAAAGGGTGGCCAATAAAAATTCTTATTTGATATGTTTAAGCCTATTGCGATAAGGAGATTTCACCTACATTTCATCGGAATCGGGCCATTGAATAGCATTTTAAATGGTTCTGGAAAATCCCAAATGGTCGACAAAAAAATTGACATTAGCAAATTTCTGAATAGAAGCTCGAGCGTACCACCATAAGATCCTTTCTGACAATTTTTTGGTTAAGAAGATGCGCTTTGACGATTTCCCATAAATTTTTCATAAAATTAAGATTTTGACCCAAAAATTAGAAAACTCAAAGTTATGGAGTCTACTACGATAGTATCATTCTAACCAAATTTGGTTGAAATCCATCAAGCGGCTAAGCAGGAGATGCGCTTTGACAACTTCCGGTAAATTTGTGATAAAATCTAAGATTTTCAGACAATTACAATTCTGAATAGATGTTCTGGAGCCTACCACTATAGGATCCTTCACGCCAGTTTTGCTTGAAATCGGTCAAACTGTTTGAAACAAGTGATTTGAAGGACAAACGTTAGACAGACGGCTGCCACGGCATAAGCTCAATTGGCCTTTCACGGCGTGTGAGCTAATAATAATAATTCATTTGCTTATAATGTGAAACTTGCCAATACATGAGCAAATTGTAAAATTGTAAAATATTTTGAACACATATTGGCAATTCTAAATGACTGGCACTCGTACTGTTAGGAATAACACTGAACCCTTACTACCAGATTAGCATGACAATAGTTAACAGAACATTGCCCTCCCAGGATTGATGGGATAAACTGAGGTACCAGAACAGGATCACTGCAGGTATTTTCATGTAGTACAGATTCTCACGTCGTCATTATGGCACTAATACTGTTATACCTGCTTAACCCTTTAATGGTTAAAATTTGGTCACGAAAATTTAAATTTCTGCCTATTGCATGTCCATTTACAGGACAAGAGAATAGAATTTTTGAAAATTTGCCAATGGAATGATTGGCTCGGTTATAGAGCCAGTCATTTCAGTGGTAAATTTTCAAAGATTCTATTCTCTTGGCCTGTAAATGGACATTCACCAAAACCATAAGAGGCAGGTTTTGGGCGACATGACCAGTAATGGGTTAATGCAGAACAGACTCCAGGGTTGATGTTTTGTGCCTAATACAGGCATAAATGCTTAAACATTTTCTGCTAAAATTTGGTAAAGAAAATTTTAATATTTTCTTATTCGAATGTCCATTTACAGGCCAAGAGAACACAATTTTTGAACATTTATCCCTGGAATGACTGGCTGGGTTATCGAGCCAGTCATTCCACTTGTAAATTTTCAAAAATGCTATTCTCTTGGCCTGTAAATGGACATTCGATAAGACCATAGCAGATGCCGGTTTCATCCAGTATGGCCATTAAAGGGTTAAAAGACAATTTCTTTTCTGGGTGCCAAATGATGGTGGCTCTTTAAAACAAGTGTGGCAAAAGACACTGTCACCCCCCCCCCCCCCCCCCAACCTCTCTCCGTCTTTAAAACAAGAGTCCGAAAGACACTTCCTGCTCCTCCACCCCATGCCCTTCTGCTATAAATACCCCTGATCTCTGCATCCAAAACACATATCCTAGAGAAAGTTACATGTAGTTACGTGACCACCTGTTTAGCATGCTTATAATGTCGACTTCTTATGCACGACAGGGTGGCTACATAAAAATATCATAGAACAACCAATCAGAGTAATTACAGACATCTGTCAACCAATCAAAAGAATTAATACAATGCCTATTTAGATTTACTTTGTCCACCAATCATGACTTTTGTAACAAAGTTAACGATGGCATTTGCTGGTTGTTCCGGATCAATTTCTGCAAAGAGATGACAGCAGTTATCGGAGACACCGCCATGTTTGCGCGCCACGAATCCAAACACCCTATAAACAATCATAATAAATAATGAATAATCAAAGCGATCATCACAAGAGGCCCAAGGGCTCTTATGCTCACCTGGACTAATAGCATTTGAACCATTAGCATTTGAACAGATATAATACTTCAAATTTAGCAGTAACAAGACATAAAATACAAAATCGGAATTCAGAGAAACAATATTTAGTTGACAATTAATGATGAACCCTGATCACACAATCAGAATGAACCTTAGCTTCCATCCAGACAATAAAATAATACAATATGGCCACCAAACACAAAATTTGTATTGGCCCATGACAACCATATTTTATCAAGGATCAAGTTCTCTTGAACAAACTTTAATCACCATTAGTTATCGATAAAATTAAATCTAACGAGTTTAAGACTGATCCATACAGCAGCTGCTGAGAAGCCATTTTTGGGAACAAGATGGCTACTGGAAATAGAAGTTTGAAATAGGTCAAGGGGTTAATGAGGAGTAGCATTTTAAATGATTTCCAGCAATTTTTTGTAAAATTCAAAATAGGCGCCAAACAAATTGACCAGTTAAAATTGTGTATGCAAGCTCTTAACCATACTACACTAGGGTCCTTCCAGGCAAGTTTGCTTGAAATTGACCAAGCGTTTAATGAGCAGTAGGCTTTTAACTGATTTCCAGGAATTTTCAGAAAATTCATAGGTGCTTCCAGCCAAATTTGGCCAAAGCACAAATGAGAACATGCGATTTGCCAGGTGAGCTAATAAATAATGAATAATCAAAGCAATTGTAATAAACAATGAGTAATCAAAAGCAGTGTTATCTCGGATAATATACAGAAAACATAAATTCTAATCCGAGACATAGATAAATAAAATATATTTTTAACAAAAATGGTCAAGATGTAATGGAGTCTTATTAATTTAACAGCGGTTAACACAACGACATAACCTCTACATCCCAAAACAATACATGCGCATACAACACTAAACATTAACATGACCTCTACACTCCAAAACAATACATGAGCGTACAATACTAAACAGAAACATGAACTCTACACTCCAAAACAAGAGTCCCAAGGGCCTGTGACACTCACCTGGACCATTAACATTTGAACCATTTGCATTTAAATAGACATGATGGATAATTTTCGGAAAATCCAAAATGGTCACAAAAAAATAGACCCATCCAGATTCTCATTTGACATTTTGAAGCCTACCGTCATAGAATCGTTCGACCTCAGTTTTGTTGAAATCGGATTATTGATTATGGAGTACTATTTTTAAATGGTTCCAGATAATTTCCAGAAAATAAAAGATGCCCACCTAAACATTGACCTATCAAAATTCGGACCAGAATTTCTAGAGGCTACCACTATAGGATCCTTCCAACTAAATTTGGTTTAAATTGTCCAAATGAGGAACAGTCTTAAACGAATCCCATTTTGCGGAAAATCCAAGATGGTCAACCTAAAAAAATCAAGCAGTCAAAATTCTGTATACAAGTTGTGAAGTGTACCAGACTAGGGTGCGTCCAGCTGAGGCTGGTTGAAATCATCCAAACGGTTAATAGCCTTTTAAATGATTTCCAAAAAATTTCTAAAAATCCAAGATGGCCAATGGAAAAATTGACCAATAGGAATTCTGTATACATGTTCTGAATCTTACCAGGATAGGGTCCTTCCAGCCAAGTCTGATTGAAATTGTCCAAGCAGTTAATGAGGAGTAGCATTTTAAATGATTTCCAGCCATTGTGCGGATTATTTAAGATGGCACCGACCATACTGACCAATCAAACTTCTGTATACAGGCTCAGAAGCACACATCCCTAGGGTCCTTTCGGCCATATTTTCTTGAAATCGTTCAAGCGGTTAATGAGTAATAGCCTTTTAAGTGAGTTCCCAAAATTTTCAAAAAATCCAAGATGGCCATTGGAAAAATTGACTAATCTAAATTCTGTATATAAGTTCTGAAACCTACCAGCCTAGTATTCTTCCAGTCAAGTCTGGTTGAAACTGTCCAAGCAGTTAATGAATAGTGTTTTAAACTATTTCCCGCCATTTTCGAAAATTTCAAGATGGCCACCAAAAATATTGAGCCTTAAAAATTCTGTACATAAGTTCTGAAGCAGACCACTCTAGGGTCCTTCAAACTGAGTTTCCTTGAAATCGGCCAAGTGGATAATGAGGAGAAGACTTTTGACTGATTTTCAGAAAATCTAAGATGGCCACCAGAAAAATTGACCAATCAAGATTCTGTATACATGTTCTGAAACATCCCACCCTAGTATCCTTCCAACCAAGTCTGGCTGAAATTGCCCAGTAGTTAATGAGTAGCGTTTATCGGATTATTCAAGATGGCCATCAAAAGAATTGTTCAATCAAAATTCTGTACAGTTCTGATGCCTACTACTCTAGGGCCCTTCCCACTGAGTTTGATTGAAATCGGCCAACTGGTTAATGAGGAGTAGGCATTTATCTGATTTCCAGAAATTTTCAGAAAATCCAAGATGGTCACCGAAAAAATTTACCAATCAAAACTGTGTATACAGTTCTGAAACCTACCACCCTAGGATCCTCCCAGCCAAGTTTGATTAAAATCGGTAAAGCAGTTAATGAGTAGGATTTTAAAGAAAAAGTTGACAGACACATGGATGACCACAATGGCATGGGCTCACTTGGTCCGAAGGCCCAGGTGAGCTAACAATACATGCCCATACAATACTAACCAGAAACATGACATCTACACTCCAAAACAATACATGAGTGTACAATACTAAACATTAACATGACCTCTACACTCCAAAACAATACATGAGTGTACAATACTAAACATTAACATGACCTCTACACCCCAAAACAATACATGCACGCACAACACTAAACAGAAATATCTACACGCCAAAACAATACATGCACGCACAACACTAAACAGAAATATCTACACGCCAAAACAATACATGCACGCACAACACTAAACAGAAATATCTACACGCCAAAACAATACATGCACGCACAACACTAAACAGAAATATCTACACGCCAAAACAATACATGAAGGTTACAACACTAACCCCCACTTTTGACACCCCGCCCACCCTCAGTTTGACCCAAGATCAAAATAATTCCCTGTACTGTCATCTACTCATCATTATATTGAAAATGATATGCGACATGATATGCGACATGACCTCTACACTCCAAAACAATAAATTGCATGTTAGAAAAGTTTTGCTGGCTAACAATTTCAGATTTTTTTTAGCAGAGATGAGAATTATGGAAAGTGAAAGATATGGCAACAATAAGGCTTCTTAAAAAAATTGCAAAAGGTTTATTTATAGATGGGCTATGATTTGCTTAGGCTATAGCTTATATGTGACAAGACATCACAACAAGAGGCACTAATGGATCACTCGGTCGTCAAGGCACTAAGGGATCACTGGGTCGTCAAGGCACTAAGGGATCACTCAGTCTTCAAGGCACTAAGAGATCACTCGGTCATCAAGGCACTAAGGGATCACTCGGTCGTCAATGCACTAAGGGATCACTCGGTCATCAAGGCACTAAGGGATCACTCGGTCTTCAAGGCACTAAGGGATCACTCGGTCATCAAGGCACTAAGGGGTCACTTGGTCATCAGGGCACTAAGGGATCACTCGCTCGTCTAATACTTAAAGCTCTTGACCGTACACATGTTCTTAATTACCAACTTAATTTGTTTGATCAAACTGCTCACCTTGCATCGGCGGGTGCTCCAGCGATCTCGCCTTGTCTCTTCCACCTGTAAAATATCCTGCATAGATAAAGCATGTATATTGATAACATTGAGATGACACATGTATTCTCACAGCATTCTAACCACAAATGTTCTTAGACAACCGAACAAAACAAGTTACCAATCTAATTTCTGTGAAAAAGGTTTAGCGGTTTTATTAAAATTAGCCCAACGATACGTAGGCTTTTATTATATGATTTTCTCAGAAATTTTGAGAAAATCCAAGATGGCCACCAAACACGCAAAACTTTGATTGATCCATGGCGGCCATGTTTCTTTTATGATGCATCAACATTCCATGGACAAATTTTAAGGGGGGGGGGGGGGGGGGTGTGTGGTTAAAGCAATTTACCAATTTTTGCTTAAATATGTTGGAGTGCAAAAAAAAAAATGTGGAAAGCTGATATTTTTCATATTTCCTAAGACGAAAGGGGGCATAACTCCATTACAAATTTACGCATACGCCTGAAACTCGAATTTGGTCTGTAACTTCTCATAACAAAGCAATGTACCCATTCTCAAGGAATACCTTGAAGGATTGCGAAAAAAATTGCAAAAAACCAACTGCGACAGATGGATGGACAGATGGGCAGACAGAGGGAGTGCAAACCTATAGTTCTCCCCCCCCCCCCCCCCCCCCCTCATCCCGGTTTTACCGGTAGGGGACTAATAATTAATTAGATAACACCTACATTCATAAATTTTATATCCCAGAATTCCATTTTCACTTCTCCATCATTCATCATCAGAGTACTTTATCGCTTTTGGACAAATGTTGAAACTAAATGGAGAAAGAGAACTATTTCAAACTAAGTTTGACCAATGGCCACTGCCCTCAGATTGACTCAAGAGCAAATAAATTTATTGTACTGTAGTCTACTAACTACTAGCTTCAAAATGATATGTGACATGACCACATTTGCTAAAATTTATTTTCTGCCCACCATTTCCGCCACCCCTGCCCCTTGGGGTGATATCAAAATTCCAATGTGTCATGCACATCCCTGGCCGTATGTGTAATCATACAGAAAGTTTCAAGCTTCTATCTGAAATGGTCTAGGAGTTGCGTTACAATAGATTGGTGCCCACTTTTGACACCCCGCCCACCCTCAGTTTGACCCAAGATCAAAATAATTCCCTGTACTGTCATCTACTCATCATTATATTGAAAATGATATGCGACATGACAAGCGTTTGGAAAACTTTGATTTTTTACCCCACATTTCCCACCCCCAGGGCCATACCCCTGGGGTCATGACAAAATTTCAAAAGGGTCATGCAGATCCCTGGCCATATGTGCAATAATCCCCAAAGTTTCAAGTTTCTATTTGAAATGGTCTAGGAGGAGTTGCAATACAACAGATTGGTGCTCACTTTTGACCCCGCCCCCTACCCTCAGTTTGTGACCCAAGATCAATATAATTCCTTGTACTGTAGTCTACTCATCATTGAAAATAATATGCGACATGACAACCTTTGGAAAGATTTAATCTTTGACCCAACATTTCCCAACCCCCTGCCCCTGGAGTCATGCCAAAATTCCAAAAGTGTCATGCACATCCCTGTCCATATGTGCAATCATCCCTAAAGTTTCAAGTTTCTATCTGAAATGGCCTGGGAGGAGTTGCATTACAATCGATAATTACTGGCCAAAACTGCACTTGCAAAACACATTAAAAAAGTCCAAGTTCAAAACTGTGAAAAAAATAGTTAAAATGCCCCAAAATTAAATCTATTGTTATGTAGATCACATCCCTGTATAGTATAGATCACCTCTGTAAAGTTTCATTGAGATCAGATGAGCCAGTGTTGAAAAATAAGTTGATTAAAAAACCTTAACCAAAACTGCACTTGCAAAATACATGGAAAAAGTTCAAGTCCAAAACCATGAAAAAAATAGTTAAAATGCCCCAAAATTAAATCTATTGTTATGTAGATCACATCCCTGTATAACATAGATCACCTCTGTAAAGTGTCACTGGGATCGGATGAGCCAGTGTTGAAAAATAAGTTGATTCAAAAACCTTAACCATAACTGCACTTGCAAAATACATGAAAAAGGTCCAAGTCCAAAACCATGAAAAAAAGGTCAAAATGCCCCAAGATTAAATGTGTTGTTACGTAGATCACATCCCTGTATAGTATAGATCACGTCTGTAAACTTTCATTGAGTTTGGATGAGCCAGTGTTGAAAAATAAGTTGATTAAAAAGCCTTAACCAAAACTGCACAAATGACGGACAATGCTGCTGCCAACGCCGCCAACGCACCCGGAATTAGTGATCCCTATGTTTCGCTTTCTGGTTTGCAGGCGAGACAATAAGATGAAGAGATAATCCTCACCTTCTATCCTCTGGATCTATTCCACAGTATGTTACTGCGGCAACAGGATAATGGCGACGGAAGAATAATCTGAAAGACACAGAATTTAACATAACATTGATAAGCATTAGAGGACGTTGACATTAATGTTTGATCTTGTGATTGACCTTTGATTGTGACCTCAAGGTCATCACACTAAAAAGCAGTAGAGGTCACTGACATTAACGTTTGAGCTTGTGACCTCAATGTCATCACACTGATAATCAGTAGAGCTCACTGACATTAACCTTCAATCTTGTGACCTCAATGTCATCACACTGATAAGCATTAGAGGACATTGACATTAATGTTTGATTTTGTGATTGACCTTTGATCTTGTGACCTCAAAGTCATCACACTGATAAGCAGTAGACATCACATGACATTGACCTTTGATCTGGTGACCTCTATGTCATCACACTTATTTCTAACAGCAGTTACAAATGGGCCACCATATCCTGTGTGTTATGTTGAAGACTACTGTCATAGAATCATTCCAGCCACATTTCGTTGAAATTGGGCCTTGGATTAAGGAGTAACATTTTAAATGGCTTAAGAAATTTTTCAGAAAATGCAGGATAGCCACCAAAAATCAACGAATAAAAATTCTGAAGAGGTTCTAGAGGCTACTATTTGGCAAATTTCGTTAAAATCCGCCCAGTGGTTTAGGAGATACATTTTAAAGGATTTCTGGATAATTTTCAAAAAATCCAAGACGGGTGCCAATGAATGAGAGCTATCAGAAAATATTTATTTCTTCCTCAGCCCCATCAGACCAGCAATCCTTAGGAAGTGTCAAAGCGATCCGCTAAACAGTCAAGGAGGTATCGTCCGGAAACCAATTTTCAAGATGGCTGCTGCTGACTGGTGGCCATACTAGATTTTGGATTATCGTAAATTTTGATAAGTTTCTTCACCAGACATATTCCAATGACCATAGGAAGTGATCCAATAAATGAAATCCAGAAACCAACTTTCAAGATGGCAGCCCATGGCTGGCGGCCATCTTGGAGTTCGGATCATCGTCAATTTCGATAAGTTTCTTCTCCACACCTAGTCCAACCACCCTATGAAATTTCAAAGGGATCCGATAAACGGTAACGGAGTTATCATTTGGAAACCAATTTTCAAGATGGCCACCAGTGGCTGGCAGCCATCTTGGAGTTCGTATCATTGTCAATCTCAATAGGTTTCTTCCCCAGAGGTAGTCGAACCACCCTATGAAATTTCATAGCGATTCGATAAACGATAACGGAGTTATCATCTGGAAACCAAATTTCAAGGTGGCTGGTGGCCATCTTGGATTTCGGATCATTGTCATTTCGATAGGTTTCTTCCTTCCGCAGACTTAGTCCAACCAATCTATGAAGTTTCAAAGCGATCCGATAAACGGTAATGGAGTTATAATCCAGAAACCAATTTTCAAGATGGCTACCAGTGACTGGTGGCCATCTTGGATTTCCAATCGTTGTCAATTTCGATAGGTTTCTTCCCCAGTCCTGGTCCAACCACTCCATGACATTTCAATGCGATCCGACAAACGGTAACTGAGTTATCATCCAGAAACCAATTTTCAAGATGGCTGCTGGTGGCTGGCGGCCATCTTGGATTTTGGATCATCGTCGATTTTGACAGGTTTCTTCCCCAGGCCTAGTCCCACCACCCTATGAAGTCTCAATGCGATCCGACAAACAGTAATGGAGTTATCATCCGGAAACCAATTTCCAAGATGGCCACCAGTGGCTGGCGGCCATCTTGGATTTCGGATCATCGTCAATTTTGATAGGTTTCTTCCCCGGATGGACGGACGGCGTCATTACATAATACCCCACCAAATTTTTTGGCGGGGTATAATAAAAATTCTGTATACACGTTCTGAAGCCTATCCCCAAAGGGTCCTTTCAGCTAAATTAGCTCATTCAGTCATACAAAGTTCAAAATATTCAGTGGGCATCATATTGTGACCTTGGAAACCAGCAGCGTATTTTGAAATCATTTTGACCGAAATTTCCACCAGAAAGAGTGACTTTCAAATATAACGTTTTCAAAAGGATCAATAGTGAATTAGTAGAAGCGAGTTAATCTCTCTACATCAGCGCCTATAGAGAATATTATTCATACCGCTTACAAAACTATATTCAGGTGTGCTTTCGTTATATTCAGGTAGGCCTATGCCGTATATCTGCACACACAGTT
The DNA here is from genome assembly GCA_034401795.1 of Chaetoderma sp. LZ-2023a. Classification (NCBI taxonomy): domain Eukaryota; kingdom Metazoa; phylum Mollusca; class Caudofoveata; order Chaetodermatida; family Chaetodermatidae; genus Chaetoderma; species Chaetoderma sp. LZ-2023a. The sequence goes on from CM067359.1 coordinate 81,136,911, forward strand.
GACCCATGGCGGAGTGCGAAACACCAGCGACGTCACTAATTGGCTCCAAGTTAAGCGTTCCTAGATTTAGTAAATCCTTTTTCTCAAATAATCCTGATTCATTTCCATTTTTTAACGATGGTAGTTTATTTAATATTGTATGAAATTACCAATAAACATCATTTCTTATTTCCCTTTTCCATTCCTTTAACGTTGAAAAAGCAGAGGTCAAATAGCAAGGTTACAATGACTAGTGATCTTGCTGCTTTTTTATTGATGTAGATCACTTGGTCAGTTTCAATTGACCCTCTAAGTGATCTTTGATATTACAGCATTACTTTTCGGGAATATGTTAGCTTTGATAGAGTAGTTCGATTGTCCCTGGTTAAAGCTAAGAGATTTATTTTACTTTAGTTCATTAGTGCCTCCTGGTTGTTGATAGTTGGGTTCTGTCAGGTAGCAAATAGGCTAACAAAAGCCTCTAGTCTTTTCCTTGGAGGTTGGGGATCCGAGTCAGATCACAGATGGGAAATGGGAATTCCAAGGAAGCATTGGGCATGGGGCCGGATGCGAAATCATTGACATACTGGCCATTCCTATATCTTCACTTGAGGACCTTTCTCTTTCTCCTTCTTTTCACAACCATACACCAATGTTATCTTCAACTGACTAACTTCTTATTGATGACAGGATATTGGAGAAACACACAGTGACACATGTTGGAAGTGGGCCCAGACTTAGTTCCACTCATTGTATTCAACCTAATTAGTGTACACAAGATTGGTGTGGAAATAATGTCAAAACATGCACGCACGCACACTATGACACATGTACACAAACATGCACGTGCACGCACGCACACACACACACAAACATGCACGCAGCCCAGACAAATCACATACCGCTGAGAGACACACATAGAAGTTAAATCTATAAGCAAACTGACTGCACTTACTTTCTCTGGTTATCAGTTAATGTAATGCCCTGGGAAGACACTTTAAAATGGACGACGGTTGTTTTAGGTGGTGGATCCAAGTCAAAAGTCATTCGACACGCTTTAGCAATAGCCTGAGGACCCGTCAATGACTCCAGATCAATGGTATTTATAAACAGTACATTACACGCTGGAAGGTAAATAAAATAAATGAAATCATAGATTTCTTTTTTCACGAGTGAGTAGTTACTTAGCTCCCTAATACTCTTTGATATTTCTTAAATATTGACCTTGCTTTAATAAAACTCAGATTTAAACAGAAATTATCCCTAGTGGGAAGGTAGGCAAGTTGACAGTTCGGCGGATGTGCACCCCAACATCGCGCATGCACCGGCTGTCACTTCCTCGACTTGATAATTGGCTGATAATATGCAAAATAATAGCCTAAAGACCAAGCCTCAGTGGGGTGGAGAGGCCCGGGTTCGTATTAGGGAGGTAAGATCATGAAAAAAGAAATCCGTGATTTCGTTTATTTCACTTCATGAGTATATTTACCTCTCTAATACGGTTTGATATTGCCAGAATTCTTAAGTGAATTTGGCGGGAGGGAGGCGAGGTCAGAAGAGCAGCTCATCCCTGGAAGAGCAAGCCCTTTTGTGTATGAGTCACTAACATTTGAAGTTGCGCATAAAACACAACCACACAACGAAGGAGAAGCTATGACTTCAATGTCCTAAATGCTCTCTATGTACTAGAGCTTGAGTACTATAGGACAACGAAAACGATAGGCTTCAATTTCAGAAACTCTCAAATGAGAACCACATAAAACACGAACCATCACCGTATTAGATTATACAAAAAAACGTCACATGTGACGAGACAACACCAATACAGGAATGACCTTGAATGATGATACACCGTCTTTCCCACTGTAGAAGGATGGTGCAACACCAAGAAGTGGGTGTCTCCACTACTTAAAAGTAATGTATGCAATTAGTGAGCCTTATATACAATATTAAAATCTGTTATTTCTTCAAAATTGATAAGGCGAGAGGGTTGATTGTGTCACGGAGCTAATGGTCGGTAAAACTTGACTCACAGTGCCACTGGGATACCGACATAATGTCATCCACCGGCACTCCATTGAATAGGGCCATGGAATCCACTATGCCGCAGACACGTGGCCAGGTCAACTTGTTTACCTGTGGTGGCCTTCTAGCAGTACTGGATGCACTCCACAATCCACCTAGAAATGCTATCCTTGGATGCCCTGCCATGGGATTCAATATAAGATAACTGTAAAGAACTGGGGGTACATCCAGAATTCCCGAGGACATTGCCTATAGCAAATTAATGCGTGGACCAGACACCAGGCCTTTCAATTAGGATCATATCTGACCAGGGTATTTCATTGACTGGTTTTTAGTCATGAAATTTATCCTAGGTAGGAGCCTAAGGCCTTCCCCTGTAACCACAAAACGGTCTGACTAGGCTGAAAGGACGTGAATTTCGCTTCTCCGCCTGTCCAAGGCTGCATCAATTAGAAAAACTGTTTTAAGTGTCAACAATTTCATTGAAATGGCACTTAGTGGTTCAAAGGGTTTATCAGTTAATACCTGGAGCACGGGGGATAAACTCCACGATGGAATCGTTGGAGGATTCCTTTGTCTTAGATTACCCATGCATTTGATTAAAGTATTAAGACTACATATTTCATCACTTCCACTATTAGCCAAGCAAGGAATAACAGACATTAATGCTGATTTGTAACCAGCAATAGAGTTAGGCTGTAGGTATCATACAGGTGACAGAAGAAATCAGCTACTACCTGAATAGATGCATCCATTGGATTAATACATCCTTTTGAGCACCTTTCTGCAAATCTATTGATTTTATAATTATATGCTCTGGAGGTTGACTCCCCCCACCCCCCCCTTATAGCTTTTTGCCATAAAAATGGCTGCTTGCTCAGAAAAGCCCTCCTTAAATGCAGATTCCTTGACAACATCCACACTGTCAATTGGAACATTGACGGGTTGTTGTGAAGGGACTTGTCCTGCAAGATAATATTGTCCATCAGAGGCAGAGGAACCGGATTACAGACCAGAAGGTCCAGCAGATCTGTATATCATGATTGGTTTGGCCAATTTGGGGTAATCAGAAGCTCTTGACACTTCCTGTCTGATTTTCTGAAGAATTTTTGGAATCAGGATTGCTGTAGTGTATGCGTTTGCATACAATCCCTCCCAGCTGATAGCCAATGCATTTGTTGCGATAGCGCTCCGATCTGGAATCGGAGAGACGTATGTCGTCATCTTTGCACTCTTCTTCATTGCAAATAAATCTATGTTGGGTTTTCCGCAGTGGTTGAACAGATGATCCGTCACACATTGATTTAGTTGCCATTCTGCGGGAAGTATACTCATCCTTCGGCTCAATGAGTCTGCTAAGAGATTTACCCTTTGCGGAATATGAACTGCCTTCAGGGTGATCATATAATCCAGTCACCAGCCAAGCAGTTTCCATGTCATCATACAGAGACTGGGCAACCTTGTTCCGCCCTGGTGGTTTATGTAAGTCAATACTGTTGAGTTGTCTGATCGAACCAGAACTATCTTGCCCTGAACAGTCTCCAAGAAATGTTCCAAGGCTAAGACTACTGCTCGCATTTCCATTACATTGATGTGTTCTAGATTCCAAAGCCCTGATACCGTGGCTTCTTCCAGGCAAGATCTCCAACCCTCCATCGATACATCCATATACATCGTTACTTGAGGGTGGGGAGGGGACATCAGCCCCACCGCGAGATTCTCTTTGTTCATCCACCATTGAAGGTGATGAATAAGAGGTTCCAACACAGACACTTTTGAGTCTAGGGATCCTGTACTCTGGGTCCACTGTGTAATGAAAAATAATTGAATAGGCCGCCTGATTAGGGCCGCTTGAGGAATGACAGGTTCCAGAGAAACCATCACTCCACCCATTCGCAAGTAAACCCGTGCCAGGACACACACTGACTATTACTGAGATTAGTAGTTCTAGTCTCTCCTGAGATGGGTAAACACATCCTATTTCTAGATTCGAAGACCATGCCCAGTTAAACAAACTTCTAGGATGGTGTCAGCACTGATTTCTGAAAGTTGATTATCCAGCCTAGATCTGTCAGAATTTTCAAAACTATCTCCAGATTTGCTGATAAGACTTTCTTGATTGTGTTTTTTTAACAGCCAATCACCTATGTATGTGTTGACTGCTATGTGTCTCCTGCAGTGGAATGATGTGATAGCAAGGACCACTCTGGTGAAGACCTGAGGAGCAGTCGGGATTCCAAATGGAAGAACTTCGAACTCCCACTCGTGTCCCTGACATGCGAATCTCATGAACCGATGAAAACTCATCGCAATGGGAATATGGAAGTAAGCATCCTTCAAGTCTATAGACACTTTCCACATTCCCTTCTCCAACATCGCTAACTCTGTTCTTATTGTTTCCATTTTGAAAGTTGGAGTGTCTATGAATTTGTTTAGCTGTTTGAGGTTGATAATTGGTCTCCACCATCCAGTGTTTTTTGTCACTAGGAAAACAGTTGAATAGAAGCTCGGACATTTTTGTGCTGCTTGAATTGCTCCTTTTTGCACGAGTAATTTTATTTCTTCCTTGATGCACAACCGTTGATCTGGATCTCTTGGATCTTGAGTCCAGATCAGGACCAGAGACAGGTGTGGTGGTGGGTTTGAAATCCAGTCGGGATGGTATCCGACTAAAAGCCAACGCAAGATTAAGCGGTCCTGAGTTAACCGCTCCCACTTCTGCTTGTGCCTCCCACTGAAACACCTTGGTTGCGAGGTAGATCCAAGTTTGATAGCAAGAGTGGGACTGTCTCTGGTCGCGTTAGCGACACTGGAGTAGCTATGGTGGGGCAGGTTGGCTTGGAGAGACAATTTGTTTGAAATTTGTTGCTGTTTTAGACAGCAACAAATTTCTTCAAATCGTTTCAACAACACTCAAAAAATAAGTTATTAAAGTTTGTGGTGACACCTACTGGTTCTACCTCAAACATTAAAAGTTGTTGCTGCAATAAACAACAACAAAGCTGGCTTCAAAACACTCCTCGACTAATTCTTGTCATGTACATATAGCCATTTAATTTTAATAGGAAATATTTGGCAAATTTTCATGTATTTTCTTAACCCTTTGATTATAGAACCTTTTGTACAAAAACACTATGTAAAGAAATCACCTCCAGTCATGCTTGTTATTTTGGGCAGTTTGAATGAAAGCATTTACTGCAGAAATATCTTTCATAAAAATGGATTCAAAATTCTAGGCAGATTGTTATACGAAGTGTCATAAGGGATTAAGTATAGAAACGGTTCACTAATGATATCCATTGAAATAGCGCAAAACTATAGAAATAAGTAGCTCTTGACATATATAAATGCCAGCCATTTTATGTGTTATTTTGAAATATGTTAATTGTAAATATATACAATGTACCTTATGCAGCATTTTGATACATGAAGTAATTTTATTGTATACCCAGGCTTCATGAAATATTTTGTATGTGATGTAAGCGGCTGATTTTATTTTATTTCTTTGTATTAATGAAGTTTAAGGATTTTCGGTTAAAATAAATAAATAAATAAATAAATAATGGGAGTGAATGAATAAATAAATAATGGAAATGAATTATTGAATGAATGAATGAATGAAGGAAGGAATGCATGAAGGAATGCAATTTTAGTAGGAATAAGCCCTGACAGGTCTTTGTTGACATTATGTGGAAAGTTTCTATAAATGAACCACTTAGTCCTGAATGTCCAAAGAAATAGCCATGAAATTAAATATAGAAATTACAAGATCTGAATGTTTAAGGTGCTGGTAATTTGAAGATAGTTAAACTGTTGAGTTATTGCTGTCATCCACAACAATGGCTCTCCGAATAAACAATTTCAAAACAGGCAGACCTAGTTAATTACAGCTCAATAATAAAGCCTTCAAAATCATAAAGGACGATAAGTGTCAGATGTCAGAACCATCACTGGAGCTCTTGCATTAGTAGCAATTAATGCCTACTGTTGTTTGGTGTCAGCTATAGGTCTGGGCATAATCAGCTTGACATATGGGTGAGTTTAACACCTCTTTCAAACAAAGCTAAATCCCAGACATCACAGTTTGCCAACATAATGACTTACTTACCTGTCAAAACATGAAAATGTGGAAATATTACCAAAATTAAAATACTAACTGTTTAGAGAGTATGGAAAGGTTATCCAATCAAAACCCATTTTGAAATCAGTGCTGGACTTGATCATGAATGCATTAGCCCATGAAAATGAGAATTTGAAATGGAAGCGGTGGTCAGTTAGCTCGAACAAAACCGGATGACATTCTCAGAAATGCATCACTGTTTTGATTCAAGTTAACTTTCCGCCATTGCAACTTCTATATGTTTAAAATAAATTTCCAGTAATACATTCCTGCTTTCACTATTCAATCCAAAGGTGAGTGCAAGATTTTACTAAGAGCATAGCACTTTATAGACAAAATTTACCATTAAATCTAACACTTATTTAATAGATTCATGGAATAGCATTTAATAGATAAATTGATATAGAAATATATAGGAAAATTCATTGTTTATTTTCATGTAGATGCCTGTTCTTATAACTGAAAGTGATTTATACTGCTATTATAATTTAAGCAAGCTTTTGTGCTTTTTGGGCACAGCATTGCTGACAGTTATTGTTGCCCTAAGCAGGTAGCTTGAGGCACTATTGTTTTCACTACGAATATGATAAGTCAAAAGTTTATATAGCTTCAGGTGTGTTCATTTCTAAACTGTGCTACTGAATGCTGTTGCACTTTTATACAGCAACAGTTTCCAGTGGCGATGTTTTCAAAACACATGCCAGAAATTAAGAAAATTTATCAAATTTCTTTTTCACGAGTGAGATGACATACTTACCTCCCTAACACTCTTGATATACTAGTATATCGGCTCTAAGTTCAATAATATTCAGAATTATAAAAAGTTAGGTGCCCCTAATGGGCAGGTGGATGTACACAGTCATGCACATGTCAGACCCCACCTACTACGCATGCGCATACTGGTACTCCCGTTATTAAATATTGGCTGACATAGAAGCAACTATTCAAATAACCACAGGACCAGGCATCCGTGGGGTGGAGAGGCTGGGATCCTGTTAGGGAGGCAAGTATGTCATCCTTTGGCGGGAGGGAGGCAAGGTCCTGAAAACCAGCACACCCTCGAAGAGACTAGCTCTTTGAATTTTCAAGAAATTTAAAAACATCTGAAATTGTATCCGAAAACACAACCAGGATTAGAATTTTGCATCGGATAATCGACCGATGAAGAGAGATTGATCAAAAAGCAAATGCCCTCCACCCGCCCCCTCCCCCACCCCTACCTTTCAGAGGAAGGTTACGAAAAAATGCTGCTCTAAATGACTAGCACATTCTCTAATACTTGATGAAAAGTATTACTAGACATTGGAAAAAGAAGAATTGCTTCATTTAAAAAAAAGCTCTCTGAAAGAACCACAATTAAGAGACATTAACCATCACCATATTAAAAATAAAACATATGACACAATCACCAAGACAAAAAACTAAATGGTGACATATACTGACCTATGATGTCTTGGGCGCGGCACTCATCTCTTCCACCACTGGATGAAGAGAATTGTACCAACTAATAGTAGGGATACCCTACCAACAAATGTGATATTTGTAAATAGCAGAGGAAGAAACTAATTACAAATATATACCTCTACATTATTTATTTTCTGAGGACTGAAACGGCGAGCGGGTTAGAAGTGTTACGAAGGTAATGGTTGGTAAAACTTGATTCACAGTGCCACTGGGCTACTGACATAATGTCTTCAATAGAAACACCATTAAATAATGCCGTGGAAGTTACCACACCACGGACACTATGAGCCTTGGTTCTATCTACTTGAATTCCAGTGGCTGTCTTATGACAGAATTGAATGCATTCTACTATCCATCTGGAAATAGTGTCTCTTGACGTCCTACCATGGGGTTCAATATATGACAACCATAGGGAACATGGGTCCGTCCGCCAAACCTGAGTTCTTCTCCTGTACTTATTTAAAGCACGGACAGGACACCATGCTTTAGCACCAGGATCATATCTGGTTACGGCAGGTAAAATAATAGGTTGACCCGGATATTTTAAAGATTGATTCTTAGCCAAGAAATTCAATCTTGGTAGAAGCTTAAGGCCTTCACCTGTAACTATATAACGGTCAGGTTCAGCAGACAAGGCATGAATTTCACTCCTGCTTCTGGCTGTTGCTGCCGCAAATAAAAATACAGTTTTAAGTGTCAATAATTTTACAGCTATAGCACTAAGTGGTTCAAAAGGTTTATCACTCAAAACTTGAAGAACCAGAGACAGACTCCATGATGGTGTCAGTGGAGGATTTCTCGGTCTGAGATTGCCCATACCTTTAATAAGAGTATTTAAAACACTTATTTCATCACTTCCCCTCTTTGCCAAGAAAGGGATCAGTCATTAATGCTGATTTGTATCCAGCAATAGAATTAGGCTTAAGACTATAGGCATCATACAGGTGACAGAGAAAATCAGCTACTACCTGAATAGATGCTTCCATCGGATTGATACATCTCTTTGAGCACCATTCTGCAAATCTGTTGATTTTATAATTATATGCTCTGGAGGTTGACCCCCTTCTGTCTCTGGCCATGAAATTGGCTGCTTGCTCAGAAAAGCCCTCCTTAATCGCAGATTTTTTTAAAACATCCATGCAGTCAATTGAAACATTGACGGATTGTTGTGAAGGGTCTTGCCATGGAAGATAATATTGTCCATCAGAGGCAGAGGAACCGGATTGCAAACGAGAAGGTCCAGCAGATCCGTAAACCATGATCGGCTTGGCCAATTCGGGGCGATCAGAAGCACTTGGCATTCCTCCTGCTTGATCTTCCGAAGAATCTGTGGAATCAGGATTGTTGGAGGGTATGCATATGCATACATTCCCTTCCAACTGATAGCTAGTGCATCTATTGCAATAGCGCTTGGATCTGGAATCACAGAAACGTACGTCGTCATCTTCGCATTCTTCTTCATTGCGAACAAATCTATGTTGGGCTTTCCCCAATGATTGAACAGATGATCCGCCACACATTGATTTAGTTGCCATTCCGTAGGCAGAATGCTCATCCTTCGGCCCAATGAGTCTGCCAACAGATTCAGCCTTGCCGGAATATTAACTGCTTTCAAGGTGATCATATGATCCATGCACCAGCAAAGCAGCTTCCATGTCATCATACAGAGACTGGGCGACTTCGTTCCGCCCTGGCGGTTTATGTAACTGTAGAGTTGTCTGAACGTATCATCACAAATTTTCCCTCCACTTCTTTTAAGAAGTGTTCCAGGCCTAGAATGACAGCCCATAATTCTAGCATGTTGATATGTTCCTTTGACTGTTCCAGATTCCAAAGCCCTGATATAGTGGCTTCTTCCAGGCAAGCTCCCCATCCCTCCATCGATGCATCCGTAAACATTGTTACTTGAGGGTGGGGAGGGGTGAGCTTGACCCCCGCCAGGAGATTTCCTCTCTCCATCCACCAATGAAGGTGATGAATGAGAGGGTGCAACACTTGAATGAGCGAGTCCAGTGATCCTGAACTCTGCGTCCACTGAGTCATGAGAAACAATTGAATCAGCCGCCTGCGTAAGGCTGCCTGAGGAATGACTGGTTCCACTGAAACCATCAGACCTAACATTCTCAGATAGACTCGTGCTAGAATATAATGACTGTTGCAAACCAACTGAATGCATGAGAGGAGATTTTCCACTCTCTCCTGGGATGGGTAAACCAGATCGAAGAACATACCCAGGTACACAAACTGCTGGGATGGAGTTACCTCTGATTTCTGAAAGTTGATTATCCAGCCTAAATCTGTGTTTTCAAAACTATCTCCAGATTTGCTGTCAACCTTTCTGGGTTGTGTGCTTTCAGCAACCAGTTGTCTATGTAAGTGTGAACAGCTATATTTCTCCTGCGGAGGTATGCCGTGATAGCAAGTACCACTCGAGTGAAGATCCTTGGAGCCGTCGAGATGCCGAATGGAAGAACTTTGAATTCCCATTGACGTCCCTGAAAAGCAAATCTCAGGAACCGATGAAAACTCCTTGCAATTGGAATGTGGAAATAAGCATCCTTGAGATCTATTGATGTTGTCCACATCCCCTTCTCTAACCCCAACAACATTGATTTTATTGTTTCCATTTTGAAACTTGGTGTATCTATAAACTTGTTTAGAGGTTTGAGGTTGAGAATTGGTCTCCACCCCCCTGTGTTCTTTGTCACAAGAAACACGGTTGAATAGAAACCCGGACAATCTTGCACCAGTTGAATTACTTCTCATCTATGCACAACTGCTTGCCTGGATCTCTTGGAATTTGAGTCCAGACCGGTACCAGAGACAGATGGAATGGCAGACCGTTTACCCATTCTGGACTGTATCCGCGCGAAAGCCATTGCAAGACTAAGCAGCGCTGAATTAACCGCTCCCACTTCTGAATGTGGCAAGTTAAACGACCTCCCACTGGTGCACCTAGGGTTGACAGGGTGCCCATGAATTTGAAGTGCGCCCCGTCCTCAGTGACTGACCTAGTCAGACAGTCCAACACAAGGTTGATCCCATCCTGGATGGCTCATTGGAATCTCACGGGGCTAGGTTATTGCTGCACCAAGGCTGCTACTACCCCAGATAGCAGCTGAGACACATGAGACAGCGCACTAATCGCTGCTCGTGAGCTCTCCTCGGTGTCGCGCAAGGCGGCATTAGCCGAGCGCATGGCGCCCGAGCAAAACGCTCACTTGTCAGCATGGGAACCCGCGTATCTTCTCCCAGAGCGGCGCGGTCGTTCGTGCTCGGTCAGGGCGCTAGGCCATATCGAGCATACTGACTAGCAGTAACCCGACCGCCTAGCAACCTCGCGGGGGGGGGGGGGGGGGGGGGGGGGGGGCCTTTACAAGGCGACCTTTCGGTCTAATCGACTCCACTGCCGCAGAGAACATATCTAAGATATGTTCAGCATACAGCAGAGACAGATCGTGTTGGCCAACGGCTTTGCCTGTAACCATGCCCGAGGGTTACCGGCGGCAGTTTCGTCCACGAAGAGCTCTGGTCTGACAGCGAGGAGTCACGCGCACGCTTCAGACCAGTCTTCACCCGTGGCTACCTGCGAATTGCCGACGAGCAGCGGGCCCTCATCATCCTCAGTGGCATTTGCAGGTAGGGCCGAGGAGGAGGCTATAGACGAACCCGGCTGCCCAGGGAATGCATACAGGCCCGCGAGGGCTGGCATAACATTCTCCATAGGCTGACCGGGCATCAAGGTGTGCTCGTGTGGGGTATCATGCACACCAGCGTGGCCCGGATCGTCCATATGAGATTCCACGCTTAAGCCGAACAGTGCCATAGGTGCGAGGGGCCGCGCTCCCCATGAGAGGAGTGTAGACGCTCGCATCCATGTCTTCATGATCATCTTGTGGACCGAGCAGGTAGTCTTCATCATCTTCCTGGTCAGGAAAGTTTGACTCTGGGTTAGCAAGAAAAAATAACCCAGACTGACCAGGAGAATGCCCGAAAGCAGATGATGAGGGTACTCCGCAAATGATCATGGTCAGGCCCGCTGGTCGGGTCCTGCCTGATGCTGCTCGCGCCACTGGATCACCAGGCGATGCGAACATCAAGCCTGGGTCCAAGACGGCCACCCCTGGATCACTAAACACTTTGTCCGAGCTAGTAGGGCATGATCCAGGGACGGGGGCTACCTGCACTGAGGTCGATGCGCAGGAAGTTGAGACCCCTGTGCCCAGCAACATGCCGCGAAGCATGTCAGGCATCAGATCTTTCAAAGTCCTGGGTATCTCATCCATTAACTCAACCTTGAAGGCCTCGAGCTCACCCTTCTCAGAGGCCTTCTTCGCCTTCTTTCCCTCCTCAGCCATCAGCTTAGACTGAAAAGCAAAGAATTCAGAGGTTAGATCCCCCCCCCCCCCCCCCCCCACCCCCACTCTTTACAAATGACACATTTGTTAGACAGCCTACAAACTGAACAACGATGGCAAGGGTGGGGAAGAATCTAGCCTTCATGGGCTTAAAGCGTGATGGACATGACTTCTGAAAGGGAAGACATACGAAGACAATGAGTATTATAGTTTGCAAAACCTTGTTATTTGACTATTAGTACAAAACAAGAACAAACTCGAGAGAAGACACCCACTTTTATTACAGACAACCCTGACACGACAGCTGACTTCTCTTGTTAATAATAACCAATCACAACCAGGATCCCAAATTAAGAATGAGAGATAGAAAGATTATTGACTATCTAGATATCTCTCCACGTTCATAATAAAGGGTGATAAAAACATCAAAAAGATTTCTCTAAACTAAGATTATGACATCAAGGAAAGAGAAAAAACTGGTTAATTATGACATCAAACCTCAATGCAACAGCTCCTTCAAGGAGAGGGGACATCAGAAATGAATGCAAGAAATATCTAGAGACTAAAGACATTCATAACTCCCGAATAATATGATATTAAATTATATATATTCAAGAACCCATGCACACACAAGAGAGAATACAGTGCAATAACAAATGGCAGCAGAAATTTGTGAATATTTTCAAATAATTATGTGCCATAACTAATAAACTCCCTTAGCCTGAGCACAGGCAAAACCATCCTCTTGTGCAGGAGGATATGTCCATCCATCCGTCGAGACTCTTCTTTCTGTAGACCAGATGAGGGGGATGTGACAAAAGGAAGGAGATATTTCTTTTATTCATTTACTATATCTCCAACCCGTAGACATATCACAATGATAAGTAAAAAGAGATGTGAACAACCTTCGAGAGAAGAACAGGAACCCTTACTATCCATAAGTTGAACCTGTGAACACAAAGCACAAGTGATTAATAGCCCTAGGCGCTGGGAGAAATTTAACAAGGATTCCCCGCGCCTGAAAACGCGGCAATGCCAAAATCGGTAACATATAAAAGTTACACGTCTTAATTAATATATGGACCAATATCACCTTGACACTGACACTCCTCTGACACTCTTGCATCAGCCATTATGAATTAAAGATGATAATAGACAGTGAAAATTCTCAATAAAGAGCTTGGAAAGTTTTCCACAAGTTGACACTTAGCCAATATATTAGAAAACGGAAGTACCAGTATGCGCATGCGCAGTAGGTGGGGTCTGACATGTGCATGACTGTGTACATCCACCTGCCCATTAGGGGCACCTAACTTTTTATTATTCTGAATATTATTGAAGAGTGATAACGACGCAGTCAGTGACAAATAGACCAATTTGGTTTTAAAGCCTGACGCTTGGATGCGTTGTGTATCCAGAAGTCTGACGCCAACAGACAGGCACACGACAAACTGGCTCCTCTAATGGGCACCAATAGCACACAGGCCATCGAACAACTTCTGCTAGCGATCCAGAAACTAGTGGCATCAAGGAGATGACTGATGGACACCCGAAATGCCATCTATGATCAACCGTTATCATCAATTTTCTCTAACTCTGTTAATTTGTACCATTCAAATCTAAACTGTACCAATAATTCTCTGAACAAAGATGATGAAATTTACTTTGTCAATTTGTACCATTCAAATCTAAACTGCACCAATAATTGTCTGAACAAAGATAATGAAATTTACATCTCCTCTTTTGTCTTCAATCATTCAACAAACCCCCTCAACCAGGGAACCGTCAGTCTTCTGGACAAGGGTCTGGGCTTCAGCCCATCAGTCTCAGAACCACAAATGGGTAACCTGTACACCGACCTACAGGCTTTCTTTCGACGCATGCGCCTCAAACACTTCTTTACACCAAGCCCGCACCCAACCCACACACTCTTACAAAACCACACTGGCACACCGGTCACAGCACCGGCGCCAGTAATGCTAATGTTCCAGGATGTCATAATCAAAAAGTTTGCCGCCAAAAAAAACCACAATGCCGCCACCCACCATGGATGCACCATTCGAGGCCTTCTTTAAAGCAATTAGGTATGACTTCAGCAAGCATATCCACCGGCGCTCCCACAAGAGCAACCTAACCGATACCGAGCAAACCCCCTTAAACAACTTGCCACATAATCATACAATCGTGATCAAAAAAGCTGACAAAGGACAGGCAACCGTAGTACAGAAGAAATCTGACTACATAGCTGAAGCACACCGCCAGCTAGCTGACACCAGGTTCTATAGAAGGGTCGACACAGACTTGACACACAAACACACTAATCTAGTGGAAAAACGCCTGGACCAGCTGGTCAGACGGGGGGGGGGGGGGGGGGGGGGGAACAACAACCTCATTCCGAAACCACCGAAAACCGCCAGGTTTTACCTCCTACCAAAAGTCCACAAGGAGAAAACCAAGGAGGGCCTTATCCCAGGCAGACCAATCATCAGCGGGATAGGCTGCCCCACCGAGTTGATCAGCAGCTTTGTGGACGAACACATCAAAGTGCACCTCACAAAGATTGCATCCTATGCAAAGAGACACCACCGATTTTATCAACCAAGTTGAAAGCTTCGTAAAGACGTCACCAGGCACTCTACTGGTCACTATGGACATCACATCTCTATACACAAACATCCCAAACAATGAGGGACTCAGAGCAGTAGCAAAATTCTGCCAAAAACATGGGCTCCCCGGAGACCTCAGCGTCAGAGGCCTCCTAAATCTTCTAAAACTAGTTTTAGAATGTAACAACTTCGAGTTTGATGGCGAGCATTACCTCCAAGTAGGAGGAATCGCCATGGGCAGCAAAGCAGCATGCACCTTTGCCTGCATTTTTATGGCTGATCTGGAAACCAAACTCCTAGCTGGAGCCCCTTTCAAACCGTCCCTCTACATCAGGTACATAGATGATATCTTCATGGTTTGGGAACATGCCGGCCAAGCATTGGACTCCTTCGACACATATATGAATTCCTCTCACCATAGTATCAAATTCACTATGGAGTCTTCACGAGAACGGGTCTCCTTCCTGGACACCATGGCTATAAACATTGATGGCCAGCCGATCACCTTCGACCTTTACACAAAACCTACAGACACGCATGGATACCTTCACTATGAGTCAGAGCACCAATCCGTCTGCAAGGACTCGTCCCCATATGGACAGTTTCTGAGACTCAGATGGATCTGTACTCACCTAGAAGATTTCGACAGAAACAGCCTAGCCCTACTAGGCCATTTCGCAAACAGAGGGTATCCGCGCAAACAGAGGGTATCCGCACCCAATCCTTGACAAAGCCAGGCACAGAGCCCGTGCACAGAACAGAAACAACCTCCTTCACCCACCCACCAAAACTCACACATCCAAGAACACCTTCTCATCCAAACCAGTTTTCGTCTGCGATTTTAACCGCACAGGCATTTTCCTCAAAAATGCGATCAAGAAATACTGGCCTATCCTGGAAGCAAGCCACAAATGCAGGCTTGCCTTCCCAGAACCGCCACTATTTGGTTTCAGAAGAAATAAAACCATCAAGGGCACAATAGTCAGAGCCAAGCTACCGACGGCAGGCAGAACACTACCTCACAGAAACCCACTCACCGCTTGCACCACAAAAAACTGCAACATCTGCAACACAATGCAGAAGAACAGATTCTTCTCCAGCTCCCACACGGGGCTCTCCTACAGATCCAAAATCATCGGCAACTGTCAGACAAGGAATATAGTGTACCTACTGACATGCTCTATCTGTAAAAAACAGCATGTAGGAGAGACACTGCACACTTTCAAAATTTGCATCCAAGAGCACGTACGCTCTATCACCAACCTCTACGGACACGAGAGGTATGATACTCCAGTCTCACGGCATTTCAACAGACCCAGGCATTCTCGAATGGACATGCAATTCAGAATAATCCAGGTCCTCTCCCCGAGGACGTAGCATCCACTAAATGGAGAAGACAGAAGGAATGTCACTGGATCCACCAGCTCCACACAATGGAGCCGGCAGGCATCAACCAAGCAGGGTAGGGGTCACCGTCTTCCCTGGGCCGACATGCACACCATAAGCAAACAGACCCAGTACGTTGTTATCACTCTTCCTGAATATTATTGAACTTAGAGCAGATATACTAGTATATCAAGAGTGTTAGGGAGGTAAGTATGTTCACATGATGTGAAATATACACATTTCAAACCATATACATGAACTAATATGAATGTGTGTTAAATAATTTGCGAGCCATTTGTAAATGAATTTATTGTTCATACGTCAATTTTATTAACCCTTTCAATGCTACCGTCCCAGTATTTAAGTTTCAAAACAACCGTAGAGGTAAGCTGTTAGATATTTTGACACAAATTTTACCTGAACCTGTTGCTGCCATAGGCAGTAACAGTTTGCTGTCAAGTTGGTTTCAAAATATTCAAATATATTTCGCATACTATAAACGAATCTTCGTATTTGGTCCTTCTGGTTCAAAGGGTTAATGTGTATATATATATATATATAACTCTGGATGAATTTTAGATATTTACATGAAATGCATAATGTATTATACAAAATATATATTCAATAACATTTACAGAACTAATACTACTGCCGCTACTACTGCTACCACTATTACTGTTCCTACTACTGCTATTACTACTGCTGCTACTACTGCTATTGCTCCCACTACTACTGCTCCTACGACTACTACTCCTCCTACTACTACTGCTACCACTGCTCCTACTACTACTACTGCTGCTACTACTACTACTGCTCCTACTACTGCTACTACTAATGCTACTCCTGTTACTACTGCTACTACTACTACTACTACTACACCTACTGCTACTACTACAGCTGCTACTACTACTACTGCTGCTACTATTCATACTGCTGCTGTTACTATCCCTACTGCTACTACTGCTGTTGCTACTACTACTACTACTACTACTACTACTACTGCTGAGCCTCTTGCGTCCCTCGTCCTTTCCCTCCCCATTCTACTACTACCACTCAAAACCCTGCTGTCACTCCTCCGGCTGTCACTCCTCCTACTGCTGCTCATCTCACTTCTCTTCATGCTCTTCCTACTACTACTATATACCATTTAGATCACTGCTTTGATTCAAGTTAACTTTCCGCCATTGCAACCTCTATATGTTTAAAATAAATTTCCAGTAATACATTCCTGCTTTCATTATTCAATCCAAAGGTATCATCACGATCCAAATGAATATCCATCCACCATCTTTAGCCAAGCGAGTAGCCAATCCATTTACCATCCTAGCCAAGCGAGTCATTACTGAGCAATCCCCCCACCTGCTTATCATGAAATAGTTCTTTTAGAACCGGCCCTTCAGGCCTGATTTCCACAGCCAGATCCTCATACACCTCTGCCAGCACCACGCGCAACTTGATGTGCTGGTTGCTGCCGGGCAGGCTGCATTGGAGGAACCTGCTCCGCCACCTCCACCCCCCACCCAATCCCAACCCCTAACCCCGCCAACTGCTTGCCCTCGCTAGCGTGGCCGTGGCCTCCGCTATGAGGGTAGCTGGCCTCTGGCTCTGCCAATGCCACCTCGGGCCTGCTGTGGATGGTAAGCAGGGGGTGCAGCGTGAACACGCTCTACGCAGAACTTCAAACTGTTCTCATAGCGCCTCTGGTTATTCACCAGGGTCACCGTCTCTTGGAGGTGCTTGTCACCATCACCCCCAAAAAGACAAGGGCTGCCATAGGCGTCCAAAGTAGCCTATTGTCCAGGCCCTGTAATGGGCACAAATTGTCTAGAACAAAAGTGCGCCACGCCCGGAAACTCCTGGTGACCGATCTCATTATACAGTCCAGAGACAGGTTTAATCCATCCTGGATAGCTCCCTGGAGTGAGACAAGACTGATCTGCCATGATGCAGATGCTGCTACAACACCTGTAGCAGCTGGGATACATGCGAGAGGGCTGAGATGGCTGCTCTCGAAGCCTCCTCTGTATCATGCAGTGCAGTGTTGGCAATGCGCAGAGCAGCAGTGCACAAGGGTCCTGTGTCAGACGGAGACCCTGGTCGTGTATCTTCACCTACGGCTGCACGGTCATCCGCACAGGGCTTAGACACTACACCGAACCTCTGGAAATTCCCAGTAGAAATTTGACAGTGCCGTGCCACCTCACAGAGGAGCCTTTGCGAGTCATCCATTTGGTTTAATGGGCGCCTCTGCCAGTGAGAACATATCTACTATATGCTCTGCGTCGGCATTCCCATTAGCCATGGGCACTGGTCCCGATGGGTAGCCAACAGTTCCACCTCTAGTTCAGGCTTGACACCTACCAGCCATTGGCAGGCATCAAGCCAGTCCTCTTCGGTAGCCACATGCGATGCTAAATGAGCCTCGGGGCCCTCGTCGCCATCTAAAGCATTCCCAGATGGTACAGTGGATGGAGCTGTAGATACTCCTGGAAAGCCAGGCAAACCATATGGACCCATGAGGGCCAGCATGGCTTGCGCTGTGGCTACTCCAGGAGCTAGAGCCTAGGCATTATGGGGGGGGGGGAGAAATAGATGCATGACGACATGGTCCAGACCTTGCGTAGCGCACTTTTCGGAAAGCCGAGGAATGCGGTATGGCCGATCATCAGCTCCAATCCAGCCTACCCATTGAGCCATGAAATTTACTCCTGCATGGGCATGCGGGTGTCTGTCTCCATGGTCATCGGCTCAATGGGTGACCCCAACAGAATGTTCTCTTCCTCCTGGCCAGAAAGGTTAGACGCTGGGTTAGCAACGAACGCTAACCCATCCTGGCCAGGATAGGAGTCGAAAGAGTGGTTAGCTGCTCTATACTCGATGGGTGGGTACCCAAGGCCACTACTCTTAACCCCGGGTCTACGGACGAAGCAAGCCTCAAGCCACAACCAGCGGAGGTCACCTCTGGATCGTGATCGAAAGTAAATTCGATCCAGAGGCGTGAACATTCTGCACCAGAGCAAATGATGAAGACAACAAAGCACCTGGCCCCGGATGTCTGACACGAAGCATATCCGGTACCAGGTCCTTGATGGTCTTCCTCATTTCTCCCAATATTTCCACGCTTCTTACCAACACCATTATTAACCTCTCGTACTTTATCCAGTTTCTTTTGCTCGTCAGCAGCACAATCTTTGGCCTGTAATTCGACAAAATCCTTAAATTTGTCAGACCCCACACTGATTCCATACATCACACTAAGTGGGCCACAAGAAGTGGGCCACAGGTGCTGCACCTAGTGCAGTTGGGAGGGGGGGGGGGGCAAATTTTGGCTTTATAAACCGGTGACAGAGGGAACAGTCCATGATTTTCTGAAAGACATGAGACAAAGACAACTAGTTGTTAGTCATTAGTGAACTAAATGAATTAAAACGGGTAAGCAACTAGCTTAGTCTAACCTCATAGGAAGATGCTTGAGATCAAACAGCCGGGTCATAATGAACTGTTAATAAAAAAAACCTGGGCCGATTATGACATAATATCTCTTTACTCGTAATGATACCAAAGGGAGATAATCAGTATTTGAACTTCAGACAGGTGTGAACGAATTGTATTAAACACTAAAGATGATAATAAAACATAAGTGATGAACTTTGTAATAACCTATGCATAACCATCAGAGAAAACAGAATAAATTATAAAATTTATTTGGCAGACAATTTTTTGCAAAAGTTTCAAAAATATTAGTGCCAGTCTGTATAACTCTAAGATACCTGCACCTCTTAGCATAGGCATACCACCATCTTGAGTCAGGACCATCGCTCCCACTTGTTCTCTCCACCAGCAATCACCTAGGGACCAAGGAGGGGTTGGGGGGGGGGGGGGGTGGACAGAATGAATAAACCACTTCAATTGTTAGCTTCCCGAGTCACTCTGATTTAATTTCCTAAATAACACAAAACCGGGAGCCAGTAGAGAGGACTAACCACACATGTGCATACCATCTACAAGACAAGGTACCTCTGAACACAAAGACAAAGTGTCTGGTAGCATTTAGAACACTTATACAGACGCCTATCACGCCTAACGTTGAGTCCCAGAAACATATAACATTTCGGCACCATGCGAGAAAAGACTAAATTATACTAGAAGTCACATGATGGCTAGGTTCAGGAATGGCCTCGGGCATCTTTAGTTGTTCTGACATACTTGGGAAGGTATTCCAGCTCAACAAAAAATTCTATACTAATAGAATAATCAATTGACAAATACAAAAAGGCGTAGAGAAAAAATCAGGCGTGTTGCATAGGCAGCCAATAATCAAGAACGAGGAAGTGTCAGCCTGTGCAGGCGCGATGGTGGGTCGCACATCCGCCAAACTGTCAACCTACCTACCTGCCTACTAGGGCCAGTTTCTGTTTAAATCTGAGTTTTATTGTAGCAAGGTCAATATTTAGGAAATATCAGAGTATTAGGGAGGTAAGTATACTCATGAAGTGAAAGGGTCCATTAAACGCTGGAAGGTAAATAAGTGCATTCCCATAGGGAATAAACTAACATCAGACTTACAAATCATGGCAACGGACTGACAACAAACTAACTCTAAGAATTAATACTGGTAATACACTGGCGATAGACTGACTCAAAGTGGAATTAGATGAAAATGAATTGACAATAATTAATCTGGCAATAATGTCAGTCTAGTGACAGATATCATAATATTCTGACAGTCATATGGCTATAGGCTGGTACTTTCCTTGCGACTATGACTATAGGCTGGTACTTTCCTTGCGACTATGGCTTCTTCTTCTTCTTCTTCTTTTCGATCGCTGGTATCACACTTAGAGAGCCGTTCTCAAGATGAAATCTGTGGTTTTCTGCAGTTCTTCCACAGGCCCATACAGCTTTTCAAAAAAAGAGGTTGACAAAGGCCAGATCTCTTCTCTCAGCAGCTGATACATACTGCAACATTGAAGTATGTGCTCTGTGGTCTGTTCTGCTTCTCCACAAGGACAAGCGGGTGATGTCGTAAGGTGGAACCGTCTGTACATGTGTTGGTTTAGTCTGTTGTGTCCAGTTCTGAGACGAAAAATGGTCACTTGCTCTGGCCTCGAGAGATGTTGGTAGGCATCTTTTGATTGAGGTGTTCTATAGAGTGACTTGATGATAGTCTTCATCTCTGTATGGGTAACCATGTTTTCTGTCTGATTCTCTTCTGCACCCACCTTTGCCATCTTGTCTGCTTCCTCATTTCCTTGGACTCCACAGTGTGAGGGGATCCACTGCAGTGCTATCCGAAAGCATTTGATGGTTTGTAGTGCTTCTTCAAGTTGTGGCAGCTTACCTTTGGTGATAGCCTCAAGGACAGAGCGGGCATCAGATAAAAAGACAATCTGTGCAATAGGGTCTGCTGTTCTGCTGATGGTATTAGCTGCATGAACCAGTGCCTTGACTTCAGCTCTGTAGTTTGTGCAGTGTTTGCCTGTCGGTATTGCAGCTGACTCATGTTGTCCGTTTGGATACTGTATGTGCAGTCCGGCACCTCCGCTCCTAATTGCATCTTTGGCTGATCCTTCTGTGTAGATCCTTATCCATGTCTCCTGAGGGTACATTTCTTCCAGCATGGCTACGGTCAGGGCCTTCTTGCTCACATCACTGTGTTCATCTTTGGTTGTGAGATGAGGTACTGTGGTGCGAATAGCTATGCTCTCTAGTTTGTTTTCCCAGGGTGGAGGATCAAGGGTGTGGTTTGGGTCTTCTATTTGTGCTGGCAACATTTCTTGGTGTTTCCTTTGAAGTGCTTTTGTCTCTTTCACAAAACTTGATCTTTTAAGTCTTCCTGATGACAGCTGTGCTTGCCTGATCTTCATCAGGTGGTTGTTGAACGATTTGAACTTTGCAGCTTGGATCAGTGCTTTGCATTCCCTTCCTTTGCTAAGTGGGGGGGATACCTGCTGTCTGCTCCATTTTTTCCATTGGTGTTGATCTCATTCCACCAGTGATGATGCGCAGTGCCTGGTTTTGTACTCTGTCGAGGTTCTGTTGATGAGATTTAGCTGCCGTCATCCATGAGCTGGATCCATACTCAAGGTGTACGGCACCTAGGTAGATGGTCTTGAGGATCCTTTCATTGGCACCCCACTTTGTTCCTGCCAGCTTCCTCATGATGTTTAGCTTTCTTCCGCCTCTGCGTTCTGGATGTGCTCCTTCCATGTTAATCTTCTGTTATAGGTGACTCCCAGGTATGTCTGATGGTCCTCGTACTCGAGTGGAGTACCGCCCAGTGTCAGATTGCCAACCTTGGTTTTGGTGGACAGTGAGAATAGCATGGCTGATGATTTTTCTTTGTTGATGGTAATACACCAGCGATTGGCCCAAGCTGTAATTCTGTCCAAGGTGAGCTGCATTCTGTACGTGGCAGTCGTTGTGTACTCCTCGGTGCACCAGAGGACGAGGTCATCTGCATAGAGGGCTGCTTGGATCCCATTGGGCAGCTCTGTTACAATGTCATTAATGAAGAGTATGAACAGAGTTGGTGATAATACTCTGCCTTGTGGCACCCCTTGTCTCAGCAATACATTCTGTGCAGATTGTCCATCCACCAGCACCCTAGCTCTGCGATTGTGTAGGTATGACTTGGTCCATCGGAACATGTTGCCACCGATGCCTGTGCGCCGGAGCTTCACGAGGAGGCCATCCTTCCACACCTTGTCAAATGCCTTCTGCAGATCGATAAAGGCAGCTAGCATCACCTTCTTGGCTTGAAAAGTGTCCTCTATGACCTGTGCAAGATGTGTTGTTTGATCTGCTGTGCTCCTGTATCTTCTGAAGCCGGCCTGCTCTGAAACTAGTGTTCTCCGACTCCAGGTACCACTGCAACCGCTGGTTGATGATGCGCTCCATGGTCTTGCATATGCAGCTTGTAAGACTGATAGGACGGTAGCTCAGCACTTTCGTCTTGTTCATCCCTTTTTTCAGAATAGGAGTCATTCTGGCTTCTTTACAGCACTGAGGAACCTCTCCATTGGTCCAACTGAGATTAAAGATGTCTAGCAACTTGCGGCAAGATGCATTACCAAGGTGTTGGATCATTTTATTCTGGTCCGGGAGATTTCTTCTTCTTCAATTGGCGGACAGCCTTCTTCAGCTCTGCTAAACTAATGTCAACTTTCATTGCATCGTGAGTGTCGGTGTCTGTTCTTTCCTTTTGCTCTTTTCTAACCTCTTTTTGATGCATTCGTGGTATAGAAATGTTGCTTTCTTTTGCATATGCCTTCGCAAAGGCATCTGCAGCCATCTTTCCTGTCAGTGTTTGTCCATCTTCTTCAAGAGTAATCTTCTCTCCCCCGACACCCTCATCATTCAGTGCTTTAGTCAGTCTCCATAGCTTTGTGGTGTCTCTCTCTAAATTAAACCCTGCCGTCTTTTCCCTCCAGCTTCTTCTTTTGGCCTCCAGCTTGGTCTTTAGATACATGGCTTTAGTTTGTTGTAGCGTGAAGTGGTTTTCATGACAGGGATTACCCTCTGCATCTTCTCTGGCCTTGTCTAGTTTATCATGTGCCGCTTGCAGTTCTGCTGTCCAGTAGGGGCGGTAGTTTTTCCTGAACCCTCGAGGAATCGCTTCGTTGGCAGCCTTGAGGATACTTGAATTAAATTCCTTGACCACATTGTTAATGTTTCTCCCTTCTACTGCTATATTTTGGGTAAGCTCATTGGAACGAATGCCGAACAGACTCCAATTTGCCTTTTTGTAGTTCCACCTTGGATGTTGAGGTGAACTTGTCGAAATACTTCCAGAAAGAGAGAGGAGGACTGGGCGGTGGTCGCTTCCTCCTAACTGCGATCCGACCACTCTACTGAGGTTTCTGTGAATATCTTCTGTACAAAATGCCAAGTCCTGCGTTGTTGTCGAGTGCCACTGGCGCGAGTAGAAGGTAGGCTGATCTGTTGGATCGTTGACAAGTAAAAGGTGCTTTTCATCTTGCCATGCTTCAATGTCTTCTCCTCGCTTATCAAGTGTTCTGTATCCCCAGCTCTGGGACTGGCCATTAAAGTCTCCCGCAATGAGGAAGTGGCAGTCCGGGACCTGGATTGTGTCAAGTGAGAGATTCTTATCATTAGGGCAGTAATAATTGACAATGTCAATCACAGAGTTGCTGGTTGTTACCTTGATCTTGATATATTCTGCCTCTTCCATAAAGGTTTTGATCCGGCTGGCGTTCATGCTGTTTCGGACCAAGGTGATCACCCCGCCTTTCTTTCTTCTTCGATCACACCGGAAAATCTGGTAACCTCTGATCTTAAATGGTTTTCCTTCTTGCAGGTGTGTCTCTTGGATGCAGCAGATATCTATGTTGTTTTCGTACAGGAACTGTTCGAGCTCTGATTTCTTGTTGGTAACCCCTTCTGCATTCCAGTGCATGATGTTGATACTGGGGTTCTCTTTGGGTTTGGTCTTCTCTTTCGGTTGGCCAGTAGCTCTCCATCCTCGTCCCCTGGCTCTACAAGACGAGTTGAGGGGACCTCCAGTAGCTGAGGGTGGGCTCCTTCGAGGCGTGGAGCCCGGCGCTGCACCTGCCTGGCGGATCCTCACAGGGCGAGCACCATTTCGGTTGATTCGATCTCCAAGTGTTATTTCATTAGCATTGTGCATAATGCTCTGGTTAGCCCCTCCAAATGTCTGGATTTACACCCAGTGGGTTACACCCCTGCGCCACGTTGAGGCCGAGCATATAGTCTTAAACAGGGGTGCGACTATGGCTATAGGCTGGTATTTTCCTTGCGACTATGGTTATAGACTGACAACAGATAGTTGAATTATTATCTAGTCTGACAACAATGTGACAACAAAACTTTGCTGTTTAGCTCACCTGCTATGGAAAAATATTAACATCATACCTGGATAGAGACTTGCTAGAAGGGACTTTATTTTAAAGAATACGTTTGATAATGAGCCATTCCAGTTTTAGCTATGCCCCGCCCATCTCTAGCTAAGCTCCACCCATACCTTACTCATGTTGGGATTGATCAATACCTGATACTCAGTTTCCAAAACACTACACACATAAGCTGTTGACTAATTTGAAACTAATTTGACTGGGTGCTGTTGCTTCCATAGAATGTTTATTAACTAGTAGACACACAATTCGTACGTGTTGGACTGTTAAGCGTTTAAGACACACTAAATTGAGTCATTCAAGCTGTAATTGATTATGACATCATCCTACACATCACATAGTTGATTATGATGTCAGATGATGGATGGATAACCTGGAAAGGTCCATTGACTGGCAAGAAAGGATCATGTTTTTGTCCAAAATACATCTAACAATAGACCAGCAAGCGGTGACATGACAAAATAAGTCTAACAATAGACCGGCAAGTGGTGACATGACGTCTGACAATAGACCGGCAAGCGGTGACATGACAAAATAAGTCTAACAATAGACCGGCAAGCGGTGACATGACAAAATAAGTCTAACAATAGACCGGCAAGCATGTGACATGACAAAATAAGTCTAACAATAGACTGGCAAGCGGTGACATGACAAAATAAGTCTAACAATAGATTGGCAAGAGGTGACATGACAAAATTAGTCTAACAATAGATTGGCAAGAGGTGACATGACAAAATTAGTCTAACAATAGACTGGCAAGAGGTGACATGACAAAATTACTCTAACAATAGACTGGCAAAAGGTGACAAAATAAGCCTAACAATAGTGCAGGTCATTATCTAATGAAGAGGTAACAGTTCATTATGGAAACATTGTGTTAGGAAGAGGTAAGAGTTCCTTATGGACTCATTGTGTTAGGAAGAGGTAACAGTTTATAATGGAAAGATTGTGTTAGGAAGGGGTAACAGTTTATTATGGAAAGATTGTGTTAGGAAGGGGTAACAGTTTATTATGGAAAGATTGTGTTAGGAAGAGGTAACAGTTTATTATGGAAAGATTGTTAGGAAGAGGTAACAGTTTATTATGGAAAGATTGTGTTAGGAAGAGGTAACAGTTTATTATGGAAAGATTGTGTTAGGAAGAGGTAACAGTTTATTATGGAAAGATTGTGTTAGGAAGAGGTAACAGTTTATTATGGAAAGATTGTGTTAGGAAGCGGTAACAGTTTATTATGGAAGGATTGTGTTAGGAAGAGGTAACAGTTCATTATGGACTCATTGTGTTAAGAAGAGGTAACAGTTCATTATGGACTCATTGTGTTAGGAAGAGGTAACAGTTCATTATGGACTCATTGTGTTAGGAAGAGGTAACAGTTCATTATGGACTCATTGTGTTAAGAAGAGGTAACAGTTCATTATGGACTCATTGTGTTAGGAAGAGGTAACAGTTTATTATGGAAAGATTGTGTTAGGAAGAGGTAACAGTTTATTATGGAAAGATTGTGTTAGGAAGGGGTAACAGTTTATTATGCAAATATTGTGTTAGGAAGGGGTAACAGTTTATTATGGAAAGATTGTGTTAGGAAGAGGTAACAGTTTATTATGGAAAGATTGTTAGGAAGAGGTAACAGTTTATTATGGAAGGATTGTGTTAGGAAGAGGTAACAGTTTATTATGGAAAGATTGTGTTAGGAAGAGGTAACAGTTTATTATGGAAAGATTGTGCTAGGAAGAGGTAACAGTTTATTATGGAAAGATTGTGTTAGGAAGGGGTAACAGTTTATTATGGAAAGATTGTGTTAGGAAGAGGTAACAGTTTATTATGGAAAGATTGTGTTAGGAAGAGGTAACAGTTTATTATGGAAAGATTGTGTTAGGAGGTAACAGTTTATTATGGAAAGATTGTTAGGAAGAGGTAACAGTTTATGATTGAAAGATTGTGTTAGGAAGAGGTAACAGTTTATTATGGAAAGATTGTGTTAGGAAGAGGTAACAGTTTATTATGGAAAGATTGTGTTAGGAAGAGGTAACAGTTCATTATGGACTCATTGTGTTAAGAAGAGGTAACAGTTCATTATGGACTCATTGTGTTAGGAAGAGGTAACAGTTCATTATGGACTCATTGTGTTAGGAAGAGGTAACATTTCATTATGGACTAATTGTGTTAAGAAGAGGTAACAGTTCATTATGGACTCATTGTGTTAGGAAGAGGTAACAGTTTATTATGGAAAGATTGTGTTAGGAAGAGGTAACAGTTTATTATGGAAAGATTGTGTTAGGAAGGGGTAACAGTTTATTATGGAAAGATTGTGTTAGGAAGAGGTAACAGTTTATTATGGAAAGATTGTGTTAGGAAGAGGTAACAGTTTATTATGGAAAGATTGTGTTAGGAAGAGGTAACAGTTTATTATGGAAAGATTGTGTCAGGAAGAGGTAACAGTTTATTATGGAAAGATTGTCTTAGGCAGAGGTAACAGTTCATTATGGACTCATTGTGTTAAGAAGAGGTAACCGTTCATTATGGACTCATTGTGTTAGGAAGAGGTAACAGTTTATCATGGAAAGATTGTGTTAGGAAGAGATAACAGTTTATTATGGAAAGATTGTGTTAGGAAGAGGTAACAGTTTATTATGGAAAGATTGTATTAGGAAGGGGTAACAGTTTATTATGGAAAGATTGTGTTAGGAAGAGGTAACAGTTTATTATGGAAAGATTGTGTTAGGAAGAGGTAACAGTTTATTATGGAAAGATTGTGTTAGGAATAGGTAACAGTTTATTATGGAAAGATTGTGTTAGGAATAGGTAACAGTTCATGATGGAAACATTGTGCAACATCATGACCTCAAGGTGATCTATGACTCAATGACATGCTCAATGCATCCAAGTGAGTGACAGTGATGCCACAATCTCAGCCACGGCAATGGACCTTTCCAGTTTTAGCTATGACCTGCCCATCTATTGAAGCTCCACCCACACCTCGTTTGTGTTGAGATCAATCGATCTCTGAACTTCCTGAATATCAATTTCCAGAAAACTATACAGGTAAGCTGTTGAATATTTTGAAACTAATTTGACTGGGTGGTGTTTTAAAATATTCAACAGCATGTTTCTTATAGCTAAAACATACAAATTCTTACATGTCAGACTATTAAGCGTTACAGACGGGCTTAATCGAACCATTCATGACGTCATAATTATGACATCAGCAAACACATCGCATAGTTGACTATGACATCATATGATTGAGTGAGGAAATGGATTCCTGAATTGTTTGCATGGCTATTTCAATGGAGCAGAAAGAAGTGAAGACAATAATAATCGCAGGCTGATACAATTCTAAGCACGGTGAATTTAAATTCTGATCATGATCAATTAATAAGATGTCACAGATGTAGATTTGTAAGGAATGAAAGACATACCCGCTCCTTGCGCTAACAGTGAAGCCGCTGAACTTGGCATATCTGCCGACCGTGGGCCATCAAGCATATCCATGCCAGCATCTGAAAAACAGAAAAAACCCTGACATTGACAAGATGCAGTGCAATCAGTGTTACATAAAACTACAAACAGTAGGAGTGAAGCAGTGATATATAAAACTATCAATAGCAAGCTCAAAGCAGTGTTATATGAAACTATCAACAGCAAACTCAAAACTGTGTTATACGAAACTATCAACAGCAATCTCAAAACTGTGTTATATGAAACTATCAACAGCAAGCTCAAAGCAGTGTTACATGAAACTATCAACAGCAAGCTCAAAGCAGTGTTATATGAAACTATCAGCAGCAAGCTCAAAGCAGTGTTATATGAAACTATCAACAGCAAGCTCAAAGAAGTGTTATATGAAACTATCAGCAGCAAGCTCAAAGCAGTGTTATATGAAACTATCAGCAGCAAGCTCAAAGCAGTGTTATATGAAACTATCAACAGCAAGCTCAAAGCAGTGTTATATGAAACTATCAACAGCAAGCTCAAAGCAGTGTTATATGAAACTATCAACAGCAAGCTCAAAGTAGTGTCATATGAAACAATCAACATGCCAACAGCAAGCTCAAAGCAGTGTTATATGAAACTATCAACAGCAAGCTCAAAGCAGTGTTATATGAAACTATCAACATGTCAACAGCAAGCTCCAAGCAGTAGTATATGAAACTATCAACATGTCAACACCAAGCTCAAAGCAGTGGTATATGAAACTATCAACATGTCAACAGCAAGCTCAAAGCCGTATTATATGAAACTATCGGCAGTAAGCTCAAAGACTTGTTATATGAAACTATCAACATGTCAACAGCAAGCTCAAAGCAGTGGTATATGAAACTATCAACATGTCAACAGCAAGCTCAAAGCAGTGGTATATGAAACTATCAACAGCAAGCTCAAAGCAGTGTTATATGAAACTATCAACAGCAAGCTCAAAGTAGTGTCATATGAAACAATCAACATGCCAACAGCAAGCTCAAAGCAGTGTTATATGAAACTATCAACAGCAAGCTCAAAGCAGTGTTATATGAAACTATCAACATGTCAACAGCAAGCTCCAAGCAGTAGTATATGAAACTATCAACATGTCAACACCAAGCTCAAAGCAGTGGTATATGAAACTATCAACATGTCAACAGCAAGCTCAAAGCAGTGGTATATGAAACTATCAACATGTCAACAGCAAGCTCAAAGCAGTGGTATATGAAACTATCATCAGTAAGCTCAAAGCAGTATTATATGAAACTATCAAGATGTCAACAGCAAGCTCAAAGCAGTAGTATATGAAACTAACATGTTAACAGACAGCTCAAAGCAGTGGTATATGAAACTATCAACATGTCAACAGCAAGCTCAAAGTAGTGTTATATGAAACAATCATTATTAACCACCCATCTAATGAAACACCCATATATTAAAGCACCTTAATAAAATGTGCGTCTTAATAAACCCACCATCTTAATAACCCTCCCATCTTATGAACCACCCATCTTAATAAGGCACACATCTTATGAACCACCCATCTTAATAATGCACCCATCTTATGAACCACCCATCTTAATAACACACCCATCTTATGAACTACCCATCTTAATAACACACCCATCTTATGAACCAGCCATCTTAATAACACACCCATCTTATGAACCAGCCATCTTAATAACACACCCAATCTTATGAACCAGCCATCTTAATAACACACCCATCTTATGAACCAGCCATCTTAATAACACACCCATCTTATGAACCCAGCCATCTTAATAAATCAGGCTTATTTGCCAGCAGAAGCTGTAGTTGATGTGGAGCTGTGTTTAAAGTGATGAGCACCTGCTGCTGACTCACACTATAGGACCGATTCGGGCCAAGTGAGCTTATGCATTGGCGGACGTCCCTCATCCGTCTGTCAAATCGCATCTTCGTTATGCTTTGACTGATTTCAAACAAATTTGGCTAAAACTTTTATTCATAATTTTGATTGGTCAATTTTTCTGGTGGCCATCTAGGATTTTCCAAAAATCTTCCGGAAATCATTTAAAATGATATTCCTCCAATATAAATGGCCCGATTTCAATGAAACTTGGGTGGACTAATTCTATGCTGGTAGCCTTCAACACAATCTAATGAGAATTTAGATTGGTAAATTTTTCCAACGGCCACCTGGGATTTTCCAAAAATTTCTGGAAATCAGTTAAAAGCCTACTCCTTTTTAACCACTTGGCTGATTTCAGTAAAACGTGGCTGGAAGGACCCTTGAGTGGTATGTTTCAGAAATTGTGCACAGAATTTTGACTGGTCAATTCTTTTCAGTGGTCATCTTGAATTTTCCGAAAATGGCGGGAGACCCTTTAAAATGCTCGTCACTGCTTGGGCAATTTCAACCAGAGTTGGCTGGAAGGCTACTAGGGTGGTCGATTTCAGAACTTGTATATAGAATTTTGATTGGTAAATTTTTCGAGCGGCCATCTTGGATTTTCCATAAATTTTGGGACACCGATTAAAAGCCTACTCCTCATTAACCACTTGGTCGATTTCAAGCAAACTTGGCTGGAAGGTGGCTGGCATAGTAAGGTTCAGAACATTTATACAGAATTTTGATTGGTCATCTTGGATTTTCTAAACATTGTGTGAAATCAGTTAAAAGGCCACTCCTCATTAACCGCTTGCCCAACTTAAACCAAACTCAGCTGAAAGGACTCTAGGCTTGTGCGGTTGAGAACTAGTATACAGAAGTTTGACTGCTTGATTCATTTTTTGGTGGCCATCTTGAATTTTCAAAAAAAGGCAGGAAATCGTTTAAACTCTACTTTTCACTAATCAATGGCCCAATTTCCACAATGGTGAAATGATCACATGACGGTAGTCTTTAGTATATCAAACAAAATTTGTGATTGGCCATTTTTTTGTTATCTTGGATTTTATTTGGAATTACCTATCATGCCTATTTAAACACAAATAGTTCAAATGTTAATGGGCCAGGTGAGCGTCACAGGCCCTTGGGTCTCTTGTTACAATATAACTATATAATAAGTCACCTCATAATGACTGTCTCATCGATTCATCCATGATGTCACATATAGGCGAGGAACCGAGACTCAAAATAGACAGTTTTAATGACTCCAAGAGCCACAGGGCTATATTACATATTATTGGAAACCCAGTTATATGTAGTCTTAGGATATGCTTGCTGTATACTACACAGTAGGTGCAGATTTTTGCTATGTGGAGTCACCCTCTTTTGAACATTTCGTGCTTTTGCTCTCTATCTAATCTAATTTTATGCTTCACTTTGAATGCAATTAGTAGCAAAAAGTTTACATTAGGGCATAGGTTCGTGAGAATTTTCACGAACTGAACGGGTTCACGAGACAGATGTCCAAACTATGAACTGGTTCATGAACCGTTTTAATATGCTATTGTATGCGAGAAATTACTCCTAACAGAAAATACCATTTAAAGGCAGGTGACTTTACTGGCTAAATGGAGCAAAACACAAATGACAAGTTCTGACAACAAACGTTAGAAAATAATATAAGATTCATAGCGAGCTAAGTTCCGTTCATGGTGGTTCATTAAGATGTGTGAGTTATTAAGATGTGTGGATTATTAAGATATGTGTGTGCGTGCGTGCGTGCGTGCGTGCGTGTGTGTGACAGATACATACCTGGTTCTGGCAATAGAAGTTTACATGGCAAAGCAAGCGGCGTGATGGAGTGCTGGTAGACTAATGCGGCTAAACTCCCTGTAAGTGTCAAATAAAAGAATACAATCTATCAGTGACTAATCAGAGATCACCAGAGATGATCTGATGATTCAAACATAAACTCACAGTAACTCAATTTCAAGTCAAGTATACAGGAAAGACATTTAATATTTTGAAACCAATTTGACAGGAACATAGGAACTGGAACCAATATCTCACAGTTAGACAAGTCTAGAAATATCCAACAGAATATTTCTTCAATTATAGTCTGTCTAAGAGGTTGAAAAGGGATAGGGGGCATAAAATAACAATAAAATATATTAAAGTTATCCTGAAGCATTAAGATTAGAAAATATTTAGAAAAATTCAGTGACGATCGCCTTCTTCTGAGCCGCCATTTTATTTTGATATTTGCAGGCGCCATTATTTGTGATTCTATTGTTCTCACTGTCGTGCCAAGTCCAGTATAAAACCATTCCCGTAACGCTAATGCTAGTCATGTACTCTTGGACTCCAAGGTGTGCGGCTCTACCTGGATAGTGTGTAGTAAGCGTATTGTAGTTCCATTCAAATTGCGTATTTCTTATGGTAGACATGAACCATGCTAGGATAGATATTTTTTATAACAATGTGACCAATAATTGTTGTTGGCGATAGGAGCAACAACTTTCCTTCAAGTTATTTACGAAACAAGAGGCCCAAGGGGCCTATATCGCTCACCCAAAGGTATCTCAACTAGAATGGTCATTAACAATAAGTAGAACTCTAATGAGTTGAGCAGACTTGTAACAAGAAAACAGAGGCCATGTTTCTTTATGTATCAACTTCTCTTGAACGAACTTTAATGGCCCATAGTCATCAATATCATCTCCCAAATTTTGGTCCAAGCACTTCAGCAGTTCTGGAGAAGTCGTTTTCTCGAAAACTAGGTCATCCAAGATGGTCACCGAATGAATCGGACAATCAAGTTAACAAGTGAACAAATTTGGTTCAGGGCTTGCCTCAGATGATATTTCATGAGTTCTGAATCAATCCATCAAACGGTTTCGGAGAAGTTTTTAAAGACGTTTCCTAAAATCGGCCAAAATCCAAGATGGCCACCGGCCCAATTGGCCGATCGGCTTCATTTGAACAAACTTGAATCTCTATGCCCTAAGGATACTTCCTGCCAAATATAATTGAAATTGTCCCAGAAGTTATCGAGAAGACATTTTAAATTTCCCATTGCTTTAGTATGGGAGCTTTTGGCAGGAAAATGATCCAAGATGGCCACCAAACCGTTTATCTGACCATTTTGAAAATTGCAAATTTGAGATCAGAATACTCAAAAACACATAAAACCAATTTCTGCCTCAAAATCCATCAAATAAAAAAATCCAATATGGCCGCCAAACACGCTATATTTTGATTGGACCACAGCGGCCATGTTTTTTTACTGTTCAACTTCCCTTGAACAAACTTTATGGCCCTTAGTCCCTAATCATATCTGCCAAATTTCGACCCGAGCCGTTCAGCGGTTCTGGAGAAGCCATTTTCGCTAAAACTAGACCAACCAAGATATTTCAGGGGGTTTGCATCAATCTCACAAGCGGTTTCGGAGATTTTTAACGTTTCTAAAAATCGGCCGAAATCCAAGATCGCCACCGGCCCAATTGGACGATCGGCTTTGTTTGAACAAACTTGAATCCCTATGCCCTAAGGATGCTTCCTGCCAAATATAATTGAAATTGTCCTAGTAGTTCACGAGAAGAAGACATTTTAAGTTTCCCATTGCTTTAGTATGGGACCTTATGGCGGGAAAATGATCCAAGATGGCTGCCAAACCGTTTATTCGACCCTTTTGAAAATTACAAATTTGAGATTAGTCCCTAATCATATCTGCCAAATTTCGAGCCAACCCGTTCAGCAGTTTTAGAGCAGTTGTTTTCACTAAAACTAGGTCAACCAGGAGGGCCGCCGAATCATTTGACCAATCAAGTTCCCTTGAATAAATTTGGTTCAGCTCTTGCCCTAGATCATATTTCATGAGTTTTGCATCAATTCCCCTGGCGGTTTCAGAGAAGATTTTTAAAGATGTTTCTTAAAATCAACCAAAATTCAAGATGGCCGCTGGCCAAATTGGCAGATCGGCTTCGTTTGAACAAACTTGGATCCTTATGCCCTAAGGATGCTTCCTGCCAAGGATAATTGAAATCGGCCCAGTGGTTCTTGAGAAGAAGTCGTTTAAAGGAAAAGTTGACGGATGGATGGACGATGGACGGACGACAGACAGTCGCCATGGCATAAGCTCACTTGGCCTTTCAGGCCAGGTAAGCTAATAATCAGCAGGAAACGCAAGCGCTACTATCTAACATTTTGAAAATGATTTGACTGAAAATCTTTGCTGCAACAATTTTCAACCAAATTGTTCTCAAAATAATCAACAGGATTTTCAATGTAGTAACACATTTGAAGATATTTCAAGCAATGTGATTGACAGTCATTGCTGTCTTAAGGGAGTAACAACTTTATCAAATTCTTCTTAGAATAATCAGTGCTGAGCTGTCAATATTGTTAGCTAATACAGGTATCAACAAGTAGCTATAGGCCTATGTCATAAACATAATCCAGATCTGAACTGACATATTTCCATAGACCAGTAGGTCAGCAAAGCACCTGCATGAGCTGATATGCAGTGACATGATTACCTATTTACTGAGCAGTTTTGACCATATTTCACGTCTGATCTTGATAACATATATGACACAGGCCTATCTAATTGTACGTACAGATGTTAGCCAACCATATTTATTTTAAAACCTGGCAATGAGTATTCTGGTAATAATCTGATAAAGTTGTTGCTGCTTTACTCAGCAACGACTGTTAATCGAATTGCTCGAATTATCTTCAGAAAATGTTCCCATATTGAAACTTCAACTGATTATTTTGTAAACAATTTGGTTGAAACTTGCATTTTCTGCAGATCATTTTGCAAATAATTTGGAAGGAAAATTGTTGCTGCTATCGCCATCAATAATTATCAGTCAAAATGCTATAAAAAATTTCTAGTCCAGCGCGTTCACATCTACTATAGGAAACATACAATTTGAATTGAACTCCTATATGCGTACTACACACTATCCAATAACAATACAATAGCTAGCATTAGTGCTACGACAATGCTGCGCGACAGCAAGAACAATATAACCACCAATAATGTTGGCTAGAAAAAACAAAGCAAAATGTCGGCTCAGAAGATCGTAACTAATATTTTCAGACATTATCCTAATGTTATTGCTCCAGGAAAACTAAGATTTGAAAATAAACAGAATTTCACTGTTATTAATGCTGTCATCAGGTGGCTTAATGCTGTCATCAGGTGGTTTAATGCTGTTATCAGGTGGCTTAATGCTGTTATTAGGTGGCTTAATGCTGTCATCAGGTGGCTTAATGCTGTAATCAGGTGGCCTAATGCTGTCATCAGGTGGCTTAATGCTGTCATCAGGTGGCTTAATGCTGTCATCAGGTGGCTTAATGCTGTCATCAGGTGGTTTAATGCTGTCATTATCAGGTGGTTTAATGCGGTCATTATCAGGTGGTTTAATGCTGTCATTATCAGGTGGTTTAATGCGGTCATTATCAGGTGGCTTAATGCTGTCATAAGGTGGCTTAATGCTGTCATCAGGTGGCTTAATGCTGTCATCAGGTGGTCTAATGCTGTCATCAGGTGGCTTAATGCTGTCATCAGGTGGCTTAATGCTGTCATAAGGTGACTTAATGTTGTCATCAGGTGACTTAATGCTGTCATCAGGTGGTTTAATGCTGTCATCAGGTGGCTTAATGCTGTCATCAGGTGGCTTAATGCTGTCATCAGGTGGCTTAATGCTGTCATCAGGTGGCTTAATGCTGTCATCAGGTGGCTTAATGCTGTCATCAGGTGGCTTAATGCTGTCATCAGGTGGTTTAATGCTGTCATCAGGTGGCTTAATGCTGTCATCAGGTGGCTTAATGCTGTCATCAGGTGACTTAATGCTGTCATCAGGTGACAATGCTGTCATCAGGTGAATTAATGCTGTCATCAGGTGGTTTAATGCTGTCATCAGGTGGCTTAATGCTGTCATCGTGTGGCTTAATGCTGTCATCAAGTGACTTAATGCTGTCATCAGGTGGCTTAATGCTGTCATCAAGTGGCTTAATGCTGTCATCAGGTGGCTTAATGCTGTCATCAGGTGGCTTAATGCTGTCATCAGGTGACTCAATGCTGTCATAAGGTGGCTTAATGCTGTCATCAGGTGGTTTAATGCTGTCATCAGGTGGCTTAATGCTGTCATCAGGTGACTTAATGCTGTCATCGGGTGGCTTAATGCTGTCATCGGGTGGGTTAATGCTGTCATCAGGTGGCTTAATGCTGTCATCAGGTGGCTTATTGCTGTCATCAGGTGGTTTAATGCTGTCATCAGGTGGCTTAATGCTGTCATCAGGTGACAATGATGTCATCAGGTGACTTAATGCTGTCATCAGGTGGTTTAATGCCGTCATCAGGTGGCTTAATGCCGTCATCATGTGGCTTAATGCTGTCATCAAGTGACTTAATGCTGTCATCAAGTGACTTAATGCTGTCATCAGGTGACATAATGCTGTCATCAGGTGGCTTAATGCTGTCATCAGGTGACTTAATGCTGTCATCAGGTGGTTTAATACTGTCATCAGGTGGCTTAATGCTGTCATCAGGTGGCTTAATGCTGTCATCAGGTGGCTTAATGCTGTCATCAGGTGGTTTATGCTGTCATCAGGTGGCTTAATGCTGTCATCAGGTGGTTTAATGCTGTCATCAAGTGGCTTAATGCTGTCATCAGGTGACTTAATGCTGTCATCAGGCGACAATGCTGTCATCAGGTGACTTAATTGCTGTCATCAGGTGGCTTAATGCTGTCATCAGGTGGCTTAATGCTGTCATCACGTGGTTTAATGCTGTCATCAGGTGGCTTAATGCTGTCATCAGGTGGCTTAATGCTGTCATCAGGTGGTTTATTGCTGTCATCAGGTGGTTTAATGCTGTCATCAAGTGGCTTAATGCTGTCATCAGGTGACAATGCTGTCATCAGGTGACTTAATGATGTCATCAGGTGACAATGCTGTCATCAGGTGACTTAATTGCTGTCATCAGGTGGTTTAATGCTGTCATCAGGTGGCTTAATGCTGTCATCAGGTGGCTTAATGCTGTCATCAGGTGACTTAATGCTGTCATCAGGTGACTTAATGCTGACATCAGGTGACAATGCTGTCATCAGGTGACTTAATGCTGTCATCAGGTGACTTAATGATGTCATCAGGTGGCTTAATGCTGTCATCAGGTGGCTTAATGCTGTCATCAGGTGACTTAATGCTGTCATCAGGTGACTTAATGCTGACATCAGGTGACAATGCCGTCATCAAGTGACTTAATGCTGTCATCAGGTGACTTAATGCTGTCATCAGGTGACTTAATGCTGTCATCAGGTGGCTTAATGATGTCATCAGGTGACCTAATGCTGTCATCAGGTGGCTTAATGCTGTCATCAGGTGGCTTAATGCTGTCATCAGGTGACTTAATGCTGTCATCAGGTGGCTTAATGCTGTCATCAGGTGGCTTAATGCTGTCATCAGGTGACAATGCTGTCATCAGGTGGCTTAATGCTGTCATCAGGTGGCTTAATGCTGTCATCAGGTGACAATGCTGTCATCAGGTGACAATGCTCTCATCAGGTGACATAATGCTGTCATCAGGTGGCTTAATGCTGTCATCAGGTGGTTTAATACTGTCATCAGGTGGCTTAATGCTGTCATCAGGTGGCTTAATGCTGTCATCAGGTGGCTTAATGCTGTCATCAGGTGGCTTAATGCTGTCATCAGGTGGTTTAATGCTGTCATCAAGTGGCTTAATGCTGTCATCAGGTGACTTAATGCTGTCATCAGGCGACAATGCTGTCATCAGGTGACTTAATTGCTGTCATCAGGTGACTTAATGCTGTCATCAGGTGACAATGCTGTCATCAGGTGACTTAATTGCTGTCATCAGGTGGTTTAATGCTGTCATCAGGTGGCTTAATGCTGTCATCAGGTGGCTTAATGCTGTCATCAGGTGGCTTAATGCTGTCATCAGGTGACTTAATGCTGTCATCAGGTGACTTAATGCTGACATCAGGTGACAATGCTGTCATCAGGTGACTTAATGATGTCATCAGGTGACTTAATGCTGTCATCAGGTGACTTAATGCTGTCATCAGGTGGCTTAATGCTGTCATCAGGTGGCTTAATGCTGTCATCAGGTGACTTAATGCTGTCATCAGGTGACTTAATGCTGACATCAGGTGACAATGCCGTCATCAGGTGACTTAATGCTGTCATCAGGTGACTTAATGCTGTCATCAGGTGACTTAATGCTGTCATCAGGTGGCTTAATGCTGTCATCAGGTGGCTTAATGCTGTCATCAGGTGACCTAATGCTGTCATGAGGTGACAATGCTGTCATCAGGTGGCTTAATGCTGTCATCAGGTGACTTAATGCTGTCAGCAAGTGGCTTAATGCTGTCATCAGGTGGCTTAATGCTGTCATCAGGTGACTTAATGCTGTCATCAGGTGGTTTAATGCTGTCATCAGATGGCTTAATGCTGTCATCAGGTGGTTTAATGCTGTCATCAGGTGGTTTAATGCGGTCATCAGGTGGCTTAATGCTGTCATCAGGTGGTTTAATGCTGTCATCAGGCGACTTAATGCTGAATGCTGTCATCAGGTGGTTTAATGCTGTCATCAGGTGGCTTAATGATGTCACCACGTGGCTTAATGCTGTCACCAGGTGATTTAATGCTATCATCAGGTGGCTTAATGGTGTCATCAGGTGGTTTAATGCTGTCATCAGGTGGCTTAATGCTGTTATCAGGTGGCTTAATGCTGTCACCAGGAGGCTTAATGCTGTCATCAGGTGGTTTAATGCTGTCATCAGGTGGCTTAATGCTGTCAACAGGTGACTTAATGCTGTCATCAGGTGGTTTAATGCTGTCATCAGGTGGCTTAATGCTGTCATCAGGTGGCTTAATGCTGTCATCAGGTGGCTGAATGCTGTCATCAGGTGACAATGCTGTCATTAGGTGACTTAATGCTGTCATCAGGTGGCTTAATGCTGTCATCAGGTCGTTTAATGCTGTCATCAGGTGGCTTAATGCTGTCATCAGGTGGCTTAATGCTGTCACCAGGTGGCTTAATGCTGTCACCAGGTGGTTTAATGCTGTCATCAGGTGGCTTAATGCTGTCATCAGATGGCTTAATGCTGTCACCAGGTGGCTTAATGCTGTCATCAGGTGACTTAATGCTGTCATCAGGTGACAATGCTGTCATCAGGTGACTTAATGCTGTCATCAGGTGGCTTAATGCTGTCATCAGGTGACTCAATGCTGTCATAAGGTGGCTTAATGCTGTCATCAGGTGGTTTAATGCTGTCATCAGGTGGCTTAATGCTGTCATCAGGTGACTTAATGCTGTCATCGGGTGGCTTAATGCTGTCATCGGGTGGGTTAATGCTGTCATCAGGTGGCTTAATGCTGTCATCAGGTGGCTTAATGCTGTCATCAGGTGGTTTAATGCTGTCATCAGGTGGCTTAATGCTGTCATCAGGTGGCTTAATGCTGTCATCAGGTGACAATGATGTCATCAGGTGACTTAATGCTGTCATCAGGTGGTTTAATGCCGTCATCAGGTGGCTTAATGCCGTCATCATGTGGCTTAATGCTGTCATCAAGTGACTTAATGCTGTCATCAAGTGACTTAATGCTGTCATCAGGTGACATAATGCTGTCATCAGGTGGCTTAATGCTGTCATCAGGTGACTTAATGCTGTCATCAGGTGGTTTAATACTGTCATCAGGTGGCTTAATGCTGTCATCAGGCGGCTTAATGCTGTCATCAGGTGGCTTAATGCTGTCATCAGGTGGCTTAATGCTGTCATCAGGTGGTTTAATGCTGTCATCAAGTGGCTTAATGCTGTCATCAGGTGACTTAATGCTGTCATCAGGCGACAATGCTGTCATCAGGTGACTTAATTGCTGTCATCAGGTGGCTTAATGCTGTCATCAGGTGGCTTAATGCTGTCATCAGGTGGTTTAATGCTGTCATCAGGTGGCTTAATGCTGTCATCAGGTGGCTTAATGCTGTCATCAGGTGGTTTAATGCTGTCATCAAGTGGCTTAATGCTGTCATCAGGGGACAATGCTGTCATCAGGTGACTTAATGCTGTCATCAGGTGACAATGCTGTCATCAGGTGACTTAATTGCTGTCATCAGGTGGTTTAATGCTGTCATCAGGTGGCTTAATGCTGTCATCAGGTGGCTTAATGCTGTCATCAGGTGGCTTAATGCTGTCATCAGGTGACTTAATGCTGTCATCAGGTGACTTAATGCTGACATCAGGTGACAATGCTGTCATCAGGTGACTTAATGCTGTCATCAGGTGACTTAATGATGTCATCAGGTGGCTTAATGCTGTCATCAGTGGACTTAATGCTGTCATCAGGTGGCTTAATGCTGTCATCAGGTGACTTAATGCTGTCATGAGGTGACTTAATGCTGACATCAGGTGACAATGCCGTCATCAGGTGACTTA
Source organism: Chaetoderma sp. LZ-2023a (assembly GCA_034401795.1). Classification (NCBI taxonomy): domain Eukaryota; kingdom Metazoa; phylum Mollusca; class Caudofoveata; order Chaetodermatida; family Chaetodermatidae; genus Chaetoderma; species Chaetoderma sp. LZ-2023a. The sequence continues at coordinate 81,177,541 of CM067359.1, forward strand.
ATGCTGTCATCAGGTGACTTAATGCTGTCATCAGGTGACTTAATGCTGTCATCAGGTGGCTTAATGCTGTCATCAGGTGACCTAATGCTGTCATCAGGTGACAATGCTGTCATCAGGTGGCTTAATGCTGTCATCAGGTGACAATGCTGTCATCAGGTGACTTAATGCTGTCATCAGGTGACTTAATGCTGTCATCAGATGGCTTAATGCTGTCATCAGGTGACCTAATGCTGTCATCAGGTGACAATGCTGTCATCAGGTGGCTTAATGCTGTCATCAGGTGACAATGCTGTCATCAGGTGACAATGCTGTCATCAGGTGACATAATGCTGTCATCAGGTGGCTTAATGCTGTCATCAGGTGACTTAATGCTGTCATCAGGTGGTTTAATACTGTCATCAGGTGGCTTAATGCTGTCATCAGGTGGCTTAATGCTGTCATCAGGTGGCTTAATGCTGTCATCAGGTGGCTTAATGCTGTCATCAGGTGGCTTAATGATGTCACCACGTGGCTTAATGCTGTCACCAGGAGGCTTAATGCTGTCATCAGGTGGTTTAATGCTGTCATCAGGTGGCTTAATGCTGTCATCAGGTGGTTTAATGCTGTCATCAGGTGGCTTAATGCTGTCATCAGGTGGCTTAATGCTGTCATCAGGTGATTTAATGCTATCATCAGGTGGCTTAATGGTGTCATCAGGTGGTTTAATGCTGTCATCAGGTGGCTTAATGCTGTTATCAGGTGGCTTAATGCTGTCACCAGGAGGCTTAATGCTGTCATCAGGTGGCTTAATGCTGTTATCAGGTGGTTTAATGCTGTCATCAGGTGGTTTAATGCTGTCATCAGGTGGCTTAATGCTGTCATCAGGTGGCTTAATGCTGTCATCAGGTGGCTTAATGCTGTCATCAGGTGACAATGCTGTCATTAGGTGACTTAATGCTGTCATCAGGTGGCTTAATGCTGTCATCAGGTGGTTTAATGCTGTCATCAGGTGGCTTAATGCTGTCATCAGGTGGCTTAATGCTGTCATCAGGTGGCTTAATGCTGTCACCAGGTGGTTTAATGCTGTCATCAGGTGGCTTAATGCTGTCATCAGATGGCTTAATGCTGTCACCAGGTGGCTTAATGCTGTCATCAGGTGACTTAATGCTGTCATCAGGTGACAATGCTGTCATCAGGTGACTTAATGCTGTCATCAGGTGGTTTAATGCTGTCATCAGGTGACTCAATGCTGTCATAAGGTGGCTTAATGCTGTCATCAGGTGGTTTAATGCTGTCATCAGGTGGCTTAATGCTGTCATCAGGTGACTTAATGCTGTCATCGGGTGGCTTAATGCTGTCATCGGGTGGGTTAATGCTGTCATCAGGTGGCTTAATGCTGTCATCAGGTGGCTTAATGCTGTCATCAGGTGGTTTAATGCTGTCATCAGGTGGCTTAATGCTGTCATCAGGTGGCTTAATGCTGTCATCAGGTGACAATGATGTCATCAGGTGACTTAATGCTGTCATCAGGTGGTTTAATGCCGTCATCAGGTGGCTTAATGCCGTCATCATGTGGCTTAATGCTGTCATCAAGTGACTTAATGCTGTCATCAAGTGACTTAATGCTGTCATCAGGTGACATAATGCTGTCATCAGGTGGCTTAATGCTGTCATCAGGTGACTTAATGCTGTCATCAGGTGGTTTAATACTGTCATCAGGTGGCTTAATGCTGTCATCAGGTGGCTTAATGCTGTCATCAGGCGGCTTAATGCTGTCATCAGGTGGCTTAATGCTGTCATCAGGTGACTTAATGCTGTCATCAGGTGACTTAATGCTGGCATCAGGTGACAATGCCGTCATCAGGTGACTTAATGCTGTCATCAGGTGACTTAATGCTGTCATCAGGTGACTTAATGCTGTCATCAGGTGGCTTAATGCTGTCATCAGGTGACCTAATGCTGTCATCAGGTGACAATGCTGTCATCAGGTGGCTTAATGCTGTCATCAGGTGACAATGCTGTCATCAGGTGACTTAATGCTGTCATCAGGTGACTTAATGCTGTCATCAGATGGCTTAATGCTGTCATCAGGTGACCTAATGCTGTCATCAGGTGACAATGCTGTCATCAGGTGGCTTAATGCTGTCATCAGGTGACAATGCTGTCATCAGGTGACAATGCTGTCATCAGGTGACATAATGCTGTCATCAGGTGGCTTAATGCTGTCATCAGGTGGCTTAATGCTGTCATCAGGTGACTCAATGCTGTCATAAGGTGGCTTAATGCTGTCATCAGGTGGCTTAATGCTGTCATCAGGTGACTTAATGCTGTCATCGGGTGGCTTAATGCTGTCATCGGGTGGGTTAATGCTGTCATCAGGTGGCTTAATGCTGTCATCGGGTGGCTTAATGCTGTCATCAGGTGGTTTAATGCTGTCATCAGGTGGCTTAATGCTGTCATCAGGTGGCTTAATGCTGTCATCAGGTGGCTTAATGCTGTCATCAGGTGACAATGATGTCATCAGGTGACTTAATGCTGTCATCAGGTGACTTAATGCTGTCATCAGGTGGTTTAATGCCGTCATCAGGTGGCTTAATGCCGTCATCATGTGGCTTAATGCTGTCATCAAGTGACTTAATGCTGTCATCAAGTGACTTAATGCTGTCATCAGGTGACATAATGCTGTCATCAGGTGGCTTAATGCTGTCATCAGGTGACTTAATGCTGTCATCAGGTGGTTTAATACTGTCATCAGGTGGCTTAATGCTGTCATCAGGTGGCTTAATGCTGTCATCAGGCGGCTTAATGCTGTCATCAGGTGGCTTAATGCTGTCATCAGGTGACTTAATGCTGTCATCAGGTGACTTAATGCTGGCATCAGGTGACAATGCCGTCATCAGGTGACTTAATGCTGTCATCAGGTGACTTAATGCTGTCATCAGCTGACTTAATGCTGTCATCAGGTGGCTTAATGCTGTCATCAGGTGACCTAATGCTGTCATCAGGTGACAATGCTGTCATCAGGTGGCTTAATGCTGTCATCAGGTGACAATGCTGTCATCAGGTGACTTAATGCTGTCATCAGGACTTAATGCTGTCATCAGAAGGCTTAATGCTGTCATCAGGTGACCTAATGCTGTCATCAGGTGACAATGCTGTCATCAGGTGGCTTAATGCTGTCATCAGGTGACGATGCTGTCATCAGGTGACAATGCTGTCATCAGGTGACATAATGCTGTCATCAGGTGGCTTAATGCTGTCATCAGGTGACTTAATGCTGTCATCAGGTGGTTTAATACTGTCATCAGGTGGCTTAATGCTGTCATCAGGTGGCTTAATGCTGTCATCAGGTGGCTTAATGCTGTCATCAGGTGGTTTAATGCTGTCATCAAGTGGCTTAATGCTGTCATCAGGTGACTTAATGCTGTCATCAGGCGACAATGCTGTCATCAGGTGACTTAATTGCAGTCATCAGGTGACTTAATGCTGTCATCAGGTGACAATGCTGTCATCAGGTGACTTAATGCTGACATCAGGTGACAATGCCGTCATCAGGTGACTTAATGCTGTCATCAGGTGACTTAATGCTGTCATCAGGTGACTTAATGCTGTCATCAGGTGGCTTAATGCTGTCATCAGGTGGCTTAATGCTGTCATCAGGTGACCTAATGCTGTCATGAGGTGACAATGCTGTCATCAGGTGGCTTAATGCTGTCATCAGGTGACAATGCTGTCATCAGGTGACTTAATGCTGTCATCAGGTGGTTTAATGCTGTCAGCAAGTGGCTTAATGCTGTCATCAGGTGGCTTAATGCTGTCATCAGGTGACTTAATGCTGTCATCAGGTGGTTTAATGCTGTCATCAGATGGCTTAATGCTGTCATCAGGTGGTTTAATGCTGTCATCAGGTGGTTTAATGCGGTCATCAGGTGGCTTAATGCTGTCATCAGGTGGTTTAATGCTGTCATCAGGTGACTTAATGCTGAATTCTGTCATCAGGTGGTTTAATGCTGTCATCAGGTGGCTTAATGCTGTCACCAGGTGATTTAATGCTGTCATCAGGTGACTTAATGCTGAATTCTGTCATCAGGTGGTTTAATGCTGTCATCAGGTGGCTTAATGCTGTTATCAGGTGGCTTAATGCTGTCACCAGGTGGTTTAATGCTGTCATCAGGTGGTTTAATGCTGTCATCAGGTGGCTTAATGCTGTCAACAGGTGACTTAATGCTGTCATCAGGTGGTTTAATGCTGTCATCAGGTGGCTTAATGCTGTCATCAGGTGGCTTAATGCTGTCATCAGGTGGCTGAATGCTGTCATCAGGTGACAATGCTGTCATTAGGTGACTTAATGCTGTCATCAGGTGGCTTAATGCTGTCATCAGGTGGCTTAATGCTGTCATCAGGTGGCTTAATGCTGTCATCAGGTGGCTTAATGCTGTCATCAGGTGACAATGCTGTCATCAGGTGGTTTAATGCTGTCATCAGGTGGCTTAATGCTGTCATCAGGTGGCTTAATGCTGTCACCAGGTGGCTTAATGCTGTCATCAGATGACTTAATGCTGTCATCAGGTGACAATGCTGTCATCAGGTGACTTAATGCTGTCATCAGGTGGTTTAATGCTGTCAGCAAGTGGCTTAATGCTGTCATCAGGTGGCTTAATGCTGTCATCAGGTGACTTAATGCTGTCATCAGGTGGCTTAATGCTGTCAACAGGTGGCTTAATGCTGTCATCAGGTGTTTTAATGCTGTCATCAGTTGGCTTAATGCTGTCATCAGGTGGCTTAATGCTGTCATCAGGTGGTTTAATGCTGTCATCAGATGGCTTAATGCTATCATCAGGTGGTTTAATGCTGTCATCAGGTGGTTTAATGCGGTCATCAGGTGGCTTAATGCTGTCATCAGGTGGTTTAATGCTGTCATCAGGTGACTTAATGCTGAATGCTGTCATCAGGTGGTTTAATGCTGTCATCAGGTGGCTTAATGCTGTCACCACGTGGCTTAATGCTGTCACCAGGTGATTTAATGCTATCATCAGGTGGCTTAATGGTGTCATCAGGTGGTTTAATGCTGTCATCAGGTGGCTTAATGCTGTTATCAGGTGGCTTAATGCTGTCATCAGGTAGTTTATTGCTGTCATCAGGTGGTTTAATGCTGTCATCAAGTGGCTTAATGCTGTCATCAGGTGACAATGCTGTCATCAGGTGACTTAATGCTGTCATCAGGTGACAATGCTGTCATCAGGTGGTTTAATGCTGTCATCAGGTGGCTTAATGCTGTCATCAGGTGGCTTAATGCTGTCATCAGGTGGCTTAATGCTGTCATCAGGTGACTTAATGCTGACATCAGGTGACAATGCTGTCATCAGGTGATTTAATGCGGTCATCAGGTGACTTAATGATGTCATCAGGTGACTTAATGCTGTCATCAGGTGACTTAATGCTGTCATCAGGTGGCTTAATGCTGTCATCAGGTGGCTTAATGCTGTCATCAGGTGACTTAATGCTGTCATCAGGTGACTTAATGCTGACATCAGGTGACAATGCTGTCATCAGGTGACTTAATGCTGTCATCAGGTGACTTAATGCTGTTATCAGGTGTCTTAATGCTGTCATCAGGTGGCTTAATGCTGTCATCAGGTGACCTAATGCTGTCATCAGGTGACAATGCTGTCATCAGGTGGCTTAATGCTGTCATCAGGTGACTTAATGCTGTCATCAGGTGGTTTAATGCTGTCATCAGGTGACAATGCTGTCATCAGGTGACTTAATGCTGTCATCAGGTGGTTTAATGCTGTCAGCAAGTGGCTTAATGCTGTCATCAGGTGGCTTAATGCTGTCATCAGGTGACTTAATGCTGTCATCAGGTGGCTTAATGCTGTCATCAGGTGGTTTAATGCTGTCAGCAAGTGGCTTAATGCTGTCATCAGGTGGCTTAATGCTGTCATTAGGTGACAATGCTGTCATTAGGTGACTTAATGCTGTCATCAGGTGGCTTAATGCTGTCATCAGGTCGTTTAATGCTGTCATCAGGTGGCTTAATGCTGTCATCAGGTGTATTAATGCTGTCACCAGGTGGCTTAATGCTGTCATCAGGTGTCTTAATGCTGTCATCAGGTGGCTTAATGCTGTCATCAGGTGGCTTAATGCTGTCACCAGGTGGCTTAATGCTGTCATCAGGTGACAATGCTGTCATCAGGTGACTTAATGCTGTCATCAGGTGGTTTAATGCTGTCAGCAAGTGGCTTAATGCTGTCATCAGGTGGCTTAATGCTGTCATCAGGTGACTTAATGCTGTCATCAGATGGCTTAATGCTGTCAACAGGTGGCTTAATGCTGTCATCAGGTGTTTTAATGCTGTCATCAGTTGGCTTAATGCTGTCATCAGGTGGCTTAATGCTGTCATCAGGTGGTTTAATGCTATCATCAGGTGGTTTAATGCGGTCATCAGGTGGCTTAATGCTGTCATCAGGTGGTCTAATGCTGTCATCAGGTGACTTAATGCTGAATGCTGTCATCAGGTGGCTTAATGCTGTCATCAGGTGGCTTAATGCTGTCATCAGGTGACTTAATGCTGTCATCAGGTGACTTAATGCTGACATCAGGTGACAATGCTGTCATCAGGTGACTTAATGCTGTCATCAGGTGACTTAATGCTGTTATCAGGTGTCTTAATGCTGTCATCAGGTGGCTTAATGCTGTCATCAGGTGACCTAATGCTGTCATCAGGTGACAATGCTGTCATCAGGTGGCTTAATGCTGTCATCAGGTGACTTAATGCTGTCATCAGGTGGCTTAATGCTGTCATCAGGTGACTTAATGCTGTCATCAGGTGACAATGCTGTCATCAGGTGACTTAATGCTGTCATCAGGTGGTTTAATGCTGTCAGCAAGTGGCTTAATGCTGTCATCAGGTGGCTTAATGCTGTCATCAGGTGACTTAATGCTGTCATCAGGTGGCTTAATGCTGTCAACAGGTGGCTTAATGCTGTCATCAGGTGGTTTAATGCTGTCAGCAAGTGGCTTAATGCTGTCATCAGGTGGCTTAATGCTGTCATTGGGTGACAATGCTGTCATTAGGTGACTTAATGCTGTCATCAGGTGGCTTAATGCTGTCATCAGGTCGTTTAATGCTGTCATCAGGTGGCTTAATGCTGTCATCAGGTGTATTAATGCTGTCACCAGGTGGCTTAATGCTGTCATCAGGTGTCTTAATGCTGTCATCAGGTGGCTTAATGCTGTCATCAGGTGGCTTAATGCTGTCACCAGGTGGCTTAATGCTCTCATCAGGTGACAATGCTGTCATCAGGTGACTTAATGCTGTCATCAGGTGGTTTAATGCTGTCAGCAAGTGGCTTAATGCTGTCATCAGGTGGCTTAATGCTGTCATCAGGTGACTTAATGCTGTCATCAGATGGCTTAATGCTGTCAACAGGTGGCTTAATGCTGTCATCAGGTGTTTTAATGCTGTCATCAGTTGGCTTAATGCTGTCATCAGGTGGCTTAATGCTGTCATCAGGTGGTTTAATGCTATCATCAGGTGGTTTAATGCGGTCATCAGGTGGCTTAATGCTGTCATCAGGTGGTCTAATGCTGTCATCAGGTGACTTAATGCTGAATGCTGTCATCAGGTGGTTTAATGCTGTCATCAGGTGGCTTAATGCTGTCACCACGTGGCTTAATGCTGTCACCACGTGGCTTAATGCTGTCACCAGGTGATTTAATGCTATCATCAGGTGGCTTAATGGTGTCATCAGGTGGTTTAATGCTGTCACCACGTGGCTTAATGCTGTCACCAGGTGATTTAATGCTATCATCAGGTGGCTTAATGGTGTCATCAGGTGGTTTAATGCTGTCATCAGGTGGCTTTATGCTGTTATCAGGTGGCTTAATGCTGTCATCAGGTGGTTTAATGCTGTCATCAGGTGGCTTAATGCTGTCATCAGGTGGCTTAATGCTGTCATCAGGTGGCTTAATGCTGTCATCAGGTGACAATGCTGTCATCAGGTGGCTTAATGCTGTCATCAGGTGGCTTAATGCTGTCACCAGGTGGCTTAATGCTGTCACCAGGTGGTTTAATGCTGTCATCAGGTGGTTTAATGCTGTCATCAGCTGGCTTAATGCTGTCATCAGGTGGCTTAATGCTGTCATCAGGTGACTTAATGCTGTCATCAGGTGACAATGCTGTCATCAGGTGACGTAATGCTGTCATCAGGTGGTTTAATGCTGTCATCAGGTGGCTTAATGCTGTCATCAGGTGGCTTAATGCTGTCATCAGGTGACAATGCTGTCATCAGGTGACATAATGCTGTCATCAGGTGGCTTAATGCTGTCATCAGGTGACTTAATGCTGTCATCAGGTGGCTTAATGCTGTCATCAGGTGGCTTAATGCTGTCATCAGGTGGCTTAATGCTGTCATCAGGTGGTTTAATGCTGTCATCAAGTGGCTTAATGCTGTCATCAGGTGACTTAATGCTGTCATCAGGCGACAATGCTGTCATCAGGTGACTTAATTGCTGTCATCAGGTGGCTTAATGCTGTCATCAGGCGGCTTAATGCTGTCATCACGCGGTTTAATGCTGTCATCAGGTGGCTTAATGCTGTCATCAGGTAGTTTATTGCTGTCATCAGGTGGTTTAATGCTGTCATCAGGTGACTTAATGCTGTCATCAGGTGACAATGCTGTCATCAGGTGGTTTAATGCTGTCATCAGGTGGCTTAATGCTGTCATCAAGTGGCTTAATGCTGTCATCAGGTGGCTTAATGCTGTCATCAGGTGGCTTAATGCTGTCATCAGGTGACTTAATGCTGTCATCAGGTGACTTAATGCTGACATCAGGTGACAATGCTGTCATCAGGTGACTTAATGATGTCATCAGGTGACTTAATGCTGTCATCAGGTGACTTAATGCTGTCATCAGGTGGCTTAATGCTGTCATCAGGTGGCTTAATGCTGTCATCAGGTGACTTAATGCTGTCATCAGGTGACTTAATGCTGTCATCAGGTGACTTAATGCTGACATCAGGTGACAATGCCGTCATCAGGTGACTTAATGCTGTCATCAGGTGACTTAATGCTGTCATCAGGTGTCTTAATGCTGTCATCAGGTGGCTTAATGCTGTCATCAGGTGACCTAATGCTGTCATCAGGTGACAATGCTGTCATCAGGTGGCTTAATGCTGTCATCAGGTGACTTAATGCTGTCATCAGGTGGCTTAATGCTGTCATCAGGTGACTTAATGCTGTCATCAGGTGACAATGCTGTCTACAGGTGACTTAATGCTGTCATCAGGTGGTTTAATGCTGTCAGCAAGTGGCTTAATGCTGTCATCAGGTGGCTTAATGCTGTCATCAGGTGACTTAATGCTGTCATCAGGTGGCTTAATGCTGTCAACAGGTGGCTTAATGCTGTCATCAGGTGGCTTAATGCTGTCATCAGGTGGCTTAATGCTGTCATCAGGTGACTTAATGCTGTCATCAGGCGACAATGCTGTCATCAGGTGACTTAATTGCTGTCATCAGGTGACTTAATGCTGTCATCAGGTGACAATGCTGTCATCAGGTGACTTAATGCTGACATCAGGTGACAATGCCGTCATCAGGTGACTTAATGCTGTCATCAGGTGACTTAATGCTGTCATCAGGTGACTTAATGCTGTCATCAGGTGGCTTAATGCTGTCATCAGGTGGCTTAATGCTGTCATCAGGTGACCTAATGCTGTCATGAGGTGACAATGCTGTCATCAGGTGGCTTAATGCTGTCATCAGGTGACAATGCTGTCATCAGGTGACTTAATGCTGTCATCAGGTGGTTTAATGCTGTCAGCAAGTGGCTTAATGCTGTCATCAGGTGGCTTAATGCTGTCATCAGGTGACTTAATGCTGTCATCAGGTGGTTTAATGCTGTCATCAGATGGCTTAATGCTGTCATCAGGTGGTTTAATGCGGTCATCAGGTGGCTTAATGCTGTCATCAGGTGGTTTAATGCTGTCATCAGGTGACTTAATGCTGAATGCTGTCATCAGGTGGTTTAATGCTGTTATCAGGTGGCTTAATGCTGTCACCACGTGGCTTAATGCTGTCACCAGGTGATTTAATGCTATCATCAGGTGGCTTAATGGTGTCATCAGGTGGTTTAATGCTGTCATCAGGTGGCTTAATGCTGTTATCAGGTGGCTTAATGCTGTCACCAGGTGGTTTAATGCTGTCATCAGGTGGTTTAATGCTGTCATCAGGTGGCTTAATGCTGTCAACAGGTGACTTAATGCTGTCATCAGGTGGTTTAATGCTGTCATCAGGTGGCTTAATGCTGTCATCAGGTGGCTTAATGCTGTCATCAGGTGGCTGAATGCTGTCATCAGGTGACAATGCTGTCATTAGGTGACTTAATGCCGTCATCAGGTGGCTTAATGCTGTCATCAGGTGGCTTAATGCTGTCATCAGGTGGCTTAATGCTGTCACCAGGTCGCTTAATGCTGTCACCAGGTGGTTTAATGCTGTCATCAGGTGGCTTAATGCTGTCATCAGGTGGCTTAATGCTGTCACCAGGTGGCTTAATGCTGTCATCAGATGACTTAATGCTGTCATCAGGTGACAATGCTGTCATCAGGTGACTTAATGCTGTCATCAGGTGGTTTAATGCTGTCAGCAAGTGGCTTAATGCTGTCATCAGGTGGCTTAATGCTGTCATCAGGTGACTTAATGCTGTCATCAGGTGGCTTAATGCTGTCAACAGGTGGCTTAATGCTGTCATCAGGTGTTTTAATGCTGTCATCAGTTGGCTTACTGCTGTCATCAGGTGGTTTAATGCGGTCATCAGGTGGCTTAATGCTGTCATCAGGTGGTTTAATGCTGTCATCAGGTGACTTAATGCTGAATGCTGTCATCAGGTGGTTTAATGCTGTCATCAGGTGGCTTAATGCTGTCACCACGTGGCTTAATGCTGTCACCAGGTGATTTAATGCTATCATCAGGTGGCTTAATGGTGTCATCAGGTGGTTTAATGCTGTCATCAGGTGGCTTAATGCTGTTATCAGGTGGCTTAATGCTGTCATCAGGTAGTTTATTGCTGTCATCAGGTGGTTTAATGCTGTCATCAAGTGGCTTAATGCTGTCATCAGGTGACAATGCTGTCATCAGGTGACTTAATGCTGTCATCAGGTGACAATGCTGTCATCAGGTGGTTTAATGCTGTCATCAGGTGGCTTAATGCTGTCATCAGGTGGCTTAATGCTGTCATCAGGTGGCTTAATGCTGTCATCAGGTGACTTAATGCTGACATCAGGTGACAATGCTGTCATCAGGTGACTTAATGCTGTCATCAGGTGACTTAATGATGTCATCAGGTGACTTAATGCTGTCATCAGGTGACTTAATGCTGTCATCAGGTGGCTTAATGCTGTCATCAGGTGGCTTAATGCTGTCATCAGGTGACTTAATGCTGTCATCAGGTGACTTAATGCTGACATCAGGTGACAATGCTGTCATCAGGTGACTTAATGCTGTCATCAGGTGACTTAATGCTGTTATCAGGTGTCTTAATGCTGTCATCAGGTGGCTTAATGCTGTCATCAGGTGACCTAATGCTGTCATCAGGTGACAATGCTGTCATCAGGTGGCTTAATGCTGTCATCAGGTGACTTAATGCTGTCATCAGGTGGCTTAATGCTGTCATCAGGTGACTTAATGCTGTCATCAGGTGACAATGCTGTCATCAGGTGACTTAATGCTGTCATCAGGTGGTTTAATGCTGTCAGCAAGTGGCTTAATGCTGTCATCAGGTGGCTTAATGCTGTCATCAGGTGACTTAATGCTGTCATCAGGTGGCTTAATGCTGTCAACAGGTGGCTTAATGCTGTCATCAGGTGGTTTAATGCTGTCAACAGGTGGCTTAATGCTGTCATCAGGTGACTTAATGCTGTCATCAGGTGACAATGCTGTCATCAGGTGACTTAATTGCTGTCATCAGGTGGTTTAATGCTGTCATCAGGTGGCTTAATGCTGTCATCAGGTGGCTTAATGCTGTCATCAGGTGTATTAATGCTGTCACCAGGTGGCTTAATGCTGTCATCAGGTGTCTTAATGCTGTCATCAGGTGGCTTAATGCTGTCATCAGGTGGCTTAATGCTGTCACCAGGTGGCTTAATGCTGTCATCAGGTGACAATGCTGTCATCAGGTGACTTAATGCTGTCATCAGGTGGTTTAATGCTGTCAGCAAGTGGCTTAATGCTGTCATCAGGTGGCTTAATGCTGTCATCAGGTGGCTTAATGCTGTCATCAGGTGGCTTAATGCTGTCAACAGGTGGCTTAATGCTGTCATCAGGTGTTTTAATGCTGTCATCAGTTGGCTTAATGCTGTCATCAGGTGGCTTAATGCTGTCATCAGGTGGTTTAATGCTGTAATCAGATGGCTTAATGCTATCATCAGGTGGTTTAATGCTGTCATCAGGTGGTTAATGCGGTCATCAGGTGGCTTAATGCTGTCATCAGGTGGTTTAATGCTGTCATCAGGTGACTTAATGCTGAATGCTGTCATCAGGTGGTTTAATGCTGTCATCAGGTGGCTTAATGCTGTCACCACGTGGCTTAATGCTGTCACCAGGTGATTTAATGCTATCATCAGGTGGCTTAATGGTGTCATCAGGTGGTTTAATGCTGTCATCAGGTGGCTTTATGCTGTTATCAGGTGGCTTAATGCTGTCACCAGGTGGCTTAATGCTGTCATCAGGTGGCTTAATGCTGTCATCAGGTGGCTTAATGCTGTCACCAGGTGATTTAATGCTATCATCAGGTGGCTTAATGCTGTCATCAGGTGGCTTAATGCTATCATCAGGTGGCTTAATGCTGTCATCAGGTGGCTTAATGCTGTCATCAGGTGGCTTAATGCTGTCATCAGGTGATTTAATGCTGTCACCAGGTGATTTAATGCTATCATCAGGTGGCTTAATGGTGTCATCAGGTGGTTTAATGCTGTCATCAGGTGGCTTAATGCTGTCATCAGGTGGCTTAATGCTGTCATCAGGTGGCTTAATGCTGTCATCAGGTGACAATGCTGTCATCAGGTGACTTAATGCTGTCATCAGGTGGCTTAATGCTGTCATCAGGTGACTTAATGCTGTCATCAGGTGACAATGCTGTCATCAGGTGACGTAATGCTGTCATCAGGTGGTTTAATGATCTCATCAGGTGGCTTAATGCTGTAATCAGGTGGCTTAATGCTGCCATCAGGTGACTTAATGCTGTCATCAGGTGGCTTAATGCTGTCATCAGGTGGCTTAATGCTGTCATCAGGTGACAATGCTGTCATCAGGTGACATAATGCTGTCATCAGGTGGCTTAATGCTGTCATCAGGTGACTTAATGCTGTCATCAGGTGGTTTAATACTGTCATCAGGTGGCTTAATGCTGTCATCAGGTGGCTTAATGCTGTCATCAGGTGGCTTAATGGTGTCATCAGGTGGTTTAATGCTGTCATCAAGTGGCTTAATGCTGTCATCAGGTGACTTAATGCTGTCATCAGGCGACAATGCTGTCATCAGGTGACTTAATTGCTGTCATCAGGTGGCTTAATGCTGTCATCAGGTGGCTTAATGCTGTCATCACGCGGTTTAATGCTGTCATCAGGTGGCTTAATGCTGTCATCAGGTAGTTTATTGCTGTCATCAGGTGGTTTAATGCTGTCATCAAGTGGCTTAATGCTGTCATCAGGTGACTTAATGCTGTCATCAGGTGACAATGCTGTCATCAGGTGGTTTAATGCTGTCATCAGGTGGCTTAATGCTGTCATCAGGTGGCTTAATGCTGTCATCAGGTGGCTTAATGCTGTCATCAGGTGGCTTAATGCTGTCATCAGGTGACTTAATGCTGTCATCAGGTGACTTAATGCTGACATCAGGTGACAATGCTGTCATCAGGTGACTTAATGATGTCATCAGGTGACTTAATGCTGTCATCAGGTGGCTTAATGCTGTCATCAGGTGGCTTAATGCTGTCATCAGGTGGCTTAATGCTGTCATCAGGTGACTTAATGCTGTCATCAGGGGACTTAATGCTGACATCAGGTGACAATGCCGTCATCAGGTGACTTAATGCTGTCATCAGGTGGCTTAATGCTGTCATCAGGTGGTCTAATGCTGTCATCAGGTGACTTAATGCTGAATGCTGTCATCAGGTGGTTTAATGCTGTCATCAGGTGGCTTAATGCTGTCACCACGTGGCTTAATGCTGTCACCAGGTGATTTAATGCTATCATCAGGTGGCTTAATGGTGTCATCAGGTGGTTTAATGCTGTCATCAGGTGGCTTAATGCTGTTATCAGGTGGCTTAATGCTGTCACCAGGTGGCTTAATGCTGTCATCAGGTGGTTTAATGCTGTCATCAGGTGGCTTAATGCTGTCAACAGGTGACTTAATGCTGTCATCAGGTGGTTTAATGCTGTCATCAGGTGGCTTAATGCTGTCATCAGGTGGCTTAATGCTGTCATCAGGTGGCTGAATGCTGTCATCAGGTGACAATGCTGTCATTAGGTGACTTAATGCCGTCATCAGGTGGCTTAATGCTGTCATCAGGTGGCTTAATGCTGTCATCAGGTGGCTTAATGCTGTCACCAGGTCGCTTAATGCTGTCACCAGGTGGTTTAATGCTGTCATCAGGTGGCTTAATGCTGTCATCAGGTGGGTTAATGCTGTCACCAGGTGGCTTAATGCTGTCATCAGGTGACTTAATGCTGTCATCAGGTGACAATGCTGTCATCAGGTGACTTAATGCTGTCATCAGGTGGTTTAATGCTGTCAGCAAGTGGCTTAATGCTGTCATCAGGTGGCTTAATGCTGTCATCAGGTGACAATGCTGTCATCAGGTGGCTTAATGCTGTCAACAGGTGGCTTAATGCTGTCATCAGGTGTTTTAATGCTGTCATCAGTTGGCTTAATGCTGTCATCAGGTGGCTTAATGCTGTCATCAGGTGGTTTAATGCTGTCATCAGATGGCTTAATGCTATCATCAGGTGGTTTAATGCTGTCATCAGGTGGTTTAATGCGGTCATCAGGTGGCTTAATGCTGTCATCAGGTGGTTTAATGCTGTCATCAGGTGACTTAATGCTGAATGCTGTCATCAGGTGGTTTAATGCTGTCATCAGGTGGCTTAATGCTGTCACCACGTGGCTTAATGCTGTCACCAGGTGATTTAATGCTATCATCAGGTGGCTTAATGGTGTCATCAGGTGGTTTAATGCTGTCATCAGGTGGCTTAATGCTGTTATTAGGTGGCTTAATGCTGTCATCAGGTAGTTTATTGCTGTCATCAGGTGGTTTAATGCTGTCATCAAGTGGCTTAATGCTGTCATCAGGTGACAATGCTGTCATCAGGTGACTTAATGCTGTCATCAGGTGACAATGCTGTCATCAGGTGGTTTAATGCTGTCATCAGGTGGCTTAATGCTGTCACCAGGTGGCTTAATGCTGTCATCAGGTGGCTTAATGCTGTCATCAGGTGGCTTAATGCTGTCAGCAAGTGGCTTAATGCTGTCATCAGCTGACTTAATGCTGTCATCAGGTGACTTAATGCTGTCATCAGGTGGCTTAATGCTGTCATCACGCGGTTTAATGCTGTCATCACGCGGTTTAATGCTGTCATCAGGTGGCTTAATGCTGTCATCAGGTAGTTTATTGCTGTCATCAGGTGGTTTAATGCTGTCATCAAGTGGCTTAATGCTGTCATCAGGTGACTTAATGCTGTCATCAGGTGACAATGCTGTCATCAGGTGGTTTAATGCTGTCATCAGGTGGCTTAATGCTGTCATCAGGTGGCTTAATGCTGTCATCAGGTGGCTTAATGCTGTCATCAGGTGGCTTAATGCTGTCATCAGGTGACTTAATGCTGTCATCAGGTGACTTAATGCTGACATCAGGTGACAATGCTGTCATCAGGTGACTTAATGATGTCATCAGGTGACTTAATGCTGTCATCAGGTGGCTTAATGCTGTCATCAGGTGGCTTAATGCTGTCATCAGGTGGCTTAATGCTGTCATCAGGTGACTTAATGCTGTCATCAGGTGACTTAATGCTGACATCAGGTGACAATGCCGTCATCAGGTGACTTAATGCTGTCATCAGGTGGCTTAATGCTGTCATCAGGTGGTTTAATGCTGTCATCAGGTGACTTAATGCTGAATGCTGTCATCAGGTGGTTTAATGCTGTCATCAGGTGGCTTAATGCTGTCACAACGTGGCTTAATGCTGTCACCAGGTGATTTAATGCTATCATCAGGTGGCTTAATGGTGTCATCAGGTGGTTTAATGCTGTCATCAGGTGGCTTAATGCTGTTATCAGGTGGCTTAATGCTGTCACCAGGTGGCTTAATGCTGTCATCAGGTGGTTTAATGCTGTCATCAGGTGGCTTAATGCTGTCAACAGGTGACTTAATGCTGTCATCAGGTGGTTTAATGCTGTCATCAGGTGGCTTAATGCTGTCATCAGGTGGCTTAATGCTGTCATCAGGTGGCTGAATGCTGTCATCAGGTGACAATGCTGTCATTAGGTGACTTAATGCCGTCATCAGGTGGCTTAATGCTGTCATCAGGTGGCTTAATGCTGTCATCAGGTGGCTTAATGCTGTCACCAGGTCGCTTAATGCTGTCACCAGGTGGTTTAATGCTGTCATCAGGTGGCTTAATGCTGTCATCAGGTGGCTTAATGCTGTCACCAGGTGGCTTAATGCTGTCATCAGGTGACTTAATGCTGTCATCAGGTGACAATGCTGTCATCAGGTGACTTAATGCTGTCATCAGGTGGTTTAATGCTGTCAGCAAGTGGCTTAATGCTGTCATCAGGTGGCTTAATGCTGTCATCAGGTGACTTAATGCTGTCATCAGGTGGCTTAATGCTGTCAACAGGTGGCTTAATGCTGTCATCAGGTGTTTTAATGCTGTCATCAGTTGGCTTAATGCTGTCATCAGGTGGCTTAATGCTGTCATCAGGTGGTTTAATGCTGTCATCAGGTGGTTTAATGCGGTCATCAGGTGGCTTAATGCTGTCATCAGGTGGTTTAATGCTGTCATCAGGTGACTTAATGCTGAATGCTGTCATCAGGTGGTTTAATGCTGTCATCAGGTGGCTTAATGCTGTCACCACGTGGCTTAATGCTGTCACCAGGTGATTTAATGCTATCATCAGGTGGCTTAATGGTGTCATCAGGTGGTTTAATGCTGTCATCAGGTGGCTTAATGCTGTTATTAGGTGGCTTAATGCTGTCATCAGGTAGTTTATTGCTGTCATCAGGTGGTTTAATGCTGTCATCAAGTGGCTTAATGCTGTCATCAGGTGACAATGCTGTCATCGGGTGACTTAATGCTGTCATCAGGTGACAATGCTGTCATCAGGTGGTTTAATGCTGTCATCAGGTGGCTTAATGCTGTCATCAGGTGGCTTAATGCTGTCATCAGGTGGCTTAATGCTGTCATCAGCTGACTTAATGCTGTCATCAGGTGACTTAATGCTGACATCAGGTGACAATGCTGTCATCAGGTGACTTAATGCTGTCATCAGGTGACTTAATGATGTCATCAGGTGACTTAATGCTGTCATCAGGTGACTTAATGCTGTCATCAGGTGGCTTAATGCTGTCATCAGGTGGCTTAATGCTGTCATCAGGTGACTTAATGCTGTCATCAGGTGACTTAATGCTGACATCAGGTGACAATGCTGTCATCAGGTGACTTAATGCTGTCATCAGGTGACTTAATGCTGTCATCAGGTGTCTTAATGCTGTCATCAGGTGGCTTAATGCTGTCATCAGGTGACCTAATGCTGTCATCAGGTGACAATGCTGTCATCAGGTGGCTTAATGCTGTCATCAGGTGACTTAATGCTGTCATCAGGTGGCTTAATGCTGTCATCAGGTGACTTAATGCTGTCATCAGGTGACAATGCTGTCATCAGGTGACTTAATGCTGTCATCAGGTGGTTTAATGCTGTCAGCAAGTGGCTTAATGCTGTCATCAGGTGGCTTAATGCTGTCATCAGGTGACTTAATGCTGTCATCAGGTGGCTTAATGCTGTCAACAGGTGGCTTAATGTTGTCATCAGGTGGTTTAATGCTGTCAACAGGTGGCTTAATGCTGTCATCAGGTGACTTAATGCTGTCATCAGGTGACAATGCTGTCATCAGGTGACTTAATTGCTGTCATCAGGTGGTTTAATGCTGTCATCAGGTGGCTTAATGCTGTCATCAGGTGGCTTAATGCTGTCATCAGGTGGCTTAATGCTGTCATCAGGTGACTTAATGCTGTCATCAGGCGACAATGCTGTCATCAGGTGACTTAATTGCTGTCATCAGGTGGCTTAATGCTGTCATCAGGTGGCTTAATGCTGTCATCACGCGGTTTAATGCTGTCATCAGGTGGCTTAATGCTGTCATCAGGTGGCTTAATGCTGTCATCAGGTAGTTTATTGCTGTCATTAGGTGGTTTAATGCTGTCATCAAGTGGCTTAATGCTGTCATCAGGTGAATTAATGCTGTCATCAGGTGACAATGCTGTCATCAGGTGGTTTAATGCTGTCATCAGGTGGCTTAATGCTGTCATCAGGTGGCTTAATGCTGTAATCAGGTGACTTAATGCTGTCATCAGGTGACTTAATGCTGACATCAGGTGACAATGCTGTCATCAGGTGACTTAATGCTGTCATCAGGTGACTTAATGATGTCATCAGGTGACTTAATGCTGTCATCAGGTGACTTAATGCTGTCATCAGGTGGCTTAATGCTGTCATCAGGTGGCTTAATGCTGTCATCAGGTGACTTAATGCTGTCATCAGGTGACTTAATGCTGACATCAGGTGACAATGCCGTCATCAGGTGACTTAATGCTGTCATCAGGTGACTTAATGCTGTCATCAGGTGGCTTAATGCTGTCATCAGGTGACCTAATGCTGTCATCAGATTAGGTGACAATGCTGTCATCAGGTGGCTTAATGCTGTCATTAGGTGACTTAATGCTGTCATCAGGTGGCTTAATGCTGTCATCAGGTGACTTAATGCTGTCATCAGGTGACAATGCTGTCATCAGGTGACTTAATGCTGTCATCAGGTGGTTTAATGCTGTCAGCAAGTGGCTTAATGCTGTCATCAGGTAGCTTAATGCTGTCATCAGGTGACTTAATGCTGTCATCAGGTGGCTTAATGCTGTCAACAGGTGGCTTAATGCTGTCATCAGGTGGTTTAATGCTGTCAACAGGTGGCTTAATGCTGTCATCAGGTGACTTAATGCTGTCATCAGGTGACAATGCTGTCATCAGGTGACTTAATTGCTGTCATCAGGTGGTTTAATGCTGTCATCAGGTGGCTTAATGCTGTCATCAGGTGGCTTAATGCTGTCATCAGGTGGCTTAATGCTGTCATCAGGTGACTTAATGCTGTCATCAGGTGACTTAATGCTGACATCAGGTGACAATGCTGTCATCAGGTGACTTAATGCTGTCATCAGGTGACTTAATGATGTCATCAGGTGACTTAATGCTGTCATCAGGTGACTTAATGCTGTCATCAGGTGGCTTAATGCTGTCATCAGGTGGCTTAATGCTGTCATCAGGTGACTTAATGCTGTCATCAGGTAACTTAATGCTGACATAAGGTGACTTAATGCTGTCATCAGGTGACTTAATGCTGTCATCAGGTGACTTAATGCTGTCATCAGGTGGCTTAATGCTGTCATCAGGTGACCTAATGCTGTCATGAGGTGACAATGCTGTCATCAGGTGGCTTAATGCTGTCATCAGGTGACAATGCTGTCATCAGGTGACTTAATGCTGTCATCAGGTGGTTTAATGCTGTCAGCAAGTGGCTTAATGCTGTCATCAGGTGGCTTAATGCTGTCATCAGGTGACTTAATGCTGTCATCAGGTGGCTTAATGCTGTCAACAGGTGGCTTAATGCTGTCATCAGGTGGTTTAATGCTGTCATCAGGTGGTTTAATGCTGTCATCAGGTGGCTTAATGTTGTCAGCAAGTGGCTTAATGCTGTCATCAGTTGGCTTAATGCTGTCATCAGGTGGCTTAATGCTGTCATCAGGTGGTTTAATGCTGTCATCAGATGGCTTAATGCTGTCATCAGGTGGTTTAATGCTGTCATCAGGTGGTTTAATGCGGTCATCAGGTGGCTTAATGCTGTCATCAGGTGGTTTAATGCTGTCATCAGGTGACTTAATGCTGAATGCTGTCATCAGGTGGTTTAATGCTGTCATCAGGTGGCTTAATGCTGTCAACACGTGGCTTAATGCTGTCACCAGGTGATTTAATGCTATCATCAGGTGGCTTAATGGTGTCATCAGGTGGTTTAATGCTGTCATCAGGTGGCTTAATGCTGTTATCAGGTGGCTTAATGCTGTCACCAGGTGGCTTAATGCTGTCATCAGGTGGTTTAATGCTGTCATCAGGTGGCTTAATGCTGTCAACAGGTGACTTAATGCTGTCATCAGGTGGTTTAATGCTGTCATCAGGTGGCTTAATGCTGTCATCAGGTGGCTGAATGCTGTCATCAGGTGACAATGCTGTCATTAGGTGACAATGCTGTCATTAGGTGACTTAATGCTGTCATCAGGTGGCTTAATGCTGTCATCAGGTCGTTTAATGCTGTCATCAGGTGGCTTAATGCTGTCATCAGGTGTATTAATGCTGTCACCAGGTGGCTTAATGCTGTCATCAGGTGTCTTAATGCTGTCATCAGGTGGCTTAATGCTGTCATCAGGTGGCTTAATGCTGTCACCAGGTGGCTTAATGCTGTCATCAGGTGACAATGCTGTCATCAGGTGACTTAATGCTGTCATCAGGTGGTTTAATGCTGTCAGCAAGTGGCTTAATGCTGTCATCAGGTGGCTTAATGCTGTCATCAGGTGACTTAATGCTGTCATCAGGTGGCTTAATGCTGTCAACAGGTGGCTTAATGCTGTCATCAGGTGTTTTAATGCTGTAATCAGATGGCTTAATGCTATCATCAGGTGGTTTAATGCTGTCATCAGGTGGTTTAATGCGGTCATCAGGTGGCTTAATGCTGTCATCAGGTGGTTTAATGCTGTCATCAGGTGACTTAATGCTGAATGCTGTCATCAGGTGGTTTAATGCTGTCATCAGGTGGCTTAATGCTGTCACCACGTGGCTTAATGCTGTCACCAGGTGATTTAATGCTATCATCAGGTGGCTTAATAGTGTCATCAGGTGGTTTAATGCTGTCATCAGGTGGCTTTATGCTGTTATCAGGTGGCTTAATGCTGTCATCAG